>ML682004.1:6056595-6611018 GCA_007922195.1 Podocnemis expansa
AACGTCTCGGATGCGGGCACCTGGCAGGCAGCATACCTCTCGAGAGAACTTGTCAGGGCGACAGATGGGTGCCTCCATCCCCCTCAGAAGTGAGTCCCCAACCACCACAACTCTACATTTCCTCCTAGCTGTGGTGGCTGTGATCCTCCCAGCCTCGGGGGTGCATGGCCTCTCCTTTTCCACCTCCTTCACCGTCTCTAGCACCGCATAACGATTCTTCACCACAACAGAGGGTGGGTTGTGGGCAGGGGTGGAGCACTGCCTACCGCCAGAGGTAACCAGCTGCCAGTGTCCTCCCCCTGCCACAGGCTCCCCATCCAGCTCCAGTGTGGTGGCAGTAGTCCCTGGCACCTGGATAGTGCCCTCCTTCTTGCACTTCTCCTCGTGGATGCTATCGAGGAACTTCTCCAGTGTGTGGATACTCCTGAGCCGAGACACCGCCTCCTGTAACTCTCCCACCTGCCTCCTGAGAGATTCCACCAGCAGGCACCTGTCACATCGATTCATCTCCCCAGCTAGATCGTTGGAGACAGGGAACTGCAGGCTGTAGTCCCTGCAAGTCCACACCAGGGTCTGGGTAGAGATATCTATGGTCAGGATGTCTGTCTGGCTACAGGCACAGGTAGAAGAGACAGAAGGGGCACTGGCAGCAGTGCGGCTCCTCTTCACCATCGTGGTTTCACAAACTCCTTCCCTCTCAAACTCCCCTGTTTGCTGTCCCCTGGTCGCAAGCTCTCTCTGGTCGCTCAGCCACTGGCTTTTAAAGCCTTCTCTGCCTAGGTCAGCCCTGGCCCCTCGTTAAACACACAGGGGAAGGGTGATCACAAGGCTGATTGAGTCTGGTGCACAAAGGTAATCAGGGAACAATGGTGCAAGCCGCCCCCACCCACAGTAAGAAACAACTAACAGAAGTCAGCTGTAAGGGAAAAGTCAAACAGACAAACACACACAGTTAGCAAACCCTCACCCAGGCTACGCTTTGTCCCTTGCTGCTTTCAGCTAGGGGATCGCCTTCACCTCCTTCTCGGGGCTTCACAAACTCCTTCCCTCTCAAACTCCCCTGTTTGCTGTCCCCTGTTCGTCACCATCACTTGACAGAGTTTGCAATATTTTAGTAAGTAAAAGTCAGCTGTTGGCATTAATAATTATTCTTATGACAATGTGTTTTAAGAACATTTCCTAAGAAAAGCATATGTTGTATATTCTACAGATAGGGAATCCTGTGATTTGCTGTTCACAAAACAACTCAGTATTTGGACTTAAACTTTATAAGGTTTAATGGATTATGCTTTTTTCACAGCTCTTTGGTTCAGTTGGCTTGTGCTACCCTAAGACATCAAGGCAATATGTATTATAAAATACATATTTCTCATTTTTATTTTTACTAACAAATCTAAACTGCTCAGTGTTCCCTTTTGCTTGTCATTGTGCCTCCAGCTGTTTCTGAGTGGTGCTGTGGTCTAAGTCCCAGAGACAGGAGTTCTCTTCTGACTGCATTGCAATTCCAGAACTATGGCACTGCTGTTGGCTGGCACCTAGGTACAGAAATAAAGATTTGGAATGTGTTTTGGATTAACTAATTGTTATATATATTAAAAACAACATTAACAACTTTTCATTGGCATCACTGGGCTTTTCCATGTATACCCCTGGCCCCCCCCTCACTTTTCCCTCAGAAGTAGATAGAGTCCCAAAATAAAGTTGGAGGGTTTTGTTCTTTTCTTTCCTTTCAGGTAAAAAAACAGCCCCCAAATTAACAGAAACTGTCTTGTGCTGAGCTTCTAACTATGGTTGGCTTGACCTGTTGTCAGAGCAATCTCTGCTCTGGCTTACTTTTCTGGCTTACAGAAAGCACTTGTATCTGGTTGACGGTGCTGTAGCCTCCTTGAGCTTTTAGAGTCTTGGTCCTTTGCCTGCCTGGTCCCCGAATCCTGTTGGAAAGTACAGGAGATCAGAATATATATATATATATTTAATCTTTCTTTTTGGGTTTTCACACTCAAGTGTCGAGAGCCCTTTCAACCCCAAATGGTTCCTGATAAAATCATTTTGAAGACAGGTTTAGCAAGTTATGCACTCCAAGAAGTTTTTGACATTTATATACTCGTAAGATAATTACACAAATAATAAGTGTGTGTGTTCGCAAGCGTGTTTGTACAAATTGGACATTTATGTCTGTTCACATCCAGTCAACAATGGCACACACCTAACTTTGCAATTCTAGTTCATTTCTGGCTTTGAAATAGTGTGCTAAATTCATAAATGACAGACTGGTAGGTGATTTTAAAGTAAGTTTTTATTAGTTTAGTGTGCCAAATTAATATACTCCAGACTTGTTGTTAAACTGCTTTTTAAAAATAAAATTGCTGATCACAATGTCTGAATTTGTTGAACTTATTTTTACTAGAAATAGTTTGAACTTTGATGACATGACTGTTCAGTAATTAGCAAAGACTCAGTGAATGGTCTTTTGTTATTGAACAACAAAATCTTGACTTTTTTTTGTTTGTTTTTGGTGTGATAGTGCTTAGTTTTTGTTACTTAATTTTGATATAGAAACTTTTCTGCTTTGGCAGAAAATAAAATTTACACCTACATCCTTACCTTTGGTAGTGTGGTTCTTACCTTGACACCTTTCTCAAAATATGAAATTATGTTTATCATGTTTGGGGGTTGGACTAGATGGCCACCTGAGGTCCCCTCTAACCATACGAGTCTATAATATAATGCATGAATATTTCTTGCTCAAAACCAGAACCATGATGCATGACCATAGCTTTAAATATATATTAGTGAGGAATATGTCAGTGACTCCTTTAAAGCCTTTCCCTGGTATGTCCATAATCTTTTAAATTGTGGAGTGAATGCAGAACTAGATGAGTTTCCCTTCGTTTAATAACTATGTTAATTTACTATATTGCAAAAAATCTCATTTATGAATATAGCTTAGATGCAGCTTTTCCTTAATTGGATGGGGGTGGTGGAGTAGGGAAATGCAGCATACTTGCACTTGTCTTAAAAATCTCTACATGTGTACCCAGTTTGTAAAGGGAAAAGCTGGTAAAGCAGTTGGCCTGTTAAGAAGCAATTTAAACTGAGCCCAAGACTGTGGACTTCAATCCATTGCTATAACTAATAGATCTCATAGTCTCCACTTTTTCTGGATCTCTTTTCTTCTTATAATTATTTCAGCTATTGCTTTTCCTTATAAACTGCCTCTGATGGATGTTGGCTATATGTGAGTCCAGATCCTGTGCCTGTGGAAATCAGCCTAGGTTCTTCAAGCTCAGTGAAGCAAGGCCAGTTTATGTCAGCTCAAGATCTGTCCCTAAACATATTCCATACTAAAAGATACCTTTGCTTGGCACCTTAAACAATTATTGTGCAAGTCTCTTCATCAATTCTGGGTGCTTATTTAAATCATGATTTCAGAAGTGTAAACAAAAAGACTGGTTGATTTTAAAACATTTCTGTTAAGTTGCCATGATATTTTTATCCACAATAGCACAAAATCAGTTTGTCCACTCTTTGCTATGACAGCATTATTGAAAACATAAATTATCTTTTACTTATCTGTCCAAAAAATTCATTTCCTCCCAAGCTCCCAAAGGTGAATGACCAAGGATAATTTTTCTAGGTTTATTTAACCCCTAAGAAGTACAGGCAAGAGGTGCTGTGCGAGACATGGGGTATTATAGAAAATATCACATACAGTTGAAGTGCAGAATGGTAGGAGTTTGTGAATAAAATTGTTGAGAAGTATTACTTTGTTTCCACCATGTATTTTCTGTGAAAAAATTATTCTACACAGCGATGAATATAAAAAACAGTTTCAGCACTGACTATGAATAGCTCTACTATATTTTAGGTAAGGTATACATTCTACATATGCCAGAAAATATGCATTGTAGAGTAAGTACAATGAACCATCTGTGTGTAACTGAAATTATAACCCCATTTGTATCCTGTAGTGGATAGTCATCTTGTAGTATTTCATGAAAGATGAATATCGTAGTTGATTAATACTTCTTATGAAGTCAAGAAAATCTCCAAAGTTTATGTTGCCCTTCAAAGGTTTTAGTTCATGCTCATTTTGCCTTCACATGTGATGACATTTTTAAATGACTGTTGATCATATCTGAAGTTAAGACTTGCCTTGCCTACAGTCAAAGTGCAAATGGTTGGAAAAAATGTGATGCTTATAAGATCTAATTGCGTATGATGTTAAAAAGCTGTTTGACATCTAAGAGGAGATAACAAATATTTTCACACTTTAATGTTCACAAACCCTGTAAACTGTCTTCACACCAATTACATTGCTGTAACCTACAATGTGACCCTCTTTCTTTAATGCGTGAACATCTCTTTGTTAATTTCCATACTGGATTTTTTTTTTTCAAGAAGAGACACTGACTAACTATGTTATAAAACATTGGATTTGCTTGCACTATACATTTCTACCATGAATCACTATAAAGGCTTCACTTAGAATTAATATGTTCTTACTTTTTCATAAGAATTCAAATCTAAGATATATTACCAGTTAAGTAATAATATCTGCAATTAAAGTTCAAGATGACCATGAGAGAATCAAAGTAGCTTCTAGAGATACACAGTTAATCAGTTAAGATGTATATTTCATACAAAATATAGTTATGCCTCACATCTTCATTGGAGTTTTTTGGTAAGTCTGGATTTTCTTTCTCAGCCTAGGAAACAATAAGAACATGGGATCTCTTCTGAACAGATGTTCATACGTCATTGTTCCTGATAATCAGAGATTTTAAGAGTGTGCATGGTAGTTATTTATCTTAACACTTTTGTTTTAGGGTTGTATTTCTATTTTTTAAACAGTTCTTAGTAAATTATGATTAATTTAAAAATAAACATATTGGCAGACTACCCTATGAAAAACATAACTGACCACATCAGGCTAGAAAAATGAATAGTAACACAAAAACATGAAATGAAATTTTTAAAATGCGCACTGATTTTTTAGTAAGCTGTATCCAGAATGTTAAATCCCTGAACTTACTTGCCTCACTGCATAACTTGAATATTTTATTTTGTCTTGCATGTGGTGACTTCACACGTGTCTGTGCTCTATGGCATGGTGACTTGACTTAATCTCATTTTCTGTTGAGTAATGTTTTCTAAGTGATGGTTCTTTTATTTTTCCCTTCTCAATGGGCTGGGGAAATTGAGATGAGGAAATGGACATAAATGAATATTACTGAGCTAAATTGGTCTGTGTGTGTTGCCATATAAATCCTTACCAGTGGTGGCTTTTTGACCTAGACTGTTTTCAAGAGGCAATTAGGTGTGAGCTGTAGGAGACAAAAGCACAAGATACATAGGACAAAATGAAAGACACAGTAGGAATGAAAACCACTAAAATACCTATCTATCTTCTTCTGTCTAGACTTGTGAGAAATTTTGCAATTTTGGTCATCCTCAGAAAAATCTATATTTACTTTAGTTAAGTACAGTATGATAAGCTAATATTTCAAAATCTATTTTCTTTAAATAGGTGAAGTTTTCAATAAGTGTTTGTTGCAAGGACACTAAATACTGGTGTGACTAGTCCTTGCAACTCACAACTTCCCTTTTGTTTTTTTTTGTTAAGGAGTCCCATAACTGTAGGCATTTCTGATCTGAAGGAATTAAAAATGTAATGAATGTCAACCTTCATTCGGAACAAAAGCTACAACCACAGATAGCCTTCAAAATATAAATCATGCATTTAGTTTGGGAAGAACAAGCAGAGTTTGAATAATATGATGACCCTCCCCAAACCCTGCACATTGCAATGTGATAATGGCAGACAGGAATCAGTGGAGTTTAAATAGGGGAGATGGAGGTGGTACTTTACAAATGTACCCAAATAAAAAGAAGCAAGAAGTCTGGTGGCACTTTTAAAGACTAACAATTTATGTATTGCATGAGATTTCATGAGAGAGAATCCCACTTTGTCAAATACCTGAAGATGGGGAACTTACAGAACAGGAGCAAAATAAATATAGGGAGGTGTAAGTCATAGGATCTGGTCAGGCTATAGCAGCAGATCAAAGCAATTGTTAGGATTCAAATGGTAAAGTACAGCAATTAGCAGGGAGGTGCTTGGATGTGTGACAAGGTGAGGAAAATTGCTTGTTGTAATGGGAAAAGACCTCATAGTCTTTATTTAGCACTGAGTCCATGGAGTCAAATATCCATATGAATTGCAATTCTGCAGTTTCTCTTTGAAGTGTCATTTTGTTATCCATTTGTTTGAGCACAGCTATTAACAAATCATCAATGGAGTAAGCAGGGTGATTGAAGTGTTCCCCTATTGGTTTTTGAATGTTATTTCTTATGTCCCATTGGTGTCCATTTATTTATTTATCTCTGCATAAAAGAATACCACAAAAGAATGGCTCTTCAACAAGTGCTAGATGCAATGGAAATTTTCACTGTTTTAAAAGAAATAAAACTGTAGATTGCCTAGATAAAGAAATGGAATTTTAAGCCAAATTCCATTGTGGAGGAATGAATCAGTGGAATATAAAGCTGTTTTGTTTGGTTGGTGGTGGTAAAAATTTTTTCAGAAGAGAAAGATAGAAGTTTTATTTGTCACCCTGACTGAAAAGACAGTGTTGAACTCAGCATTCAATGCTGTAGCATTGCATGGAAATGGGACGCATCATGCAGTTCATGAGAGCCCAGAAAATATCCTTCATGTAGCCCACCATGTAGCATTTGTTATGGCAGGTTTAAAATGATCTGTTTAGTCTTTTTATTTTTCAGTTGGTGTTTTGGGGCTTGTATGTGACAGCTGCATAAAAATCCCAAAGCATTTCCTTGGAAATGAATGAAAACCACAAAAATGTTATTTTGCTTAGACCACACAAGTATGAAGAGACATATTAGATAACAAGAATGCTATCTGAAGTGGCTGCTAGGTTTCTTTTTTAAAAAGTAATACTTCTTTGATAAGTGGTGGACTAA
Source organism: Podocnemis expansa (assembly GCA_007922195.1). NCBI lineage: Eukaryota > Metazoa > Chordata > Testudines > Podocnemididae > Podocnemis > Podocnemis expansa. Next base: position 6,063,583 of record ML682004.1, read on the forward strand.
AGCATGAAATCTAGTATTATACCAGCTAAATGTAAAAGGTTAAGTGGAAAAAGTTGCATGAAACTCAAAGAGGTTGCTGGCTGGTTTGGGGAGTATTCGGGTATTTTCACACCCTGAGTCTCCCAGGTCATTGACAGCTTTCTATTATGAAACAGCACCTTATTTTGGTCTTTGGGATATAAAATAACATAAATTTTGAACATTAAATATCAGCATTCACTCTTGTCACTTATAAGGAAGACAAGTTACTGCTTGAAATAAATGTACAACTGGGAAATATTATATATAAGCGAAACCAGATCCCTAAGTCCACATGTGTTTGTGGAGCAACAGGAAAAGATTATAAAAAGTGTGACATGGAATCACTGGCTATGTCCATACATACATCATTATTACAAAATAACCCATTTTGAAATGAGTTATTTTGAAATACAGTTCTTATTTCAAAATAAGTTAATTCGAATTAACAGTTTGTTAATTTGAATTAAGGGAAAGCCTGCTTTCGAAATAGCCATTGTTTTGAAATGGTTATTTCGAAAGAAGGCCGTTCGGACACGTTGTTTCAAAACTGTTGTTTCGAAACAATGGTGTTGTTTCAAAACAACGTGTCTGAACGCCATTGTTTTGAAACAACGGCTATTTTGATTAGATGCGAGGTTTAATGATTTTGAAATAGTGGCCATTATCTTGAAACGATGGGTCCCGTTGTTTTGAAATAACCATGCATCGTGTGGACATGCCGCTTCTTATTTCGGAACAACCTCTGTTGTTTCGAAATAAGAAGCCTGTGTGGACATACCCACTGTGGTTTTTTAACCAAAGTAAGACTTAATGTGTAAGGCGGATCATTAACATCATGCGATTGCTGTTCTATACTCAAAGCTGTTTGTCACGTCTATGTTGTAGATGTTATTGCATCTTGGTTGTCAAGTACATTACTTTAGGGTCCAAAAGAAGTCTTACAACTCTGAAATTGGGTGGTTTCTCAAGATGCTATTAAATAAAGTATGACTTCTATTTTTTTTTTCTTCTGTTGGTTTGTTAATTTGTACCTTTTGCAAAGTGTTACATGTCCCTGCTTTTGTTTTTTCTCCTCCTGCTATGACAGGTCAAAATTACGTGTATTGTAAGGGCAAAATGGAAAATTTTGCCTGCCTTACATGGGTCATCACATGAATTGTGGTGAATTATGTACAAGAATCAAAGCAAGCAGGATTTGGCCAAAAATACTCACTTATTAGGGCTGTTGTTTGGCCTTTGACTTTAGTGGGAGTCAGTCTGGGCTTCTAATAATGAAGAAACTTCGACTAAAGACTTGGGACCAAGTTCTTGTGTGTTAGTATAAATTAGAACTAACAGAGCACAGGATTTCCCTTTTGGTTTCCTTTAAAGGAGATGTAAAAATTTTGCAGCACATTAGAAAAATCATGATATTTCCTCATTAGCTGTCCAACAGTTTGTTTATAAATGTCTCTAATGGAAATTAGTATAAGACAGCATCAAGGAAATATTAGGTTATAGAAGATTGGATGTTCCCATCTTTGTGCTTTTGTACAAACTCATTTGGCTGACTTGAATTTATCACAAAAGGGAAATGTTTTAAAACTTTAATCTCTCTCTCCCTCTCTCTCTAGTCTGTTGAATGGTGTTATGCAGAAATTTGAGAGCAGACTGAATCTGAGTAAGGTGTAGTCAGCCATGCTGGAAATGAGAGACCTTGCACAAACAGTTTCTTCTGTTTGTGGCATTTTCTTGAAGCAATACTTATTTTTGCTGTGTTGATAAATGATCAGGTAATGTAAGAATGGGTACAAAAATGAAGCATCTGAGGAAGTGGGATCTTCTCCCACGAAAGCTCATGCAAAAAATAAATCTGTTAGTCTTAAAGTGCCACACAACTGCTTGTTGTTTTTTTACAAAAATGAATAAAACTAAACTGAATGTTGTCATGGAGAGACTGACCCATTTAAGGAGAAACAAGCCTTGCCCCCACTTGTCCATGATTAACTGCTTCTCAGATGAAGATTTGAGGCCTGATGAACAGAACTCGCATTTTGAAAGGCAAGCAGAACTCAACTGAAGGAACTAAGAAGGAGCTGACATGAGCAGGGAGGTTGCAACAGAAGCCTTTGGGTTAGGGGATAAGAACCAGACTGAGGACAGTCAGATGGGGAAGGAATTTCAGGAAGAGTAGCCTGAGAGTCCTCATTCAATAAAACAGAGGAAACTGAACAGAACCCAGGCAGCACTAGAGCTTAGTCCAAGAGAAGCGGACAAATCTTATGGGGTTTTGTAGACTTGTACTTTAGCACTAAGGGAGTGTGTACTCTTGCGATTCAGCTGCAGGGCAGAATATTTACGTATCCCCTGTCATTCCTTTTCATAGTGTATCTTGTGTTTCATGCATCTCATGAAGTGGGATTTTACTCACAAAAGCTCATGCGATAAATAAATTTGTTAGTCTTTATAAGTGCCACAGGACTCCTGGTTTGTTAAGCTGCAGAGTTAAGTCACTGCAGCAATTGAATGTGTGGAAAGGTGTGTACATTAGTGAGACCAGGAGGGAAACTGAGGCAGAATGTCTGTGATAACCCTCCCTGTCACAAGGGCTTGCTCAGAGACTATAGTCTGCTTTAAATACAAAAGAAATGAAATGTGAGAAGCTTTCCTCAAAAAGGATTATTTCTTTTAATGTTGGGGGGAGATAGGTTATTTGGATATGAGTATTATCTTTGTTTTTATAGATTATAGAGCCAAAAGGGGTCTTTGTTCTCCCATAGTGTGAGCTCCTACGTAACACAGATCATAGAATTTACCTACATTAATTCCAACTTCAAGCTCAATATCTATAGTTCAATCATAGAACATCTTTTACAAAAGCATTCAGTCTTCATTTGGAAATTGCTAGTGATGGAGAATCTATCAAGATCTGTGGTAGGTTTTTCATGTGATTGATTAGTCTCAGTGTTAAAAGTTTATTCTTTAGTTAGAATCCAGGTTTGTCTATGTTCAACTTCCAGCCATTTGAACTTATTTATATCTTCCTCTACCGTTATGAAAGAGTCTATTATAGAATATTTCTTCCCCGTGCAGGTACTTACAAACTATGATCAAGTCACCCTTTAGCCTTCTCTTTGAAAATCTAAACAGATGAAATGCCTTCAGTCTATTGTTGAAAAGTGTATTTTCCAGTTATTTAATTGTTCTCATAACTTTTTTCTGAACCTTCTCCACTTTATCATTGTTTCTTCAAACATGGATACCAAAAAAGAGACAGTATTCAAGCAACAATCACTCTGTTGCCATCATAATTCCAGACAACTTGATAAATTTTATCTCCCTCAAATGATGTACTCTGTATTAAAATGTGCATTTTATTTTTTATTGTAACTGCACTATTTTGTGCAAATCAGAAATGAATCAAAATCATTTAATATTTAATACTGATTTCCCATCAGAAGACATTTTCAAACAGTGTATCATTGTTACTTGTTCTTTGTATAGTTTCTTCTCTTGTATACATTTTCAATAGAAATTTAGGCCTTGATCCTACTGTTGGACCACTCAGTGTTTCAGTTTAGCTGTTGTTTTTGAGAATTGATGCTACTGCTAGAAAATTTTAAACACTTTTTTTTTTTCAGTTTTCTGAGGAATGTGGGGTGGGAAAGGGAAGCAGAAATTGTTTTGCAACCCTTTTTGCAATCCAGGGTGGTCAACGCTCACCTCGTTGCTTCAAGTTACTTACGTCAGTCAAATCACCATACTTTTAGTGTCATTTTGAAGTAGCATGAAGGGATTCAGTTAGGCAACAGAGGTGAAGAGATGACTTCAAAAGTCAGCACAATGGGAGACAATCCACAAATCTAGGCTTAATCTTCAACATTGCAAGAAATGGGCTATAACAAAAGTACCTGTTTCCAAGAGTTATTTTCCTACCCCACTATGAATCAAACTCCCACCTATCAAAGGATTACTATTATCATCTTTCCTAAGATGTCAGTTCTAAACCAGTTTCTTGGATGTCAGATACCTGAAAATGAATCATTTCTCAAAGAAGTAAAGCAAAGACAGGTTAGCGTAATTTAATTTAAAAAGAAAAATCTAGGTAAGTAGTGGCACTAAGATTCATTTTCTGCAGTTTGCAGTCTCATTGTGCAGAGAAGAGGAAATGCTTAATAGTCTACCCTTCAATATTTGTAATTTATGGGATCTCTAGAAGCCACAGAGTTAATAAAATGGTAAATTAAATGTTTCATAAAATAGTCATAACTACAGATAACCTTAATTAGGATCTCATTGAAATGAATAAATGGTAAATTGCTATATTCACTCTGTTGTTTACAGTAGTTTAATTAGATATCAATTCAAGAATTAAGGACTATTGTTATAGCCAGGAAGATGCCATTCTCAAAAACCCTCACATCTCCAGAAAATATGTAGGCTTCAGCGATTTACTGAGCTTGTAGGTTTGTATTGCTTCTACAAATAACTGTCTTCCTGTTATCTTAATCCCTTTGCATCTTCTATTTTGACCTTGTAGTCATGCAAAACTAAAACTAAAACATGCAAAAGCTTTCTGTAAGTTCACCCATCTTCAAAGCATCTGAGGAAGTGGGATCTTCTCCCACGAAAGCTCATGCAAAAAATAAATCTGTTAGTCTTAAAGTGCCACACAACTCCTTGGTTTTTTTTTTCCCCCCACAGGACTAGACTAACACGGCTATCCCTTTTAAAAATGCAAAACTATGTCAGCTTTTTGATATGGACGAGTCATCAGGGACTGAATTGATACGTCAAACTCATTTTATTGTAGTCTATGGAATTAATTTGATTTCTCTTCCTGCAGGGGGAAAGATATATCTTTATTCACTGCCATAAATTAGTTAATCCAACGACATATGAACTTTCCAGATACATTTCTTGGTAATGCCCCATATCTGTTTAGTATGTTTTATTCTTTCACTGCTTTTCTGAGCCTACTTCCAAATTGTAATGGTCTGTATAATGGAACTGAATTAGCCAGCCATATACCAAGAAGGAAACTGCATATGTTTCCATGGAACCTTGAAGTTTTTTACTCAAGTGCTATGAAATTATTAGTTTTTTTTCATTTCCTGCAAATGAAGCCTATGTCTTCCAGGCTGAAGTTAAAAGCCATTAACGTGTCAAAGTGGATCATGCTTGGTGGCTCTATCCCAACTCTTACATTTTGATTTAGTACTACTCTTTAACCAAAGATTTCCACCTGACTTCCTGTTAGTGCCTATCATTTACTGTTTCTTGTTTGCTGAAGTCTGAGTCATCAGTGTAACTGCGTACATTTCACATGAACTTCTGATTTCTTTGTACATGTTTCAGCTCTACAAAGTATAAAGAGGAAACAACAGAAACTAAATGCAACAATAAAACTTAATAGATGTTTTAATATTTACGCCATGCTTTAGATATTTGATTTGGCTTTAGAAACAAACAGGTTTCCACTATTTGCAGGTGGCACCACTGTTCACTAGTCAGTGACAGGTCCACAGTTGAAAATATACATGATAAATGAACATCCAATTTTGTACCAAAAAAAAGGGTTACAGTTTTAGAGAAGGATTAGAAACACATAGCACTGGGAAGACTACACTGTGGATACCAAAACTTTACATGTGATAGGGATAAATGCTGATGCTCCATCTTTACTGCTATTAACCTGACATTTGTCATGAGTATTATATTCACACGTGGAAAAAGAATTTCTCCCAACACAATGCAGCAGAGATTCATTATGAAGATTCATATATTAATGAGATCTCCCCCACATTCATCACATCTGTTGTTGTGCTGTACATTGCAACTCAGTTCATTGTAGGAATATTGAAACTCACCATTTACTGATAGATTCTCTCTATTTCACTGAATGTGATGGATGTGGAAAGAGATTTGCTGTACACTGAATAGATTGCGGTAAAAGTAAGCATTCTGTTTTGCACTGAATATGATAAATGTGGAATTTGAATGCCTGGATACTGAAAACAGTGCTTGAATGGACATGTGTACTGTAACCATACTTCTGATCTCTGCTTCCTATCTCTCTAAAATACTAGTCCTTTTCTTTGATGTTGTTTATAGCAGTGCTAGCCTACATGTGTAGCAGAGAAAGTACTCATTATCTTTGTTTCTGAGGGTCAGCCATCATGGATCCCCTAATTTTGAGGTTAGAAATATAGAAAATGTTTCTTCTTTCTAAAAAGCAGATTTCCCTTTAACTACTTCTTGGTATGTATGGTCATCCAAAATTTTGACAGATGAAAGGAAATACTACAAAGTCAGTCCATCAATGGTGGTTGGCAATAGAGTGGGAGAAGAGACCATTGCACCTCAATGGCTGTAGGTGCATTTGCCAAACAGAAGTTGGAGCACACTCTACTTGAGTGCTCATCTACTGGCTTCAGCCTGGGTTCTCTGATAACTCCACCATGACTGCAGCAGCCTTGACTCAACTTCTGCAGATGGAGAAGTTGTGGCTAGTTTTCAGTGGAAATGCTGAATTTCTTGAGACCCTCCTTGACCTTGGGCAGGTCTACATTGCCCACCATTTTCAGTGGCAGTCACATGGAGATACACAAGTTACTTAAAATAACTTGCATATCTCAGTTTAACAGCTCTACACCAGGCACAATCACGGTGCTGAGTCGAAGGGAGAGGCCTCCCATCAACTCAGTGCTAATAGATTGACTTCCTGATTGACTCAGAGGGTCTTCACAGATTAGATCAGTAGATCGGGAAGGTTGATCTGATGGTGGTGATTTTGCTGCCATCAGTGGACTACCTGTTTGTCTCTGAAATGTAGCTCTGGCCTTCTGCTTCATTGTGGATAGTTGTTGAGTTAGCTGTAAAGTGTAGTCTTCAACACACATGTCCCGGCCAGTGAAACCTGTGAGTATCCAGAATAGTCTGCATAGATGGGAGTTGATTCTCTCAAGGATCTTATTGTTAGTGATCCATTGATCCCAGGTGATGCCAAGGATTTTTCTTAGATAGCGAAGGTAGAAGCTATTTAGTGTCTGCTCCTGCTTGGAGTATGTGACCCTGCTTTCACAGCTGTAAACTAGGGTACTGAGGACAAAAGCTTGATAAACAGATACCTTTGTATTCATGTTTAGCAACTTGTTATTCAAGATGTGTGAGGTAAGTTTGCCAAATGTGACAGAGGCTTTCCCTGAGTCTCATATTAATTTGTTTATCAAAGCCAAGTGTTTTGGTTAAAATTAAGCGAAAGATAGCAGAAATGATCCATGCTGTCCAGAGCTTCATTTATTTTGGCATAGACTTTAGGCAGGATATTCACTCTCCTTAATAATGATTACCATTCCAAAGTTGATACATCATCAGAGAAGTTATTCCTCATTATCTGTTATTCATCAGGTGAATGGGAGACAAATGCAGCATTATCTTTGAAGAGCAGATCCTGAATAGTGAGCTGGGTGTCCTTCCTTTTGCTCTGAAGTTGCATGATGTTGAACAAACTGCCATTTGTTCTCAATTCAGTTAGTAAGCCAGACTGATCATTTTCAAAACCGTACATAAGAAGAATAGAAAAAAAGATGCCAAAGCCAGTAGGTGCTAAGCCAAAGCCTTGCTTCATGCCAGCATCAATGATAAACTCAGGCAATATTTCATTTTCATAGTACACGGCTGCCTCCATTCCCTCATGGAATTCCTTAAAAATGGAGAGTGACTCTTGTGGACATTCCACGGGATCTTATATGTTCCACTCTGCCAACTGTGTTGAAAGCCTTTTGTAGGTCAATGAATGCTACATAGAGAGGTGCCTGTTGTTTATGGCTTTTTTTCTTGGAGCAAGTAGGTTTTGAAAGATGTATCAGTAGTGGAGCTCTGAACCCAGGCTGGCTTTTAGGATAAACTCTCTCACCAAGGACTTGGAGTCATTTTGGCAGGACCCTTGCTAACCATGTGGAGCAGAGATATCCTTTAGTAGTTGTGGCAGGCTGCTCCAGATCATGGGGTAATGGCCTCTTTCCAACAGCCACAGAGAAGTGTGGAGATAAGTGTCTCAAGTGTTATCCCTCTGGCCTTTAGCAGCTCTGGAGGTATCTGATCATTGCCAGCTACTTTCCTAAGCATAATCTCTTTGACAGGGAGAAGGGGGAAAAAATAATTCTGGTATCTACAGGGCTGTTAGTTTCCCCTCAGTAGCATGCAAGGTTTTGGACAAAAATTTGAGAGAGAGTAGTTGAAGACATTGAGATTAACAGTAATTAGGATAAAATACAACATGACTTTACAAAAGGTAGATTGTGTCAGACCAGCCTGATTTCCTTTTTACAAAAGATAACACTTTTTTGACAAAGGAAATGCAGTGGATCTAGCCAAGTTCCAAAGGGGCAGCTGTGTTAGTCTAGTTCAGCAAAAAAAGCAAGGAGTCCTGTGGCACTTAAAAACTGACAAATTTATCTATCACATGAGCTTTGAAGTGGGGTTTTCTCCCACAAAAGCTCATGAGATAAATAAATCTAGTCTTTAAGTGCCAAAGGGCTCTGTTTTGTTTTTCTTTTTTTTTTTTTCCAGTGGATCTAGTTTATGTAGATTTCAATAAGACATTTCATATGAAGTAAACCAACATAATGAAAACTCCAATGGGGGCTAAATAAAACCTAACCCAAAACCCAATATCTTTAAAGTAATCACCTTGAACTGTCATGGCCCTTATTGGAAGTAATGGAATTTATAGTGATTCTGATTCTTTATGTATTCATGACAAATCTACTTAAAGGAGAATGCAACTTAAAAACCCCACCTTACAAAGAAAATTTTATTTTAACAATTTGGACAATGAAAATCAATAATTAGCTGGTGTTTGAGTTTTTTCATGTAGCCTTTAGAGTGTCTGTCACATTAGATAAATGTTTGTTTGTTAAAAACTCTTTATTTTTTAGTTTGCTTTTTTAAATGGTTTTAGACTTCATCCAAGAAGTTATTAGAATATTTTTATTCCAATAAATTAAGTTTTAATGTTACACTATGTTACACACATTACAAAATATTTCATTGAACCTTTTGAATAACTAGACATGTTGATAAACAGAGTAAGGATTACATTTCAGGTATGTCTTTAAACAGAAGTTTTAAGTGGGGACATTCCGTTATTCAGTAAACCTTCGCTTGTCCTGTTAGTGCACTTTTGCTTACATTCATATCATATCTCATACAATGAACTCACTGTCAACTTTGCACTTTATCAAGAAAAACAACTCCATTTGTCTTCTGCTAGGTTACATGTTTCTTTAACAATGACAGCTGCTCACTTTTATGGTTCTCTATAGATTAACCAGTATTTTCCATAAACACTCACTATTCTTATCCTCATACTTTAAAAATATCAGATTTTTCTGTATGAAAGGATTCAGCAATTTATACTTTGCATGCAATTAATAAAATAAGGATTAAAAACAAATGACTCAAATAAATGGGGAAAGATTTATTTAATGAACATCTTATTGGGGAAATTTCAAATAGCTTAGAAAAATCCATGAAATTGAGAACAACTTAACAATTGACTGAAGCACTATTTACTAAACATACTTTACAACATAAATCAGTTATTACTATACCACAATCATTATTTAGTAGCAGAATATTATTTAAATGCATAATCAAAGATTAAACTATTAAAACATACATATACTGCATGTGAAACTGTGTCTGTTTTATTCCCTTATTTTGAAAAGCACAAATATGTTTAAATTAATTCCTAATGCCCTATTCTTTACAGTAGATGTGCTACATGCATAGCAGAATTTGAAAAGAGAACAAAAGGTGTAAAATTGGGGAAGATGAATTTTTTCTTGTGACCTCAGGCTCCAATTGTTGATTAGTGAAGTAATATTCCTTTGAAGTGCAAAAGCAGCCTCACTATCGTTAGAGGCTGCAGGACTCTACACATGAAAAGCGAATTGTTATGTTTCTGTAGCTGAAAAGACCTTCAATCTGAAATCTGTCTAAGAATCAGAAGTCAAAATAGTTTAAATCTTTTCTTCAGATTCTATTCCTACTCTGCATTCCTCACATTATAATCTGTATGTTTTAAATTGCATCCCATCTCGTATGGTCACTGTAAGACTATTTTTATGTCCGTCTGTAGGATGTTTGACTGTATGTCCTGCTGCACTTCAGGGATTAATTAAATAGCCATGGATAGCATGGGCCATATAGAAAGGTCACTGTCAGCACTTGCTAGATTTATGCTAAGTACTTATGCACCAGATTACCCTCCTAGCACAAAGTTTTATAAAATGCATCTGGAATACTAAAATATAGACATAATTAGGCTGTCAATTAATTGGCTTTGCAGGTTTTGTTCAGGCAATTCTCTTAATAATTAATTCACAAGTGGATTTAAGATTGTGGCTGCCTAAATTAATAATATGGCATAGATAAAGATTTTCTTGATGTTGGATTGTCATGCATTTGTTATATAACCTGTATCCACATCAGACATGTTTCTTGATCTTTGTTGGGGTGGCGGGGGGCAACACTCTAAGATCCCTTTTGGGATAAAGGTTCTACTCTCATCTTGTCATTCTATAATGATGAGGCTGACACAGAGAGAAAGCTTACTTATGTGAAAAGCTATTTCAGTAGCTTAGTTAGGCAATACATTAGAAAGGCAGTAAGTTGGCGATGCTACTGCAGCCTTTTTATGTCATTAACAGATACTTACAGTTTTGTCATTTCTTAGGTATAAAATCCTAGTTTTAGGAGATTAGGATTTAAATCTAAAAATTATATACAGGGTAATGTATTACAATACTTAGTACTTACGTGGGAAGTAAAACCAACTGATCACACTGCTTGGGGCAGTGGGGAGCTTTGATAGCCCCATTGACATTTGGCATAAATGACCCATCACGCACATGCACTGCATCCGTAATTACTTCTGGCAACAGCTGCTTTTCTGCATGGTATGCACTCTGTATAGTGTTCAGTGCAAGGAGAAAAGTAAACCACAACCCTGCAGACTGACCAGATATGCCATGAGAGGAAATTTCTTTCCTAACCTTGAGAAAGAGTGATCTCACTTGAGTCTGAGCATCACAGCAAAGATTGCCAGCCACTTTTCTATGTCAGTTCTGGCTAACCCCATCCTACTGTTCTAATGGATCTCTCATGTTTTATTTTATTTGTTTATTTGATACCCTTTTGTTTCTCTCTGCCCTCTAACCCCCCAAATAGATCAGTCATTGCAATATCCACCAGAGACAAGGCAGGGCAAGTCCACGTGAAACAGTCTTTGGTAGTATCAGCACTTCTGTGGTGGAGGAATTGCAAACTATGGCCTTCATGGAAAATGTCGAGGCTATGACCCCACTGTTCTAGGTAGTGTAAAAACTTAGACTACATGTACACAGCTATAAAGAGTTTACAGTTCAGAATGTGTTGTGGGTAAAGCATCAGAGAGGAGCCTTTTCATGCACAAATTGTTGAGGTTTAATCTGCAACTAAGGAGGTTTAGGTTAGATATTAGGGACACATTCTAATGACAAGGATAGTAAAGCTCTGGAATAGGATTTCCAGGGAGGTTGTACAATTCCTTTACTGAAGGCTTTTAAGAACAGGTTTGACAGACACCTGTCAGGGATGGTCTGTATTGAAGTGGTCCTGCCTGAGTACAGGGGGGCTAGACTATAACCTCAAAAGGTCTCTTCTAGGCCTACTTATCTTTGGTATGGCTAATATTTAAAATATCTTTTATAGTTGTGGTATTTCCTCACCTGAGATGACTGTTGTCATGTCCTATTGTTCAGTGTGTCATAAGGAAATTGCCTATTGCTGTATAGTACTAAGATCTAACAGTTTATTTTTGTGTATTTCCTCTTAAAAATGGTGTGCCTCTTTATTTAGTGCAGTCTTTGGCTTTACTCAAAAAGAAAAGAGCAAAAATTTCCTGTAACTTTATTTAGTGCATTCTTTCAGCTTTGTTCAAAATGAAAAGAGCAAAAATTTCCTGTAAGTATTGGGTGTGGATGAAGCCTTATTTGCCTAGGCTTTTAATACCTGCAGGTGAAGTTATTTCTTACCTGTGCTCACTTGGCCTTTTCTCACAATAGCAGGTTATCACTTCAGTACTGTGGAGTAAGACTTTAATTGCTTTCATTATATTTGGCTCAGGCTTAGCTAGAATAGCCTCCAAGGATTAAAGCTGTTTATCTGGTATGAAGAATCATTTGGCTATCTGCCAAAGCACTCTTGTTATAAAGGAAAGCTTTCCTGTCAAACGAAAGAACCACACAGATAAACAGATTTTCTGTGCAGCTATCTTTGTTGTGTGGAGTGATTAGTTTAGGGCACCTGCATCTGAAAACAGTTGGGTTATGTGGTATTCATCCAGTACTGGGCTGACATATTAAGCATTTGTATATCAGTCCTTGAGGTCACGTTAAGATCCTTGCTTATCATAATGTTATGAATACCATATCAAAGGCTGGTTTGGACTTTGTTTTGGTATTTGTCTATGGAGTTGTTAAATGGGTTCAGGAGATGAGAAGAATTCATTCAATGCAATGCAACAGGTAGCCCTTATTGAATGTAAGATAAAAGCTGCATGTGTAAATCTTTGAGTTACCCAAAAGTGTAATTTTGGTTAAAAGAATAAATCAGTCCATAATTAATGCTGAAGAAGACAGGAAAGTTATATTGATCTTTTATATGTAAAGCAGAACGGGACAGAACAAATACCAGTTTCAAGCAATCCACCCAAAACAAACAATAGGGTTAATGGATCAATACAATAGCTAATATGTATGTCTTTATAACTCACTGAATTTTCTTTTGGCTATATGTTTTAAAGATATCTATCTATGTTTCAGTCAAAGTATTTGCTGACAATGTGTTTCCCACCATGTATCTTGATACATTTGATAATTTTAAAATTCTGAATCTCTTCCCCAGAAAAGAGCAAAGCTACATATATCAAATAACGATAAATATAAGCTTGTAAACATCCTTGCTAACTTGTTTCAATTAAAAAAAAGCAAAGAAAAAATTTAAGTAGAGGTAATGGAATTACCTTTGTGAGTGTTGCAAGTTGGATTAACCTACCTAGATTTTTTTTTAACTTCTTCAAAAAGATTCAAGAAAGAAACATGTGAAGTCCTGTGGTACATTAAAGACTAACAAATTTCTTTGGACATAAGCTTCTTGGAGCTACAACCTATTTTGTCAGATGTAGTTATTTGCATCTGATGAAAGCTTATGCCCGAAGAAATTTGGTAGTCTTTAAGATGTCACAGGAGTTTAGCGGTTTTTGCTATATACGGACTAACATGGCTACCCCTCCGAAACTTAACAAAGACACAGAAAGTTGATATCTTCCAGATTGTCAGTACAAGGCTCATTGGAACAGTATATTTAATTTATGAGGCTGATACACCTTTGATGCACCATGTTAAATTAACCTCATTAAATGAAGATCTCTTTAAAACACTCGTGATAAATCACTGCAAAAGGTTTTAGAAAGAACTATAACTAAAAAGATGACATATTGCCTTAAGGTGATCTGCTTTCATATTGGTTGTAAGAGGAGTCTGATAGCCCCTAAAGCTCTAATTCCTTATATGTAGGATCCTTTAAACAATGCCTGGTTGTAAAGCTTCTCAGATATTTTATGAATGCCAGCTGCCAAAAGAAAAGAGCAAAAATAACCAATATTTCTGGTCTGTCAAAGCAACTCATTCACTATCCCGTCTCATCTTCAGTTTAAATACAGTATTTGATCTGAATAGCTTTGGAAAACATTCTGTTCCTTTAATGATTGGAATCCATAACAGAAAATTGATCCACTCTTATAACATGAGAGGTGGTGTCTCTCACAAGTGCTTTTCATTGTTCCAATGATAATCTAATAAAGTTTCAGTGCAACTGGAATGGTAAAGATATCACATATCCAATAGAGAGCACAGGCACAGCTGTCTTTCCAAACAAAGAGATCTCTTTCAGAATTTGTTTAACATCTTAATAGACTGCAGGCTTCAACTCCGTTCAGCATCTGTACAAAGAACATATTTATGGACAATGAAATACAGTATATGTAATGATACTGTAATAGTGGGCAAAAACCTAGTCCATTAGTAAATCACTTCTTCACAGAACAGCACTTTGAATTTAAATCTGCTGTCTGTCACTTTTCAGAATGGCATATGGTCCTATTTGTCTTTACTAATAGCTGCTCTAAAGTTTGGAATGTAATATGGGATTAGTGTGAAAGTCTTTTATTTATAAGAAAGATTAACCTCAACATACTTGATTCCAGAAACAGCAGCTAGTAGGTTCCCAGACACTGTGGTGATAGCACCTGAATCAGTAAAAATAATGCAATGAGTTACCATATTTTGAAATGAAAATATGAATTGTATACAAACATTAGCATTAAATATACAGTAAGTCTTTACTGGTGTTGTGTCATACTCTTGGAGACATTTTCTGTCCTGGTTCATGCTGGATTTCAGCTCTGTCTGGCATTAGAAAGGAAAAGAGAGCTGACAGAATAGTTTCCTATTGACTTCTGTAGCCTTTAGTCAGACCCTTATAGCCACTTGACCTTCTTGGGCTTTCATAGATGTAATTGAAGAGAATCTTCCTACTAATGTGCCAGAAGACAGATATTTCTGTGCAGATAGGTTACCCAGTGCCTGACTCTGTGTACCTTATGCACCCATAATCTACCCCTAAAGTCAGGCAGAGAGTGAAGGAATGCGAGATCAGGTCCTACTGTCACAGGAACCAGTTGTTCAGAAAACTCCAGCACTGGTGGAGTGGACAGATAACATAACAAAAGTCACCAAGCATTTGGTCATATTCAGGATAACAAATTTCACCAGTTACTCAAGGAAGTCTGCACAAAAAATTGAATTGTTTATCACTTAACTTGTGTTCGTAGATGTTTGTAATCAGTGCATGTGAAATAAAAGAGCTCTTCTGCAATTTAACAGCTGGATAATGTGTACAGGTTTGGAAGAGTACGGTGTGCAATGGGGAAGGATGATGAGCATAATGCCCCTGGCTTGTCTTCACTGTATTCATCTAGCAGGAGAGCTTCAAACCAGTAGAGGTGCTTCCTGCATGAGTCAGAGAAAGAAGTGAGTGACTTGCATCTGGCCCCTAGCCCTGTCTTCAGTTGTATCACAATGTAACAATTTTACATGATTCTGGATTAAAATAATGAAATATTTTTTCATCATCATTAAAGTAATTTTTACATTACTTGCTGATATCCTGTAAATTTCCCCTCTTTAAAACTGGAAGCAAGTTACACGAAAAAGATCTTCTTATGCCAATAGTAAACCAAGACATGAATTAAGGAATGCTTCCCCAACATTAATAAAATGTATAGGGAAATTGTAAATACTTTACTCACACTGAGAAGTATTTAACTCCTCAAGTAACTCCATATCTATCTATCTATCTATCTATCTATCTATCTATCTATCTATCTATGGTATCTTTTCTCCTTCAGAATGAGGCAGGATATCAGCCTGTAAAAGAATAGATATGGAAGTTGTAACTTTGATATTCATTTATAACTACTATCATCTTCTTTAGTGTACTAATTGTGTTAATTAAGCTAACTAAATTGATTTTGGTTTGTTTTTCCACAGAAAATCCTTCTAAAATTATTTTGAACGGTTCATCAGATATTTAACTATGCTAAAATAGCCTTACATTGTTTTTTGAGCCATTGGAAAATCCCACCTGTATTTTAATGATATGTTAAAGGATTTTTTCATTTATAAATATATTTATAAATATAACTAACAGCAAACTTCCAGGTCAATATTTTTGATTAAAAGTAAAATGTTTTCAGTGCATAGATTTTTGTAGGAGTGATTCTTGTTATATGATAATTCACTGCCTGGCTTTGTGATCAGATTGGCCGTTACATTAACTACATTAGACATCAGTGTATAGGACTGTGAAACTTTTCTGTGTAATTGCAGAGGCCTTACTCCTTGGGTTACCTATAGTTTAGGATCTCAGATGAAGTCCTGTTTGTTGATCTGTGTAGAACAAGAAGCCATTAACTGAAAGGGTCAAGGGGTTAATGGAAGAAATATTTTCTACTTGCCATTATCTTACAACATTCTGCTGGGAACTGAAGAAAGATAACACTTTTCTCCCAGCCTTGTTAGTGCTTTCTGAAAAGGTGATTTCATTCCTCCATGACTAAATAAGAGACTAAATGCAAACATGGAGACCTATAGAAACTGTTTACTCAAACTGCCACTGGAAAAGCTCAGTCCTTTATTTGACCACTTCTGCAGTTTCAGGTCACAACATTTCACAAAGGAGAAGGTTCACAAGGACTGTCTCTCTCTTAATTTCCTAATGTAGCTTTCATATGCCTTGATGTTTGTTACTCTCATACAAAAGTGTAGTTTGGAGGTCAGACTACATGATCATATTGGTCCCTTCTGACCTTTGAGTCTAAGAGATGAGATAGTCTTTATTTTTGAAAGTAAGCTATCTGGACAGTATAACTGTCCTAAGAGAGAACTCTCTTAGCAAAAGGAAAGTTTCAGAATGTTACAACAGAGAAGCAAGGATTGTTTTCTTCCCTATGCAGTAAAACAGTGTAGAAGGTGCGAAGTCCACAGAACTATACAACAAAAATAAACTCTGTACGTTAAATCATGATATAGCATTAGTGAGAAGACAATGTGAGTGGTTAACAGACTGTAAGAGCAGCTAGAGAAACTCACTGAAGAGATTTAAAAATGTGTGGCTACAGTGTGGGAGCACCATATTACAACACATATGTAAGCATCTGTAGTAGTAGGCCATGGCATATGGAAACGTGTAGCAAGGTTTTTTGACCCCTTATCAGCCTGCAATCTATGCCCACCATTTGCAGATGGCCCCTATATGCTTAAACATCCACTCAGAAACTTATCTTTGCCTCATTGAGGTGTAGGTGTCTATGAATAGTGCATTAGTGTTCCACAGAGCTACATTAACTTTCTGTTGTTTTTTATGTAGCATGGGTTAGATCCTGCAGTGCATTACTCACAGCAGTAATAAAACTACTCACATGGGTTAGGACTGTTAAGTACTTGCAGAATTCAAGCCTCACCTTGCTTTTCCAGAATAGAGTGTATATTATATGACTTTGTCTTAATCCCTACCATTATTTCAGCCTGAGTTTTTTCTGGAGTTTGTTGGCATTTTATGCATGACCCATTTGGAAACTGGATTTCATTGTTGCACGTAACTGCAAGGCTCTGGTTAAGTTCCTGATACCACGAGTCCTAGACCAAGCAGGGTCTTAGTGCTGCTGCTTTTCAATGTGATAAGTTTTTTCAAGCTCTTTGGGGCCTCAGTGAACATCAGAATGCCTTGCTTGGAGCTCAAGAAATCTTCACTGTTATTCTTCTCTCTCAGGGATTAATCTGGTCCTTGCAGATACATCATTAAGTATTGATACGCTATGAGATTTGAATGGCTCCACCACCAGTCGACATGAAGAACAGGTGCAAGCCAGTAGAGGCCACCAACCAAGTTACAGTGGAAGTTTGATGCAAGGAGAATAAACCTCCCTCAACTCCCATCTACCCACCCACACAGCCTTTGATCCCTTTTTAACAACAGGAACTGCTCTCTGATATTAAAAAGTGGGAGCATATTTCTCTGTACAGTAGCTAGTTCTTCTTCAGAGTCAACTCTAGTTTCTTTTAAGATGAATTCTTGCCATCTCCCTTTATTTTATCTTCTCCAAGGACTCCGTTTGTTTTTCTTTAGATGTAGTAGACCATTAACAATCTGTGTGATATCCAGCATATTCACCAGATAAATTCTCTATACCATTCTGTTTGATTCTGCACAATATAGGGGATAGAAGATCTTCTGATTGGCCATAGCATTATTTGGATTAAGAATATTCTTACAGCAGAAGATGAGGGCCTTTCACTGTAGGGGCACAAGTACTTAGTGCACAGAACAAAGAGTCTGTTTGGTGGAAGTGATCTGCCAGGCACCAGCGTGGTGATTGATTCTGCAGCATCAAGTAAGGGCTTGTCTGTGTTGTCCTGCAGTTCTGACTGTGGGGGCACAAACAGCAATGCACGTTCCAGTGCTGCACTGCAACTCCTCTGGCGATGCTGTGGGCATGACCTACCTGGTTCCAAGTTCACACTGATGTAGTGCTTGACAGACAGGACTACATGAATGTGAATTAGGAACCTTTTCGTTTGTGCCCACATGTCCACACCTGGGAGTTTGTGTGCTTTGGCATGTACTGCTATTCACACCCTCCTCATCCTAACTGCAGTGCAGTGTACCCATGCCCTAACTGTCCTAAAGGTTAAGGTCATAATCAGATTCCTCCCTATTGCTCCGATCCCAATAAGCTTGCACAGGGTTTGCTTGGGATCCCTTGTAAGTGGCCTAGTTCAGGACTGATGAGCTCCTTTCTAGAATGGAGATTTTGTTTGATCTTATCTTGTAAATTGATTTTCTGCAAAGTCTGGATGCCCCACTTGGGTATTAATGCATATATGGGTAGCTGCTTTATTGAGAGTTCTATTTCAACGTTCAGTTAGGGTTTCAGACTAAAGAAACTTTGATTTGAACTGAGTGGATAGGGCTGCTGCTAATAAGGGTCCTGCTGGACAGAACTCCATGACCAATTAGAAGGTTTTGTTACCTGCAAATACATTAGGAGGAACAGTAACACAGGTTCCAGATAGTTGGTGTGGTGGTTCTCTCCCCCACCCCCAAGACAGTTTGCAGGGTGAGAACAAAATATCCTTTTGTTTTATCCATTCATATTACAGCAGTATACTGAATGGGAGATTTGGGGCTGATTTTGCTGAAGCCAGACAAGTTTCTGTTTCCAAGAAAAACAGCAGGTTTTTTTACATTTGTAATAGAACAGTGGGAACATGGGGGGAGAAAAGAGTTATTTTTATCAAGCACTTATTTTATGTAGGTGTGTGTTTATGTGTGTAAGGGAACCAGATGTTGGTCAGAAGAGCATTCACATAAGAAAAATACCATGATTTCTTAATCTTTAATATCTGATAATAGTCCTGGTTTTACTCAGTCACAATTTCAGCTGTTCTCACATATATTGTGCTCTGTATTGCTTAAAGTTCCTATAATGTATCCAATGAAATTAAGTAGTACAGGGTAATTTAATAGTTTGAAGATCTTTGTCTTTTTGGACACAAGTGTTCTGTTTGGAAAACTTGTCAAACTTTTCAACCAAAATAGAAATTTTCCAGGTTAATAAAAGAACAACTTGGGGAAAAAAGAGATTAACTGAAAGTATTAAGAATAGGATAAGTTTGTTCCCAGAAATACACATCTGGCTGTTTAGATGAAGAGCGAGAATGAATATCTTGCATAATTCATTTTCACAACTGTTTGGAAATGTCATGAATCCGTTTGATACAAGTTGTATTTTCTTGTATTATGTATGCGGAGGTACTTACAGCAACTTTGAGCTTGAGAGCTAGTTGCTTTTTCAGAAAAGTAAAAACAAATATCATGAAGGAATGCCCAGTGTGTTGCATGCAATGACCACTGAAAGAGCCATGAGCAAATATGTGAGATGGTTGTCTCTCACGTAGCAAGATCCAAATGGCTAGCTAGGATCACAGACTGTTCAGGGGTTTAAAAATAAGCTTTTTAGCACCTGAATTGCTCTGAAAGAGAGTAGTAAGCAAATACAAAGATTTGGAAACAGGTATAATATGCCCATGGTAACCCACCTTTTCAGGAGGCTGGCAGTCACATTTCTTTAGGCTACCCTGGAGGTAACAAAAGCATGGGTAGCCATTGTGCTGAAAAGAATACAAGTCTCTAATTTAATGTAGTAGAAGAGGATGCTATTTTCATCATGCTAATCTCTATTTGCAGGCCTATTCTTCAAAATCGTGTTGTAGAAGGGGCAGTGAGAAGTAGAGTGAGCATAGGTAGAAAGTAGAAATTTGAATTACCTGTGCCAAACACACTGAATGGCGTTTTAAAAATTGATTTTTTAAATTTTTTTAATATGACACTAAATCTTAAAAGACACTGAATGTTACAAGGTAAACTCCATAGTACTTTTTGTATGTTTTCCTCTCCTTTTACAACGTGCATGGAAGGAAAATTTGGCCCACATTATTTTATTCATGGTAGCTTTAGGCTAGAATGAGAATGACAGAGTTAATCAGCCTGGACAGAACCCATTGATGAAACAGTACGAATGACCAATTAAAACAGAGTCACTCAACTTTGTCAGTTAAAAGATCAGCAGGCCTTTTCTCTCTGAGTTCAGGTCCAAATGTACGTAACACCAGCACAGCTTGTTCATGTAAATTCTTCTTGATTACAGAGCTGTGTGCTGGGACTTACAGCCATTTAGTATATGAACACCCTCATTGATTTTGATTGTCTCAAAATAATTCTCTTCTTCGTGGCCATGAAAGTTGGAACAGCCATAGGGAAGCATTAACAGGGTATTCAGAGTTTGGTGAATAGATGACAAATCAAATCACTTTACAGCATCAAGAGCATTACATATTCTGACTCAATAGTGTTCTTGCATTGTACATCTTCAGACAATATGACACTGAACTTAGTTTGCGGTTGTTGACAATGCCAGCTGTTGCTGTCCTTTAGTTCAGTAGCTCTGACAAGATAACTGTGATTCAGTAAAGCCAGTTAAGCATTTTAGCTTGAAAACCCAAAGAGAAACAGAATTGGCTGTGTTTTTAATACTATTCCAGACAGAGACCCATTTAACTTATTTTATCATGATTCCCACAGTAATTCAATTTCCCATTTATTTGCAATCTCCTTCATAATAGGATGAATTGGTAGAGAATGTGAAAGGTGGAAAGTAATTTGGGTGAAAGTGATCATGGATCATGAAATGATAGATTGCATGTTCTAAGTGAAGGAAAAAATGACAGCAGCAGAATATGGACACTGGACTTCAAAAAAGCAGACTTTAACAAACTCAACTGTTAGGCAGGATCCAATGGGAAGAAAATCTAAGGGGAAAAAGGATCTCAGGAAAACTGGCAGTTTCTCAAGGAGGCACTATTAAAGGCACAAATGCAAACTATCTTGAGGAGAAGGAAAAACAGGAAAAAATTAAGAGGCCAGTATGACTCCAGCAGGAGCTCTTCAGTGACATGATAATGAAAAAGATGACCTGCAAAATATGGATACAGTGCCTAGGAGGCATACAAAAGAATAGAACAAACATGTAGAAACAAAATTAGAAAGGCTAAGGCACAAAGTGAATTTCACCTAGCAAAGGACAAAAACAGCAATAAGAAGAGGTTCTTTAAAAATATTAGGACCTGGAGTTGAATGAAGGAAAGGTGTATGTAGCAGGGAAAGAGAGGTAATACCTGATGACATAAAGAAAGCCAAGGTGTTTAATGCCAGTTCTGCTTCAGTTTTCACTAAAAGGTTTAGTGGTGACCAGATGCTGAACGCAATTAATATTAAGGAGAGGGAAGGAATGAAAGCCAGAATAGGGAAAGAACAAGTTAAAGAATATTTAGGTAAGTTAGCTGTATTCAAGTTGGCAGGACCTGATGAAAGGTACTTTAGGGTACTTAAACTAGCTGAAGCAGTCTCAGAAGCATTAGCAATATCTTTGAGAACTTCTGAAGGATGGGTGAGGTCCAACAGAATGGAGAAAGTCAAGCCCCAAACCTAACTTTTAAAAGGGGAACAAAGAGGACCCAGGGAATTATTGGACAGAGCTTAATGCTGACACATGGAAAGATACTTGGATAAATTATTGAACAATCAGTTTGTAAGCACCTGGGCAATAATAAAAATATAAGGAATAGCTGGCATGAATTTATTAAAAAGAAATCTTGCCAAATCAACCCAATTCCCTTCTTTAACAGGCTACTGCTCTAGTGGACAGAAGGAAGCAGTGAATGTAATATATCTTGATTTTAGTAAAACTCTTGACATATCCCGCTTGACCTGCTCATAAGTAAACTAGTGGAATGTGGACTAGATGAAATTTCTATAGCTGGGTACACAACTAATTGAAAGATCATACTCAAAGAGTGGTTATCAATGATTTGCTGTCAAACTGAGAGTACATATCTAGTGGGATCCTGTGGGTACAATCTGGGTCCAGTACTATTCAATATTATTCCAAAAAACTCAGTGGAGTAGAGAGTTTGCTCATAAAAGTTAGAGATGACATGAAGCTGAGAGTGGTTACAAACATTTGGTGGGCAGGATTATAATTCAAAATTACCTTGACAGATTGGAGAATTAGTCTGAATTCAGTAATGAAATTCAATAAAGTCCAGAATACTGTATTTGGGAAGCAAAAATCACATGCACATCTGCAAATTTGTGATTTACTGGATGGTGGTGTGCTGCTGAAAAGGATCTGGAAGTTATAGGGGATCAAAAAATGAACAAGACTCAAAAGTGTGATGCAATTGCAAAAAAGGCTGGTATCATTCTGGGCTGTATGAATAGGAGTGTAAAACACAGGTCATTGTCTCACTACTCAGCACTGTTGAGGCCTCCACTGGAGTACTGTGCCCACTTCTGGGCACCATACTGTAGGAAAGACATAGACAAATTGGAGAGACTCCAGAGTAGATCAAGAAAAGTTTAGAAAAGGTTTAGAAAATTGACTTATGATGCAGAAGTTTTTTAAAAGAGTATGTTTAGTTTTAAGAAAGAAGACTGAAGGAGAACCTGATAAGTCATATTTGTGAAATGGGCCTGCCTTTGTTTTATTTTAGCCTTGCTGTCTTTGCAGCTTGTACATATCTTTTACTGTTGATTCCTTTTGTTTTTTTGAATATATTGTTTCCAATACATTGCATGCAATAAAAAGCAGAATGCAATAAGTGCTCAACATATTACAATCCCAAATGATTTTGCTGTTGGTCGTTATGCAAGGGACATGCCAACCATCTATACCTTATCCTAAGCAAAGGAGACAGTATTTTTTTTTTTGGAAAAGACTTTTCCACAAATGTTAATAAGGCATAAGGCTAGAGTTTTAGAATTTAAACTTAAACTTCCATTTCTCAAGCCCAGCTACACAGAATAATGTTGAGAAATCCCTGAGCCACAAATCTGGGATCTCTGACAAGAGGGAAAGAGGACAGTTTTTAAATAAACCTAACTCAAAGAATGAAAAATTGTCCTGGGGATCAAGTAAAAGAATAGAGATTGGAGGTGTCAAAGTTCAAAGTTAACTGCATCTGTATTCCCCTTCCATAGTCGCTTGATGGCATCCACTTAAGGTTTCCACTCCCCATTACTGCTCTTTGGTAGAGACCTGCATTTTCATGGCTCTTGCCTGGCTGCTTTACACTGTGATGTGCCTTGCAGGTCAATCTGCATGAAGACTAGAGATTGTGCTTTGCTTTTTCTCTCTCTGATGGCTGTGAATAATGTGTCCCTAGTCATTACAAGCTATCACACAGCTCTTCCTCAGCAAACATCTTTATTCTTAAGTTAAAAGTTTTACAGAAAAAAACATATAATGACAGTTAAAGTTCCAATGTGTATGGTAAAATCTCATCAGAGATCACTCTTCAGTCTTATAAGGTCCTACTAGGGCCAGAGTCTTTCCAAACTTTCTGCAAGGGTTGGGCTCTAGTGCAGAAGGTCCTGTATCAGTTAATTTCAAACACAAACACATCTTTTTGTAGCAAAAAGACTTTTCTTTGTCTCCTGGGCTCTGGAAAACTTAGTTTGAGCAAGTATATGCAGACCACTTCAGGGTGTGTTACCTTTGTCGAATTGTTTAGTCTCAGTGATTCACTTTAATCAGCTCCCACTGTTTTTAGTTCCTACAGGCACTGTGGTCACCCCTTCGCAGGAAGTAGAACACAGGCATACATTAACTATTCATAGATTTAACATAATATGGTCCCCAAAGATATTTGAGCTGTTTTCTCCCAGCACCTGAACCAATAAAGATTCCTTCAGAGAGCCTGTAGGCTCTTGAGTGGGTGGCAGAGTAGTTAGGAAAGGAGAGTCGTATGTTGTGAACACCAAACTTATCCAATTCGCCATCTCATTAATGACCAGAGTCAGAGATCCACAACAGGTAAGAGTTTAACTTTATCTACTTAGAATGTACAGCCACAATTCTCCAATAACCAATGTACACTTAATGCATCTGGGTGTATGTCTACACTGATGGTGGCACCACTGGCAGTGCAGAATCAATTTTTTGGTTTTGATTGAGCATCAGTAAAGACATGCTCAGTTGAACCCAGAAGTCTTTGGAAGCTGACACATTAAGACCACCCCCTCAAGTGGGGTTGTGGTGCATCAGTGGGAATGCACTGCTTGTCAGCATAGTACAGTAAAGATGTCACATAGAAATTATGAAGTTGTTGGGAGTTACACAAGCTACTCTATGTAGCTTGCATAACTTCCATGACTGCCACCAAATTTCCCATTAATTGTAGGCCAGGCCTGAGATCTCCTTGTATCTGTTACAAAGTTGAGTAGAGGGTGAAACAGAATAGAGGATCATGTTGTTGTAATTCCTGGGAAAAGGGAACACTTTTTTACTTTGTGTATGTGTGTGTGTGTGCGCGCGCACAAAAGTTGGGGGTGGGGTGGGAGGGAGAGCATTGCCTACCCCAGGTTCTCTGTGTGGCTCTTGAAGATCTTTCTCTCAGCTCAAGGGCTACTTGCCTCTGCTTACCACTCTGAGCAAGTGAGAGAGGAAAGGTCACAGCCATGCTTCCTTCCCTCCTTTTTGCCCCTTTAGCAGAAGAACAGGGAGGGGAGCAAAGATAGTGAATTCCGCATCCTGTAAATGTAAGGCACCAGACTGAGTAAAACATCTCCTGGGAAAGAGCCACATTGTGTGTCAGAGACACATTCCCGGGATGAGGCTGCTTATATCTCAAAGAGCAATTCAATTTTGTTAGAATTTGACATTGAGGTTTTGTTTTTGTTTTGTTTTTAAGCATTGGTTTTGATTTTTTAATTTTTTTTTTTGAGGGGAGGTTAGGTGATATTTTTTTTTTTTTCCATTGAACCACCTTCTACTGGTGGAAGCTTTTGAGCTCTTACTCATATCTTTTCTTAAGGGTAAATTTGAACTTTCTGGGTTTCTAACTTTTTTCTTAAACACATAATTAAAATGTTACAATATTTTTTTTTAAATAAATGTTACATCTGTACAATCCAAACTGAATTGTGATGATGTGTTTTGGTCTGGAAACCTATACATTCATAGACTAATTTAATTTGACAGTTACTATTTAGACATTTTAATTCTAAAAGCTAGTTGAGATCACAAATATTATGTAGATATAGTATATTCTGATAAGTATGAAAATACCTGACAGTATCTACTAAGAAGTAATACCCTTCTCTAACTTGTATTTTCTGACATAGATCTTTTTATCTTGTCTCTGTTTAAATGGAATTTTTCATATATTGTGTGATATACTTTTTCTTTCTTCATCTTTGACACCCAGTAGTCCGTACAAATTTCATTTAAGGCAAAGTAGTGACTCCAGCAGAAAATAAGTGGAGTCTTCTCCTTTGTAAATTGTAATTGAGGTTATGGCATGGCATATTGCCTTTGGCAGAATTCTATTACTGGAAAACTGAAAGCATGATTTGGAAGCTGACTGCAATGTAAGCAAAATGAATTAATTATTGGAGATGTGGGAAAAATTAAAGGAAAAGAGAAAGTTCTCTGAATTGAAATACAGTATGTTGACATCTGAAAATAGAGAGAGGAGTAGCAAACAACAATAATTAATGGGTTTTTTGCAGGTCTCAGGGCATTCTTTTGCTGACTATTTTAGTTTTGCTCAGGAAGTATTTTCTTTAAAATGTAAACTGTAAATTTGGATTGAACAGTTGCTCCAGAGTATGATCAGCAGGGATAGCCAGGTAGTAAGTAGTGAAAATATCAGAGATGCTAACTTGTTTTTAATATTGTTCTTAATTAATCAAAAGGGACTCTAGCCTTCCTAGAGGTGAAAAGCAAAGAGAAAAAAAAGAGAAACAGAACATCTTTCTGATAAACTAGATTGTGGGGAAGAGAACACAGAGCCCTTGAATAAGCAAGCATTGAAGCTTAAGTCTGTCTTTGAGGCCATAAATAACTTCATTGACTCCATATTTAAGTAAATATATGCACTTCCTTAAAGACCTTGCTGAATCAGGCCTTTATGCCATAAAGCTAGGTATGCAGGGTTTTTTTTTTTTCCAGAGTTTTTTGAATGTTAGAAACTGCTGAAGAATGCTTGCTTATGATCCAGGTTGGTGTAATATTTTTATTAATTTGAGGCAAGATTCTGTGATTTGCACCGATGCCAAGTAACCTTATTACAGCCTCAGTCATCCTGCTGGTCGTCTTTGGGGCTGCTCATGGAGTAAGTGACTATACAAGATGAGTAAACATGGCAAAATCTGGCCCTTAGTCATTATTGTTAGTTGATGCTTGGTTAGTTCCTGATCTGGGCCTTTGGCCAGGAGGTCTCTGCTGAGCAAATTACTATATACTATTTGATCGAGTCCATAGGGAAAAAAGTGCTCTCAGTAGCCCCTGTAATCAGTAGCCTTCTATATATGGTTTGATCTCATTTGAAGTTTGTTAGAATCTCATCTAGTTTAGCTTGGGGCTTCCAAAGTACAACTGGTACCAGAATCTTAAACATTGGTAGCAGCAGGGAGTGATGGCTCTGCTGGAGATGAACCAAAGTTAGTTGGCTTACACTTTTATTGGACTGAGAATTTCAGTTTAACTCTTGAGATTTTCTCAGAATAGTTGTTGTCTTTAATAGGCAGGAGTGATACCTTTGGGGTTGTGGCAGATTGCAGGAGTGCCAGTATCTTGGCAAAGTAAACAGGCACTGGAACAGAATAATTTGCTTGCTGACAGTGAAGGAAAAAAGTTCAAATGTGATTTTCATTTCTTACAAAAAAGTACTCTTCCCTTGGTAGCCACCACCTAATTGTTTTTGCCTCCATAAGAGAACACATTGACATAAAATATGGATTATCAAAATCAATCTCTTTTAATGCTCACTGTATTGTTTTTCTAAAGATAACTGGAATATTGATAAACTGACAAGAAGCAATTCTCAGGAAGGAAATAAAGTGAGCTAGTAATTTTTTTTTTTAATGAAATTTTTTCCTGTTCTTTTTCTTATTGCTATGTGAGTCTATAAGTAAGAGGTTTATATGTCTTCAGTGTGAAATGAGCACATTTTTAGGATAGTGAAGAAAGATGAAGGGCAATAGAATTTAGGAATACAGCTTTTTCCTATAGCATTAATGACATTTATCATTATATACTTGTTTTTTTTTTTTTCATTTCTGTTGCAACTGAATATTCCTACAGTGGTGATATAGTTGAGGATTTTTATCATCTTGTAATTAAGATCTTTGCACAGAGGATTAGAATATAGATCCTTTTTAAACTGAGAATTTATTGTATAATTCTCCAGTGTAATTAAAAGGAATATGGACGGTAACACCCATGGTGCATTTTCTACTTGTCTTAGTACAGAGTTATGGTCTTACAATGTGTTTGAATTTTGATGCATCAAGTCAAGTGCACAGTATTTTCTCTCTTTGTATGAAATCTATATCATTCAGTCATCTGCACTTATTTATTCTCGTTTCATTTTTACAGGTGTAAAGATTTCTTGTGGTATATGTCAGTGTAACTGGGTTTTGTGTGGATTTTCATCATTTCTGTTAGAGTGTATGTGTCAGTGTAGTCATCATGCCTAAATAAGGCTTCCATACTTCCATGATTATTTACAGACGCTGTTTGTGAATTATTTCCATTTATTTTTATTGTATTCTGATAGCATCCATGGTATTCCAGGCATTATTTGCATACAAAAAAACAACCTCCCTATTGAATAATTTGATCTTCCCCCCCTTAACCTTATTTAGCTGTTGATGTGTTGTTTTTTTTTTGTTTGTTTTTTTTACATATAGCTTTTTCTTATGCTAACCTTCCAGCTAATTTGAAGGCTTCTATTTTACTTCAGAAGCCATTTTTCTGTTTTCTCTTGTTGAAAGTAGTTGGGCATGTACCTATCACATCAACCTTAAAAATGGTATTCTGTTTCCTTTCCTTTTTTTAAAGTTCTGACTGTTGTAAAGATGAAAAAAGTTTGGATTTACTTATATGGTCATTTGGGCACCTTTCTTGGATATAATTCCATATTTTATCATGGGAGTGGGTCATGATGTTGGGAATACCCATTTTTTTCTGACAGCTAGCCCAAATGTGTCATGCACAATTTGGTCTGATGTTTCTAAAAGCCATGCTAGATTTTTCTTTCAGCTTTTTCAGAAGAATAAATGATAAATAATGTTTTTGTGATTTGCTGCCATGTGCCTTTGCCTGCAGCTGTAGGTATGGTTTTCACTTCCATAGAGCCTCCTGAATCTTGTCTAAATGAAGACTGATTATACTCCCCTTTTCCAGGTGATGTAAATTTCACCTGTAACATTTGTAGTATAAAGTGACACCAAAGCAGTTGAGAGATATTTTTCAGTAATTCTCCAATTTTAGTAAATACATCTTTTGTAAAATCCTGCCATTGGCCATACTGGAACGTTCAAAGCTCTCTTTATTGAAACAGAATACGTCATCATGTTAAAATCAAACAAATACATTTGTGCAGTTGTAATGCTAGTAGAGGGCATTCACTGGATTAGTCGTCGGCGCTGATTATCTCTAGCAATCATTTGATATTCTAAAAATCATTCCCTACTCATTTTGAATAATGTCAAAGATAATATTCTAACATGTAATGGAACCATAGTTCGCTTCTAATGTAAACCTGACTGTGGCTCTGTTAGCTCTTGTAATAAAGTTTTGGTGCTATAGTGGACTCTAGAGCTTCTTTGTTAATTTCCTTAGGCAAGCCCCAACCCTACAGCTGACTCCAGATGCGCATAAGGGCCTGTCGCTGCAAAGACAGTACAATTGTGTGTACTTAGTGAATAAACTTGTAATTGCTTCTAAAATTTCCTTGTAATATTTCCATGGTCATTTATTAACTTAGTTAGGTAAACTAAGCTGGATTGTCCTTGTTTATAATGTATATGGTTGCATTTTTAGTCATTGTCTGTTTAACTTACCGATACTTACTGCTCATAAAATATGTTAGGCACTCAGTTACATCCATATCATTTAATATTTTATCAAGCATAATACTCTGAGGTATAAAATACCGTGTGAAAGTGTTACACAAACATCTAAGCAGCCTGATTCAATATTTTCTGTTTTGCACATTCCCCCACACCCACATATTTTTTTTCTTACAAAATTGGGGAAAAATTAAATTTAAGTGTTCATTGGCATCATCCATTTTCACACATCCAGGCATTTGGGAATACGTGCCAGACAATATGCCCTCAGCCTAGTGATGATGAATTTACTATGTTGTGTGAAGTAACTCTAAGCAGCACTCTTATTTCTCATACTTACTTTACAGTACCCTAGATATGATACTCTGAAACTTTAAAAGGTAGATTTGCTAACATACTGTAGTATCAGTGAAATCATTCTGTATTTTACTTTGCCTGTAAAAATTTTGTGGAGTTTTTCTGAAGTACTCATGGTTACTCTTGTTTATATTCATTAAAGGCTGCATTAGAAGAAGCAGCAGTATCCTTTCTGCTGTAGCTTTGACCTTGTTAGAAAACTATCTAACCTCTTGCCCTTTTAATTGCACTATCTGAAAAAGGAAACATTACTCGGCACTTCTTCCATTTGCCAAGGGAAGTTAACATTTGTGCCTGCCTATGGGGTAGATAGAGGGGGTAGATATAAAGGTGCACTGATAATAGGAAGGGATATGGGAAAAAGTACATATTAGTTTACTTTATAATTGTCTTGCATTTGAACATATAGCACTAATATTCTGCTCTTCTTTACAGTGTAAGTTCAGACTAAATCCACTGCTGTAAGTTCAGACTAAATCCACTATTTTACAGTGGAGTTTGTCTAGGTTTATTTTAGTGTAACTGAAAGTTGAATATAACCTATTTACTCTAGCCACTCAAGGTGGGAATTGTCAAAAGTGGGTACGGGAGTTAAGAACACAAGATACACAAACAGTTAATGTTACATAAATTATGTGCTTTTAAATTCCACAGGGCTAGCGGTGTTAGTCTAGTTCAGCAAAACAAACAAGGAGTCCTGTGGCATTATTAAAAACTAACAAACTGATTTATTGCATGAGCTTTCGTGGGGGAAAATCCTACTTTGTCAGGTGTGTTGAAGATGGGGGAACTTTCTGTAAGTCCTGTTCTGTTAGCTCCCCTCTTCAACACATCTGACAAATTGGGATCTTCTCCCATGGAAGCTCATGCAATAAATAAATTTGTTAGTCTTTAAAAGTGCCACAGGACTCCTTGTTTATGGGCTTTTAAAAATTCCATGCTTTGTGCATATCAGATTGTTCTGGGCTCATTCTGTATTTCTGTTAGAGTAATACCTGAAGGTCTAATTTAAGCTTCAGTTTTTAGAATTAATGAAAATGGGAGCGAGGCGAGATTTTTCAAATTTGTTTCACCAGTTATTTTTCCTATAAATGTGTTCAGTATTTTTACAAGTAACCTCTCCTTCCTTTTACTTCTTAATGGTAATATTCTGAATTGGAAATTATGGGATAGTTCAGGAATGAGACAGATTGAAGTGCATTTTATTACTGACTGTTCCCAGGCAAAATGTTTTGAGCAAATTGGATAATAGAGCTAAATTACATTATAGGAGGTGCTGGCCTTAAAGCGATCTTTCTGTTATGTCTTCTGAGTAAACAAAATTGCATTTGAGTTGTGCAAAATGATAAAAAAAATGAATAATTGCAACATATAAAATGTTAGAACTAATTGTGGGCTGAATGGCACAATAAACATACAACAAAAAGGTAACTCACAATGCTAAATGAATGTTTGTCTAGACTTCATCCACATTTCTGTAAATCAAAAGAAAATGTGTCCTTAAAAGAACATTGGGTAGAATATTCAGAGGTCCAAAGTCCCATTGTTAAAAGTGATTTGGACATTGAAGAGTCCTAGACCCATTCACTTTTAATGAGGGTTCAGGTCCTATGTGTCTTAAGTGTTTTTTGAAAATGGGCTTTAGGAGCTTTTGAAAATGTTATCCACTCTCTAATTTGTGTCTATAATAATTAGAATATATTTTACTATTCATAAGGACAACTGAAATGATTTTCTCCCATTACACTTTCTTTCCTTTCCCTCATGATGCATATGGACTTGTTTAGAGGCTTACGCATAAGTGTTGGACTTAACGACATTTGTTTTTGATAAAGTTAAGGGGGGAAATTACTGAAATATTCTTTATTGGGGAAAGAAGCAGGAACAGTATGTGAGTAGACAAACAACTATGCGGGCTCTATAAAAGGATTTTTTTTGTGTGTTTTCTACTGTCCTACACGGCAATCTTTCCATATAAAAATATACATTGAATTTATATGTAATTTTTTGTTGCATTCAATTAGAGACATGTTAAAATGATTGGATTGTGTAATATTAGGGATTGGTGATGGGCTAGGGAGCCTTTAATTTTTAGGTTGCTTGTTCAGCAATCCAGTTTTCTAGCATAACTGTTCATGTTAACAAAAGTCTTGTCTGCAGGGTTAGCAGAAAAATCAAGATTGAATGTTGTAGTTGTTGAAATACCTTTCCCCTTCCCATATATGTGTCATGTCTCTGTCACAATGAACATAGCTGCCAAATATAGTAGGGAAATTTTCACTAACATTGCCTGTGTTCTGTGGACAGTTGACTTCAGTCTCCAGGCCTGTCCATCCAGCACTTTACACAAGCACAAATTGAACAAAAGGGGAAAAATAGAGAACAAAGAGGAACTTTGACTCAGGATAAAACAGTGTGTTCCTGAAGTCTTAATGATGGATGATAATGGTTTATCTAAATGTGAGAAGAGAGGTAGGAAGAAAGGCGAAACAGGAGATAATGAGAAAGAAAGGAAACACTAAATCAGAAAAGACAGAAGTAGCTATGTAAGTGTGCACGAAATGGGCCCTATATTTGTCCTTCTCAATTTGTAATCTTTATTCTATTATTTTCTCATATCAGACTGTCTCTGTTAAGAGTTTGGTGCATTCTTTTACTGATGACCTTGTTTTAGATTTCCAGTACAAATTGTGAAGACACTGTGTAAAGTGGACACAATATTGCTGAAGTAATTAGGGTCCGGATTCACCAAAGCATTAAGAAATGTGTTTAAGAGCTTTGCTGAAGTGGTAGCTAACTAAGTGAGCAGTACTCAAGTGGCCTGTATCATAATGACCACTGTGTATGTGCATGCTGTACTACAGAAAAAGAGGTCATATTAATTTGAAAAAGTTTGGTTGAAATGGTAGCTGAGAAAAGTTTATTGATCTTTTGTAATTTACTGGAATTCTAGGTTTCTTTCCCAGGTATTACGTAAAAAGACCTAAAGAATTATTAAGGCAAAGAGTAAATGCTTATCAAAAGAGGAAATTACATACTCTTCCTTTCAAAGGAGAAGTTATATTTAGTTGCATGAATTAAAAGTAAAAATGCTTTGTATTGCTAAAAAACCATGATTCTTTATTTAAGACTATCAGTGATTTTACAATATTTTAGTTCATAGAAAGGCAGAAGCTGTTCAAAGCATCTCAGAGAAATAATTTACTATAGTTAGCAAATGACTATGTAAGTAACAGAAAAATAGTGATGTTATAGCTTGTTTGTAAGTTACTGAAATTTTCAGGCCAACAAGGAGCACGAGGAGGATGATTTGGAGGGAGCATTTTGGAGGAGCCAGCTGCACTTTCCCATTCTGTATAAGTTACTAAAGCCAAATAGAAGTTAGGACAATCATATGGTCTGACCTTTTCCAGAAATATTTCTTACCTCACATGAAACTGGGGCTCAGTCATTTCTTAATGCCTCTAACAATGACTTCTGTGTGCATAAAAATACCCTCACCAAACCAAATTGGATGAGTTGAGGTATTTTTTGTTCTATAGCTTTCATGTGTTTCTCATTGTTCCTTATTCTCACAGTTTTCAGTTTCATTTTTTTCTTGACTTTCTTAGTATCCTTCCTGTGCTTTTCCCTCCAAAATTTGGTCACAACTTTTATAAAATTTCATGGAGCTAAATGGTATCCCTTTACTATTGTTGATTTGTCTTTGTATTTTTATTTGTACTGCCATAGCACCTAAAAGCACTAGTCATGGTTGAGGACTTCATTGTGCTACATGCTGTACAAACATAACTAAAAGGCGGTCTTTTGGCACAGTGAGCTTACAGTCTAAGGCAAGGTACAGAAAATGGATTCTGACAAACAGATAGAGGGAGTACAAGGGAATGGTGATGAAACAATGAGAATAATATTGATCATCATGATAGGTGGTAGCATCATAGCAGCAGCATTCTACCTAATGTCCATTTCTTTGTAGGTCTCATGGCAAAGGAGAGTTTTAAGGAGGGATCTGAAGGTAGATAATAATGTAGCTTGGCACTTGTTCACAAGTGTGAGGAGCAGTGTGGGAGATGCTTGTTGGAAAATCTAAAATGTGGGTGTAAGGGAGATTGGCATCACTGTTCAGTGAGAAGGAGGGGTCAACATTTATATCTCATATCATTATCTTAAACCTTTTAGGCAAGCAGTGTCTTCTATCTATCATTTTCATAAAAAAGTGTATATGACACATTTAACCACATATATTTAACCACATATTTAAAGGAATTTCAGAACTAATTCAAAAAGGGTTTTCAAAATTTGTGATCGATCTATGCTGATGTGTATCTTTTTTGTAAAAACAGGCAATGGATTTGTAGGCTGTAATGTATCTTTGATGCGTGAATAAAAATACAGAAAGTTGTGATGAAGGCTTAATAAATTCTAGCTTCTTGTCAAAACTAGCAATTCGCTCAGTGGATATTGCAGCCATGAGAATAATTAATCTAACTCCATATGTTGGAACTCCATTACTTTTGAGTACTTGGCTTTCTCTTTGTCACAAGGGAGATCACCATGTTCCCCGGGAATTGAATCTGTTGCAACCAATAATAATTAATAATTTATTATTATTAGTTTCCAAGAGAGAAAGCAAACAGTCTTACCTCCTCTACTTTCCTTTTCTAAATGCAAGTGATTTCTTTCCTTAATAGTATCACTATGCATGCTCTTCTTTCTTTCACTTTTTCTCTTTTTCATGACTGGAATCACTGAGAGTGGATAACATAAAAAGAATCAAGACTATATAACCCCACCAATTTTACTCTTTCTTCCAAGTGGATGCCTGTTTGTACTGATCATCATATTCAAACAGTTCTATAAATAAGTTCTCAGTAGTTAGACATTGTAGTATCAGAACATTGTTTAAGAAAGGGTATGTCTATAGTTTTGTGCAAAAGCATGTTTGGATATCCAGCACCTAATTCTGTATTCTTACCAGTTTTATACTAGAATTATTACTTCATCAGTAGCTGTAGCATCAGTTATTCCTGATTTTCATAAAGCTTCTATTTTCTTTCAGGAAGGGAACAACTGGAATACAGATCTTTCTTTATTGAAAATGGAATTTTTTTTTAACACAGCACAAAAAAAAAAAAAGATTCAACTATCATAAAAATTCCAGATTCAACAAAGACAGACTTCTCTCTTATAGATGTCTCAGAGTCTGAAAGAAAGTAGGAGAATTTTGTTATTCTGGGCCTCAAATGCCTAATTCATGAGATACCAAATCAACAATTCAAAGTGCTAATAAAAAGGTAATCATTTCTCTTTTATAAACCTGAGATTAGATGCATGTAAATTTACATTCTGTTATTATTTTTTACTGCAGTAGCACTCAATGTTCTAAGTGCTTTGCAGAGAT
This sequence comes from Podocnemis expansa, assembly GCA_007922195.1. Classification (NCBI taxonomy): domain Eukaryota; kingdom Metazoa; phylum Chordata; order Testudines; family Podocnemididae; genus Podocnemis; species Podocnemis expansa. Next base: position 6,098,489 of record ML682004.1, read on the forward strand.
ACAGAAGGAACCTGCTAACAGATTCAGGGTGAGATTTTGAAAAGTACTTAAGTGATTTGTGCTCATAAATTAAGGTGGAGTTTTCAAAAGCACTAAGAACTGGCCTAACTCTGTCGTCATTGAAACCAATGGAATCTGCAGACATAAATTGGAGTGGAGTTAGGCCAACAATGACCAGTTTTGAAAATCCTAGTTTTCATACTTTTTCAGTTTTGTGGAAGACAGTTGGGAAATGTTTTCTGATTATTTGCCCTATAATTGGAATAGAAAATATGCAGAGAAACTATGCCCCCTCTCCAAATAAACAAAAAAAAAAATCCAACTAAAATAACCCTGAAGTATTTTTTGGCTAGCTATGTATTTATAAGGCACTTCTTACCTTAGTGTCTTGATTTGTGCATTCAGAATTTCTTGGGTTCTTTTTCTTGATCAGTTGCTAGCTGAATAAAGCTATTCTTTGTGGAACTGCATTCAGTTTTAATCATTCCCAGATGCTGTTAATTTAATATTATATAATTAATGTTAAAAATTGTTAATGTAAAACATCCTTGGTTTTTAGATTTTGGTGGGGGGGGGGTATTGAAGATGTGCTAGTCTTTGTAACTTTCAATAAACTGTTTTTGGTCTTCAGTTATATTTCTATTTTCCAAAGTTTGTATTTTCACTTCATTGTTCAATCATCACAGTTTTTTACTACATTAAAACTAGTCTAGCGGTGTAGAGACCCAAGTGTAAGAAAGATGTGACATGCAACAAAGCTAGTTAATAATGCCCACAAGGCAATCTAGGAGGGAGGTTAGGTAGGTGACGAGAACCCCTGTGCTCTTCTAAGCATCTGGCAGTAACTTCTGCCTTTGACTCTTGAAGGCTTTCTGATTATATGGCCACTTGTTCATACAGTGGTTCCTTCTGCATTTGGTCTATTCAGCAACTGAGATGAATCTAACACCTGGAACCTGTGTTTTCTACTTGTGATTTTCATCATCTCTGATTTGCTGAGTGTGTTTCTCATCTCACTATCAATAGAACTGTGGTTCTATAAGGTATGACTTCACTGCAGTTAACTCAGGTGAGTCAACACCTGGGGTAGCCTACCTTGGATATGGGCTGCTACACTGCAAAGCCATGCAAGTTATGGTGTCCTCACTGGTGCCACACTCAAAAGTGTATGTAACTAGGACCTCTGATGGCAGATCCTATGTTCCTCATCACTAGGGTAAGCTGAGCAGCTCTGTGATTCTTTCCAAGTGGACTGTGGGAGAACTCATCTGTTGTTTCAGGAGCAACTATGGGAAGAGTTGCAGGTCAGATGTTTTAGCTTGCATCCTCATTATGAAGACCCCAGTCTGAGTGAAAGCAACACATGGAGCTCTAGCCTATACCCTCAGCCTTGCCTACTAGTCTGGGCATAAAACACTCCCAAACTCAGGTGAGAGGATTTTGTATGTGAGTGGGAAGGAGCTTTGGATCTACTCTCTGAGTAAAAGGCTGAGTTTTGGTTGCAGTGAAGACGTACCCACAGAAGCAAAGAGCCAGGATCGTTCTTGTTTTTGGTTAGGTGTTTTCTGTTCTCCATAGCAGACTGATCCTCAAAGGTTGCCATGGTGTGTGATCCTGGTGGAAATAGTATTACTGTTATTTTGGTAGATTGTTGGCTGCTTTCTGGTTGTAATTCAAAATTCTTTTCCGTTTGGAGTGGGGTGACTTTTAGCCATTCTTGTAGCTTGTCATCTCTATTTTACAGGCGTGCAGTTCTTTTGTAACTCTTCATAGTTAATTATCTCTGGTTCAGGAAAATTGTTAGACAGGGCAGAAATGATGTCATCCTTCTGCCCAGAAGTATATGACAAGGTAATTCTTGAAAATAATTGTGGGGTGTGTAGCAGTCTAGTAACAATGACTAATATGGTTTCCTTTAATTAATCAGGTTGATTTGTTTGCTTTTTATCAGGTTTTTCTTGCTTGGCTCTGCTAACAAATAGCCCCGTGATAGTTGTGGTTACAAAAGTTTACACTCATATGGCAAAGGCCAGTGACTATTATAAAAATATTCTGCAGAACCAAGTAGAGGGTTCATAAGAAGAAAAAAATTAGAACAATCCATCAATAACTCTCTGATACCAGCAGGAGTGCCTTTTACAAGTATCATGAGAAACTGATTCATTGATGAAGATAACATAAATAAATTAGTTGAAACTCACTGATGCACAAAGGCTGATTTACGTGGTTTTCTGCATGGAATAAAAACGATGGTTTATTAAGTGCTTTATAACATCAGTAATTATTATCAATGTGCAGGTTTTTAATTTTTCTGACCAAACGCAAATACAACTTCAAAGAGTGTCGTAGCTGGCCTGATTTATACTCTTTACCTTTAGTTTTACCTGTTTCACGTTAATCTGAAAAGAACGTTTATGCTACTTTGGGATGGGGAGCAATTTTTCACTCGGTACTTATCTTAAATGACTGTCTTTATGCTTCATGAATTAGCTAAACAATGACTTTATTAAAGGAAAAATTATCCTGTGAAGGGTAGTTCAATATTGCAAATAATGGGCTCTTTTGATTATTTATTGATTGAGACATCAGCTGGTCAAGCTCAAGTTTGATTTATTAATTAGCCTAGACATTGGAGATCAAACTGCTCAAACAGAAAAGGCTAAATTGCCAATTCTGGGGTAGCAGTCTGTTCATTGCCCTTTTCCAAATTGCATGGTTTAAATGGACCTTTATAAATGGGATATTTTTCCCATCCTACAGTCTGTGTCCAGTGATGTGACTGGTACCATTCAGTCACTGACAAATGTCAGTCTTATTAACTGTTACATATTCCATTTGCTCTAAATTTCAAAGAAAATGAAGTTTCACAATAGTATAATCTTTTAACCCTGGACTTTAGCTTAGGGTTTAAAAGGAGATTTAACTGATTAAATGATGGTGGCAACTTTATAATCAATATTTCCTAAGTTCTTGCAAGGCAAGTTATGTTCCCCATATATGCCTGCCTGTAGTTTCAGTTAAGCATGTTTTTTTGCCAGTTATAATTGTCAGAACAATGGCTATGGTAAATGTCACATTTTTAAACATCTTTGCACTTAATAAGCAGCTTATTTACTAATGATTCTGTATCATCTGTTTTGCAGTACTTTTCACAGAGATTTATGGGAATTCTTTAACATAGTAATCAGAAATAGGCTAGCAAAGTCCTCTACACCATGTGAGTTCCATGTTGGTGGTGTTTTAGGTTGAGCAGATGTCCCCGATTTCTGGGGATGGTCCCTAGTTCGGGTATTCTGTCCCCAGCAATAACCTGTGCGCAGAAATGTTCCCAGTTGGCTTTGTCACCAAATGGCAAAATTGTCATGAATAAATATGACACAATAAAATGAAACCCCAGCAGTACACTTCAGATTTTACTCATACTCAGGGCCATCCTTAGTGGAGTGCATATCACACTGTGTGAGCCCCTTCAAATTTGTATTCAGGTGAAATCTGGGGCTGTCATGGATGTCAATTACACTTCTGAGCCAGAGCAGTGCAACTGGTAAGTAAGTCTGTGGGGTAGAGACCAGTTCCCAGCTTCCTGGCTTTCTAAAGACTGGTTCAGCCCCAGGGGGTAGTACTTACTGTAGGTACCAGCCTGGGAGGCAAGCAGCTGCTGACCACAGCAAGGTAAGTTGGAAGAGGAGATGGTTACCCATCTTCAAGTCAAAGTGCAGGAAGTTGCTACTTGGCTCTAAGCTGGGGTCCAGGAGGCTGGCTCCTGAATGTGAGCCAGGGCTCAGGTGGTTACCACCTCATTGTGAACCCGGGTTATGGGATGTGGAAGGTTGCTGCCAGGCTTCCAGCCAGGGCATGGAAGACTGCTGCCCAGCTTTCAGGGACTTGGATGGATTTCAGCTGTCATCTACCACCCACCTGGGAGCTAGGACTGAGTGAGATGTGGGCACCCAGTGCCTCAGGAATGGAAAATCAGATGTTCGTGTAAATCATTTGAAAAATCTGGTCAGTCTGTGCTGTTTAGGGCATCAGGGCCCCAGTGAAGCATCTATGTTGGTGGCTTTCAAAACTTCCTCAAGCTGCATAAGGGGTCTCCATGCCTATATCACGGGTGCTTTCATTGAAGGCAGTAATGGACAGTGACTTGACGCTTACATGGATCCATTGACATCTACACCTGTGGGCTGAAGTACATGGGGAGTGCAATTCAGTCTATATTTTAGCCACAGGGTTTGGGGATTGACTTTATTGCTTGACCACTCAAGGCCATCCCTATGTGGGAGCAGTGCCCAGGGCTGATTGGCCTATGGGTGCTCCTTCACACTAGCGGAGGGGTGGTGGACTGGCCCAGAGGTTGAGCTCTGTGCTCCCATCCCTCCGTGCCCCTGGGCCAGCTCCTTTGCCCCTGGTGGTAGGGCAGGCCAGCCCAGCAATCAGAGTCCATGCTCCCTCCCTTCCCCTTCCCTTTGGCTTTCTGCTGAAGGCAGTGGGGGCCGGGGAGGAGTGGCAGCATGGCGGTGGGGGCAGCGGTGTGGACCCTGACCTCCCTTGCTGAGAACAAGGCAGTGCGGTGCCCACGGGACTGTGGGGCTCAGGGCGGTCACCCCCCTCTCCCCTCCAGAGGATGGCCCTGTTTCCCCCAGACTGAAAACAGTATTCTGATATTAGGAAAGTGATCTGCATTCCATTCTGATTAGAGAGAGCAAATTAGCTTTCCCACACTTTGAGTAGAATATTGAAACAAACGGCTGGTAAAGAAGTAATGTCTAGTTTTGAAGAGAGAAGGGCTTTAAAGAACAAATCTTTCCAAAGAACAGATACACCATAGGGGAATGTTCCCTATTTGAACGGGCCTTCAGAGCAACTACACAAAAGGATTCAATGCCTCTGGTTCTCCCTAAGAGGATGGCTTATTTCCTCTTCTTTAGACTTGTCCCTCTTCTCTTTGGAGCATATTTTCAATTTGTTGCACGGCACTGTCTGTGTGCTTCCAGCAATACTATTTTTTTAAACAGAATTTACTGTTCATTTCTCAGTTACTTCAAAACCTACTAGTCTATCTTGCTTTCGGCACGCTTGGGATTTTTGTTGAATTGCATTGTATTTTGTTAAGCTGCCTCCTTGTAAGCCTCTCTGCAACTGCTTTCTCTAGTAAAACATTAAAATATTTCTTCGGGGCTTCAGGTAACATTTGTGAGATGTACTCACAATAAGGCTTACAGTAAGTGTATCCTAATTGATTTATTACCCCCTTGGGTTGAAACATTTATGCATGTGACTCATTTAAATGCTGACACCAGATGTAGAGCTTATGTTCCTGTTGCTATGCAAAAAAATGTTGTTTTACTGGGAGCATTAATCACTTTAAATTCAGATTTCATATACTCAAGTTCAGCATTTCAGTAGACAGCCTAAATAGAGCATCACCTTAACAGAGTACTGGAAGCTGCTAATGTTAATACGAGCAAATTAAGGAGTCAGCCCTTCTTATTTAGGGGCATTAGGATAAAATAAGATCAAAGCTGAGACTTAGCAAAAATCAATTCAATGCATATAGTTCATGTTCATCAGTCCTTTGTTGTGTTGTCAAGGGACATTAAAGCTGTTGTTGTTGTTATTGCAGGTAATATTGTATCTTTATTCATGTGTCCTTGTATCACTGTGACATACACAATTCTGGAACCACTTGGAGGTGGTATATGTCTGCACGCAAATGCAGGCTCCTGTGAGGGATTCAGCTGATAGCAGCAAGGTTGATAAACTGTTTCCTAACCTTTCTGGACTTTGTTGTCAGTATGTAGAAGCTTACAAACCTGAAACTCACAAGTCGTAATTTTCCCCAGCAAAATGATTGAGAATGAAATGCTGTGCTATTGTTCATCTGTTTATTTCTTATTTCTTCAATTTGTTCCCGTGCCCCCCCCACCTGATGTTGAAGCAAGTATTGTGTGTGCGTTTTCTGACATTTTATAAGAGTTATTGCAAACATGCAAAAATTTTTGCTAAATTTTGTTTTGCTGATTGTTTTTATTTTACATGCTAGTGCGTAGTATATACAATTATGCTTATTGTTGTAACACTTGCAGAGAAAGATGGATGAAGTAGGTCTCAAGATAGCAAAGAATAGGCAGTTAGTTGCAAAGACAGCGCTTCAGTCTCCATTGTATTCTGTACATGTTTGTGTACATAATGACACACGCATGCACCTTCCACTGATAATACAGCATATTCACATACATTGCATTATTTCATTGCCTGTGTCCATTGTGGACACCTCAACAAAGACTTTTGTCTAGTCTGTAACAGCAATTAAAAAAAGAAAACAAAATTATAATAGTGTGACTAAATAATAGGAAGAATAATAATATGGAAAATATGACATTGCTATACATCGCTCAGTTATATGCCTGTATGTAGAATGCTGTTTTCATTTCCCATCGGCTTCTCTCAGAAATGGTATAGCAGAATTAGGATTCAGAGCCAGGTGATGAGAATGACTCGAGGCACAAAACAAGGCTCATATGGAAAGAGATTGAAAAGGCTGGGATTGTTCACCACAGAGAAGAGATGAACAGGAGGGAACTTGATAAAAGCATAAAAATGAGTAGTTACACAAAAGATAGATCAGGAATGTCTCTTCATCCTGTTCCATAATACAAAAACAATAGGGGGATGTTAAATGAAATTGAAAAGTGGCAAATTTAAAATTGATAAAGGAACAACTGTGCTCAGTTTCTCTGTGGGACTCATTATATTACTGAGGCTAAGCATTTAGCAAGATTCAAAAAGGGTTTAGACAGTTGTATTGAGAACAGGAATATGTATAGTCATATAAGTAAGTATTTAAAAAAAAACAGACGAGTTTTAGACTATAAATCATCCTGTATCAGCACAAAAGCCAACCTTTAACTATACTGGAGTTTTGGAGGAGATTTTCCTTGGGAGCAGGTTATATGATAATCATCTTTCAGGGTTTCTTGCATTTCCTTTGACGCATCTGATACTGGCTTTGATGGTGAAAGGACACTAAACTGGATGTACTACATGGTTGGTCCAGGATGGCAGATCCTCTTTCTATGGTGGTAGTAGATCACAATTAGTAAAAGGTTGTCCTGATTTATGAATGTAATATTAGTTTACAACTATATTAATTTCTATGTTTGAAGTGTTTTTACATTGTTCCTCCCCTAGTCTCTGTATAATCAAAACATTATAGTTTGAGAACCTCTGAAACATGCTAAAAAAGGACCAATTTAAAACCAAACCACTCCGAAAGCTTAGAACTGATATAACATGAGCAATGACCAAACTTCTCCATATAACTAAACATGTCTCAAGTCCTACCTGTCTCACAACTATGAGGTTTGGCTGTAGCTTGATTCTAGCCCATCCAATCCTTAACCTTTTTGAAGAGGGGGATAAAGGAATGTTGGTCATTGCTGTTGGCCGGCATGGTTTTTTTAATGCGGGATACTTGTCCAGTTGCAAATGCCCTATTTTCACATGCAGCAAATGGCAATATTTATGAATTTTACCAGCGTGACTGGTAAACTCAGTGATATGAAGGTAATTACCATGTTGGGTCATATTCGGAATCAAGATCTGGAAATGAAAAGTTCTGTATTTCAGGGTCAGTCTCTTAAAGCAGTGGATCTCAACCTTTTGCAGGTCGTGATGCTTTTGATGGCATATTGCAGCCCTACTGGATACACCAGCTCACTTCTCTAGGCCAAATCTAGCCATCTCTCCACCTCTCCATGATGCACGTACCAGTGTGTGGCAACACAGTAACAGCTCCCAACAGTGGCTGATAATCATTGTCTTACAGCATCCGGACCGCACACAACCATCTTGATAAATCAAACCATTGTGTTATCAAAGCCTGAATTTTCTTCAGGGGAAAAGAAGAATTAGGCTTACATAGGCCACACAGGTTTTCTGAGAGAACTACAGCTTGTATAGTATATCTATGTAAAATGTTTGTTGGCTTCTTCACTAATAGCAGAAAATAAATGAATGAATTCTGGGAAACTAGAAATGTCATTTTGGTAGACAATATGCTACAGTTAAATCTCTATTTCTGGAAGAAAAAAAGTAATGAAGCAGCTGCCTGATTCAGTTCTTGGTTTTTATACTCCCAATGATATTTTTTGTATGATCACATTTGCCTGTTAAAATTCACGGAAATAGCTAATATTCATGCCCATTATGAAATGATATTCTTCTTAATGTAAATATTTATTAATTTACATAAAAGCAGCACGATCATTTTGTGCTGCTCTAATTTGGGCATTTGTCCTTAGTAAATAAATTGAAGCAACATATGCTTTTTATGTATACTTTTTGGAATCTGAGGTCCTATGATTTCTGGCTTGAAGAAGTAACTGTTGTACTGATGTAAGCAGAACTGCTGACATGTTAGATTAGCAAAAAAACAAAAGTGCATATTGGTGTATTGCTGTGCTTTAACAAGTGTGTTCTTAGGCATGAGACAGAAGGCTGAGAACTGGCATCTGAGAAATGGGGCTGTCCTATCAATGCCATAGATATTTGTGAAAGGATGAGACTAAAGAATCGGGAGTTATCTGACTCATTTATTTTACCCATCTGAGTTGTGAAGATGAGGAGTGAATGGTTAATATGAAAAACCTTCCCCTTACAGGGCCTAAAAGAGATATTTTCCCCCTTTAGATACCAAATATCTATTTTTTTCTTCATATGCTCCAAATGTGACCTAAGAAGAAAATCCGTCTTTCAGGGTTTTTTTTTAAAGGGTCAGTGTTCTGCCTTACACTTATTGTGACTGTTTCCCTCTGGGATCTCATCCCTTAACAAGGTGTTTTCTATAGATTGTCAAGCAATTGACGCCTAAATTCCTTTAAACCTGTTTGTATTGGAAACACAACCTGGAACTGAAATAACTGACCATCTTCCTTTTGAAGATATGCTCACTGGTCTTTTAGGATGATAGTATGTGGTGTAGTGACTTTTTTTCTTAACATCAAGGGTACTGGGTTTGGTTGCAACTGCTCAAGACAGAAAAGCAGGAAAAATGTCACCTTTCACCCTGTCAAAGTGGTCCTGACAATTGTGCATTCCACAGAAAGATTCCAGCTTTGACATTAATGAGGAGGTATCCATCTCTTCCACTGACAAATAATTAGGGAACAAATTCAGAATGGTCTAAGGTCTTACATTTTGCTCAGGAAAGACAAAATTTCTATCTAATCTCATTTCATTCAATCCAATCCAATCCAGGGTAGGCTTTATTGCCTCAATTTCACTTTTGTTTCATGTAATATGAACCAGGGGCTACATAGTTAAGTAATCCAATATTTTAAAACAAACGAGCAGTCCAAAAGCTGGATATTTCTTTTCCTAGTTTGGCTGATTAGTTTGTATTGCTGGAAATGTAAAAGAGGAAATTTTCTCTATTAGTATAAATAAGTGTCCATGGGAGTGCAGTGCACCACTAATCTCTTTGTCCATCCAGTTTGTATTCTCTTATCTTGATACTATCAGATGTTTGCTAGTTGTGGTAGTATGTGAATTCTAGTGAAGTTACTCTCCTGGTCCAAGTGCAATAGACGTGTTACAGGTATAGGGGGATTTTGAGGCAAAATTATATATGACCAGGCTTGGCAGAATTCAGTCATCTTTTCTAATTTGGGTGATTAATATTGATTTTCATTTTTATGTATTAGATTTGGTTTGTGTTGGTTTTTATTTTTGTTTATTTTTTTTTAATTCTTATTTTTATAGGTGCTGGAAATTAAGTTGTGGCTGGGGATAGGGTTAAGGAAGTGCTGCGAGAAGTTACAGCTGAGCAACAACTGTGGGGGAACCTGCAGTCTTAGCCTGAAAAATTACTTCTTTCCTTTTCTTCGTGTCAAAGTCAGGGGTTAAACAACTCATGTCTTGTATCAGTGGACTTTTCTTCTTTGATTTGTCTACCTACCTGTCACTCCAGCGGTATGGATAAGTTATCTGCACAACTCAGTCAGAACTCTATTTTATAGGTAGTGAAAAGTTACTAGGTGAAATTCTGCCCCATTGAAATTAATGGGACTATTACCCATTATTCACCCATTATTTTTAACTTGGAGGAGTTTCTCTGTTTTCACTGGTCAACAGCTGCTATTTGTGGAAGTGCATTGACATAAATTTAAGGGTCTTGCGGACATAGCAATGAGGTTTTGTCAGGGTATTTCCATAGCTGCTGACCAGTCAGAATGCAACATTTCCTATCATTTTTTTTCCATTTAATGCTCTTTTTCAGACAAAGCAGGTGTTTAAATATTATTTGAGAAAACCTATCTCTGGTATATAAACAAGAAAAGCTACCTCTGGGAATCATCTGCCTAACAAAATTTCTATTTCTTTGCAATGTGTGCTTTCAGGTTTAAAGGTGACCTGTAGTAAGTTGTATGTATTTTTGTAAAAAGCTCTATTTAGTATGCTGTTGCTTCTTAGTTTTCTCATGTCTCCATAAAGCTTCTGCTTGATTGGCCATGATTCAGTGAAACCTCTCATTAGGACACCATGGTTCATTAGAATTTAAAGCAGCATCATTGAAAATTGAATAGACCATGCTGTGATTCTCTAGTTGCTATGATTGGTAATCTTCTGGCATTATGTTATGTGCTTTATTCCCACAAGTCTTTCCAGACTCCACATGATTTGCTAAAAGAGTTGATATGTTTCATTAATACTTTGAGTTTCATAATCTGTGCATTTCACTTTTATAAAGTGAAAACAAAGTTTTTTCAAGCATCTTTCATTCAGGAAAAATATTAATATTTTCAGTGAATTACTAGGGTAAAGAATCTACAAAACAATTACTTAGTTCACTTGGGTCCTTATTGTCTTGTGGAGAGATGAATACTTGGTAATTCCTTAGATTTGCTGTGTTCTTGGCTCAGTCAAATTGAAATCTTAGTCATAGAAGGACAAGTGCTATTATGACATTCAAGGCTCTTGTAAGGCCACCTGACAGAGAAATGGAGTGATAAAACTTAATTCCTGACTTGTCTTTTAATCAAAGTTTGAATTTCATTTGCCTGGACTTGGTTTTGGGTTTACTTCTGCAAAATGTAATATCACTTCAGGGAAAACAGAGAATGTTCTGCTTTGAGTAGTGCAGAGAATTCATAAAAAAGACACAGGATGCAACTTAAGGAAATACTTAAGTTTAGGGGGAAAACCTGTTCTGTAGTCTGCAGTCATGGAAGCTTCTGCTTACTTTCCTGATGGGGTATTAGTATGAATAATAGGGAGAGGTAGTTGACTTGTGTGTAGGGCCGGTGAAGTTGGGGAATCAGTAACATAAATACTTCATAAGTGACTAGACAAATAATTGACCAGTAGCTTCCGTTCAACCAAAATGACCATTCATGTTAAGGACTACTTGTTTGAGGGGGGGAAAAAAAAAAACCAAACAAACAAGGAGTCCCATGGCACTTAAAGACTAACACATTAGAACTGTTAGTCTTTAAGTGCCACAAACTCCTTGCTTGTTTTGCTGAACTAGACTAGCACGGCTGCCACTTTGGAACTTGTTTGAGAAAGGGTGGGCAGGATTAGGCCCATACTGTGAAGGTTATTGTCACTTAACTTCAGCATCATTTTCTCCTAGTAAAAGAATAATTTTGCTATCATACAAAAATCTGAATGGAACTCATACTAGAGAACAAAAAGATATAAAAATATGTTTTATCAAAAAAGCTTTATTTTTAAACTCTGCACGAGATGAAATTTCAAGTAAAATTACTACTTTTTTCCCTGTAGAGCTAAAGTACACTGATACAATGACATAAAACTAATGGCACACATAGGAAGGGGTTAGGTTAGAAAAATGAAGTTAAATGACAAAAGAGAACTACTCCATAGACATCAAGACACAAAATTTACTCTTTCTATTACGTTTCTGTGAAATGAGTGTTTAAAGGTCAGGAAGACTGGCCAACATTTGCATTTAAATGGAGATATTTTAAGTAGAAGTGGCGATTGCTGACCTCTGCCCTTGACTCTGGTGTTTTTGAAGTCTGTAAGAGTCAAACATCAAAGAAAATAGATGAAAAATATTCTGAAATTATTCAGTGAAATGCTCAAAGTAGCTCCCAGGCTCAACTTTACACATGCTTTTCTTCACTGTATTTTTTGTAATTAGTTAATAAGGTAAGATATCCTTCATTATTTTTCTATCATTTTAAATTGTTGTTGGCAACTCCAGCATAAATATAAGGTCATAATCATCTAAGATACAGTTGAAAGTGAATGTTTATCAAATATATAAGGAAGTGGCTTAAAATAATATTACAGATTACTGGACATTTGCAATGATAGGCCTTTTCATTATGCCACTCAGGCTATTCAAATTCTTCGTTTTGTGTGTAGAATCCGTGGAAAGGGGATTCTTTTTTGATATCATATTATGCAAGCATAACTTGTACCAAAATAACATTTTGAAATGGTGGTTTTACATTGTCGTACATGCGGAAGGCGAAATGTTCCAATCTGGGAGCCTACAGTTTGGCCTCTAAATCTGTTTTGAAATAGAAAAGTATCATAAGATGATGAATACCCAGAGCTCCCATTGACTGCACTTAGGGGTTTTGGATTCTCAGCAGCTCTGAAGATCAGACCACCTGAAGATCTCACGTTTGGAAATATTGATTTGTATCTGTGAGATATAAACTCATTGAAGTTGTTCGAGAAAGAAGGGAAGACACTGATTTGGGGGAAAATATTCTTAGCAGTATTCAATTTAAATTAGTTTGGTAGAAACACGTAGCGTTGGAGATCAGCATCCTTTGCTGATCCTTGTGCTGGCCCCTCCTCTCTGACCCACTGCTGGTGCCAGCAGCCCCCTCCACTGAACAAAAAAAAAAAAAAAAGAGGCTGATTTCTGGAAGTTTGGTGGCGACCACAGCTGAAATGAGGGGAAGACTTTCCAGGCATGCTGCCAAAATGAGCCACTCATAAAAAGATGCATCCCAGAGTGGCTCTTTTTGGTGTTGGGATGCTCTGGGTGGCTTTTGTCCACCGTATGGCAGGGGCACAGGCAAGGCGGGGACACCCTGCACCCCAGTCTCCCCTGAAAGAAGCCATCTGGCGTAGCTTATGGTGGCAGGAGTGGCAATTTCAGTGACATCACAGAGAGTGTTGCACGCCACTCTGAATGGACTTGCGTGGCACTGTTGGCATGCTTGCCAGGGGTTGCCTAGCCCAGACTGTGAGGTTGCCATAAACCCTCAGTAAGTGGCAGCATGAAAGTGTGCTGCTCAAGAAGTAGACCAGGGATCCAGTTGTGAATTGGTTACACTGTGGTCCCTGGTTGGGGAAATAAACCTCATCAGCCCTTTGGCACAAGTGAAGCACCCCATCAAGCTGTTCAAAGTTCCTCCGCAGCCCTGCTGTTTTCTACCCCCTGTGCTCTCACCCTATGCAGTAAGGAGAGTCATGGGCTGATGGAAACTGCCTCTCCCCTCTGCTCTGTGATCAAGTAGTCCAGGCCAGAGGAGCATGGGATCACCTTATAGCTTCTTCCTCTCCTTTGCAGACATGTGCCACTGCCTACAGTTTGTCCCACTGTGTTAACACCTGGGGAAATGATCTCGAGGCTCAACCCTTGCTATGTTTGTAATGGTGAAGCCAAAAGTGAAAGATGATTTTCATCAGATCTGGAAATGGAAGAGGAATGTAGAGAGCAAATTACTTTAAAAATAGCTATCCTCTAACCAGCCACTAATGAATAAATGGCTAAGGTTACTTCAGGTAAGATGCAGAGAGCAGACTTGCAATGTTTGTAAGGCAATGTCTACACTACCAAATTAGTCTGTTTTAAGGAAGCTTAATCTGGCCTTATTTGATCCCCGTCTACACTAGACTTTACCTAGTTTGAACTAAATTTTTTTTTTTTTAGTTCAAACTAGGCAAAGCTTAGTTTAAACTAGTTAGTTTGAACAGGCTAGTTCAAACTAACTGCTTAGTTTGAACTAGCACAATGTAGCCATGCTAGTACTAACTAAATAAGTTCTAACTAAGCAGTTAGTTTAAACTGTTTTTTGTTTTTTTTAAACTTTGAACTAAAAAAACACAGTTAGTTCAAACTAAAAAGTTCTAGTTAGTTCAAACTAACCGGTGATTAGTTCAAACTAACTCTGAACTGCTTAGTTCGGACTAAGCAAGTCCAAACTAAGCAGTTAGATGTAAACATAGCCTAAGAATCCAAACACATTCCACCTAGTGCTAGGAACTTCTTAATCCTTAAAACAGAGATTTTACTCGGTTCTGTGACAAGTTATGCCTTTGGGGGGAAGGCTGTTTATTTTGCCGCTCATTCTAACTTATAGCTGCACATAACTGACTTGACCAGTATAAATTGTGTGTGTATAAAAAGACAATCAAACCTCTGTTGAGGGTTGTCTCCAAGAAGCAACATCTTCCTTCTGGTACTAGCCGATGATTTTCAGCACAGTTCTGACGTTTTGATGAAGACTATTCCTGATGCATGCATCTGTTGAGTTGTAACTAATATACTGTAGCTCAGAGAAGAGGCACATAAAAGTCACTCAGTGCAATAGATAATGCATGTAAAAAATATTGTGAGACACATTTTATACGTAAAATGAAGTTTGTTGCTCTTAAATGCTACCTTAAAAATGTTTATGGATAAGTACCTGTTTTACAGACAATAATATATTGCACAGCAAGTAACATTTCTAAGTGGGAAGCATCTACCATTTAGTATGATAATTAGCAAACTAAGATTTTCCTAAACCTGCTTAAAGGAATACTCAGTTTAAATGGTCTGGCTTTGCAGAAAGAAGGGCAGGAGAGAATGGATGTGGTTTAATTAGGCCTCAACTTTATTTTTTGTACCTGGGAATACCCAGCAGGTAAAAATTTATAGTTCAGTTATTTCCACAGTCATTTCAGTATATTCCTGGGGGACTTACATAAGCCCCTCATCTCAGAAAACCTTCTGCTGGGAGTTCTGTGGCACTTAAAGACTAACAGGTTTATTTATCACATGAGCTTTCGTGGGAGAAAATCCCACTTTGTCAGATGCTTTGAAGATAGGGGGACTTACAGAATGGGATTCTGTAAGTTCCTGGATTCTGTAAGTTCCCCCGTCTTCAAAGCGTCTGATAAAGTGGAATTTTCTCCCACGAAAGCTTATGCCATAAATAAATCTGTTAGTCTTTAAGTGCCGCAGGACTCCTTGCTTCCTTTGCTGAACTAGACTAAGATGGCTGCCCTTTGGAGCCTTCTGCTGAGATCTGACCATCCCCCTTGCCTTGAATGAGGGTTCAGATCGGGGAAGCTATAAAGTAGAGGGGGATTGGTGTCACTGTAGCCGTCAAGAGAGCCCCAAGCCCCCTCCCTTCCACCACAGTTTCACTCCTTTAAAAAATATGTCCTGTAAATCTTTGCTGATATAATTTATCTAATCACAACATCCCTTCCCTATGGGGTACCTGCAGTGGATTACTGCTCTATGTTCACATGAGGTGTGATATCATAGCCTAGCTCCTGGTTCATGTTAGTCCCAGCTAAGCCTTTGCAAAACTGCTGTGGGGAAGAACAAAGCCCAACTTCACCTGACTAGTCTGGCAAGGAGGGAAATATTCCTTCCCACTCCCTGGAACAGGAGCTACAGTGCAGCATAGATTTATTACCCCAGCTTGCTGTGAACTAGGTATTCATAATGACAAACTCTGTACTGCTTATATTTCATTGTACACTAAAACCTTCGCCCTTTTTGCTTTCACCTTTCAGTATTTTTTTGTCTAGACTTTGTGGTTCCTTGGATCTAAAACTGGGTTTTCACCCAGTGGCCAGAATATGGCCTACCAAAGGCTGCTATCTGCTCCACCAGGTCCCCATCCTAGCTGGAGCCAAGGAGCAGCCTCTTCCCTGCAGCCCTGTGCTGGCCAGAAGTAACCCTTCCCCTCCAGTCTAGCCACCTTGGCCACCTGCACTGTATCCGGCAGGATTCAGGGCAGAGGTGGGTGTGGTAGATCAGCCACTTCTGGTTGGAGGGGATGCTGCCGCAACTAGTGCATCTCCCTCCCATTGGGAGGCTAATCCTCCACTTTCTGCCCATGGTTCCCTCATATCCTGGGCAAGCCGACTAGGAACACAGGCCAGCCCAACACCCCTAGAGCTTGTGCCTCGTAGCAGCCCCAGCCAGCTGGCAGCTGCCTATGGGAGCCTGGCTGGGGAAGCAGACTACTCTCTTCATATAGGGACAGGGACCATGTGAACCAGAGCTCTTGGTTTCCTCCTTTTCCCTCTCCCCCTAAAGTTTCCAAACCAGTTCATTTGAGTACCAGCCTGGGAGCCAGCCCAGGGCAAGGAGTGGAAGCCACTTCCCACAGCAAAACCACTACGGGCAGGAAAGACCAGCTGGAAGTGGAACCCCATCCAGTCACCCAGCTGCTGGGGAGAGCAGCCAGATGAGCTGAGGGGTGCAGCAGGAGGAGAATAGAACAACTCTTCTTCACCACTGTAAGTGAGGCAGGGAGTGGGAAGAGCACGGCAGCCATAGGCAAGTGAGATGTGAGTTGCGTGACCAGTTACTTTTGTTCTTCCCCACCTCTCCTTCAAATTCCCCACCCTGCTAGCACCTACGAACAAAAATAAAAAGTTGTCACTTGTACCCCTCCCCACCACCTGCAGTCCTGTTCCAGCCAGTGAAGCACAGCACCAGCCGAAACTTGCTTGCCAGCCCCTTGAGTGGGGAAAAAAAATGTGATGTGGCCCCTCACACTCAAAGTTTGGACACCCCGATCTAAAGCCACCAGAGTCTAGACCAGTGATTCCCAACCTTTTGTGAGTCACAACACAACTGACAGCATACTGCGACTCTACAGGACACATTAGCCCACTCCATCCAGGCAAAATCCTGCCATCTCCCCAGCTCGCTGTGACAAATTTACCGCTGTGTGGTTGTGACACAGTAATGGGTCCCAAAATAGTGCTTGAGAACCACTGGTCTATGGTACTCTTATGTTGTCTAATAGTGTGATAGAAGATTTTTGATTTTCTGTTTAAACAAAACATGATTATAGGTGTAATCTCTTTTTAGCCAAAACTAGGAAGTACTTATTTTGTTTCTGGGGACCAGCAACAAATACACTTCTGTCTCAGTTAAATAAGGTGAAGTTATTGAAAAACTTAAATCCTTAGAATAGGCATGTCTTAATGAACGATTCATTAGTCAATTTTTACAATCAAAATAGCAAAAACAAGTGTATCATTTGGAAACATGATTATTTTCATCTGCTGCAACAATTTAGAATCTGTCTTTTATAGAGAAGGGCAAAAATGGATCCCCATAGCCTACCGGTTTTTATTTGGAGGCAATATAGCAAGTAGGAAATAGTCTCATAAGCATTATATACTTTGCTTTTCACATAGTAAGGAGTACATCTTCAATACGCCCACCTCAGATGCTTTATTTGAGTTTCTCTAGCTTGCAGAGCCATCAACCTCTATTGCCTCCTGAACCAGTTAAAAGGTTCTTCAGGTTTGGTTTCCGTGGATTATCAAAGACATGAATTGGTCCTATGCTTTCCTGAAGATAGGCAGTAGTCTTTTCTATAATATACAAAAAAAAAATTATCACAAATACAAGTCTTAGTATTCTGTATCTTTGTAAACAATATTTTAGAAAAATTCAACTGTGAACCAAATTCTACTGGAGTAAATCTGGAGGCAGGTGTTAAAGTGAGCTGGAATACCCTGGAACAGCATTTGGGGGCCCCTTGTTTTTAAGGAGACAGTGTTCTGGAGCCCCCTAAAAAGAGAGGAACACACCACAACGCTGCGTTCGGGGGCCCCCTAAAAATAGAAGAATGCACTGGAACACAGCGTTCCAGGGCCCCCTAAAATAGAGAAATGCAGTGGTCTTGTATGTACCCCTAGGGCTGGCTCAAGGGCCTGTGAGCTGGAGCAAGCCTGGCCACCCCTTCCCCCTTTCCCCGGAGCCTGCGGTGGCCTCACCCCTCCTGCTAGGCCCGAGTGGTGCACTTGGCTGAGAATCCAGTCTTTCGCTGGCCGGCTCGCACTGCAACCTCCCTCCCTCCGGCACAGCCCTGCCTGGCTCCTCTGCCATCTCGGCAGCATGGGTAAGGGCTCCCTGGGGCAGTGGTTTGGGGTCAGTCAGGTAGCCAGTGTCTCAGCATGGGTAGGGTGTGGTGGGAAGAAGGGATTGGGATGGTAGGTTGGGAGGAAGAGGTTGAGGGACTGAAGGGGTTGAAGTGAAGATGGAGGAGCTGGGGAGTGGGGAGTTAGGAGAGTTGGAGTGGGGACATGGTGGGAGGGAGCTTAGGGAATTGGGATGGGGGCTGAGTAGGACATGGAGAAAGAGGGGTCTGATGGGGGGCAGGCATTTGGGAGGCAATAGCTGGTTTGGTGGGAATTGCTAGGGTGGGAGGCAGGCATTTGTGGGGTAGTAGCTGGGGTAGGGGCAGACATTTGGGGGGAGTTGCTGGGGTGGGGGGGCAGGCATTTGTGGGGGCAGTAGCTGGCGAGGGTGAAGGGGGCCTGGGCATGCATGAAGGGGATTTAGGAGGGTTTCAGGGCCTGCCAATTTATACTTTAACCCTTGTCTGGAAGGACTCTGCTGAAGGCAGTGGCTTCACTCTGGATTTAGACTCATCTGAGAGGGTATCTTGGTGAGGTAACTGTACATTCTGTATTATTTGAAGAATTCAGTAGATATAATTTATGTATTGTTCTAAGGCAGAAAATTATGATGTTCACATTGAAAATCTGACTAAGTGAATATGTTTAAAATCTCTTTGGAACATACTTGACTAATTTCTATTTTTATTACCAACATTTACATTCAACCATATTATTTGCAAATTACTATGCACAACCATTGAGAAATAAACTCCATAAGCAGCTCAATCAAAACATTGTTTGTTTGTTGTAAAGGTCTCCTATAATATCAGGCAATCTCCTAATTTTCCTGTGACTAGTGTTCAAAATCTACAAATGTAATGAAATGTAAAACTGTCACAATTAATAAAATTTTTCTAAGTCTAATAGGAGGTTAAATATGATATGTTCAAATATATTCACTGTCCCTTTTGCCCATGAAAGGTTTATAAGATGAATAAGGTAAAACAGCGGTGAGGAGGTGCATGTTACAGCTTAAGTCATGTCATATACTAAAAAAGAGTCATGTGCTGAGTTCCCCAGATACTTCAGAGTGTCCATATGAAATTGTGCAGGGATTTCTACAGTTGAGCAGAAAAAACAGAATAACACCTGCACAGATATTGTTTGGGACGGGGGGTGTTGTGTGGGTCAAAAGTGAAATACTCCTGACATGAAAAAATCCAGTGCCGCCTTGATGGAAACTAGCTGAATCATTGTCTTAGTCTTTGTGGTGTTCCACTGCTAGTTTCATTTTAAAAAATGCTTTTTTAGACTATTCTGGCAAAGCTTGTTTATGATAGTTTTAGATGTATACAAAGATTGTGTAATGGCAGTTTAGAGTGACAGTTTGCCACCCCTTCATAACTTTATTGTATAATATCAGGATCTGATTTTTAAAGTTTACTTATTATGAATAGATTCTGTTCCTGTTAAATTTAACTTTTTTCTTCCTTTTCTTTTAACTTCTTAACCAAGTCTAATTAATAGTGTGAAAGTTCTTACTTAATCCCTGTGGAAGAATGGAAATTAAAAATTGTATATTTCTATCCTTTGCACTCTTCTGCCACATAAAAAGTTGCAACATGTAGATTGTCAGTCACCAAATGATACTGGGATAAGTGTTTGCTTGTTTGCTTGCTTGCTTGTTTGTTTGGTTTTTTTTTTTTGGCTGTCAGTATTGTATGGAGTATATAGTGAAATGTTTCTAAGTCTGTAGGTTCCTAGACAGAAAATTATTTTAAAATAATGGAAGAACTTTTCTTGTTTTTCCCTGGTTTATTGACTTTATTTTAACCGACAACTTACAAATGATAACATTTTGGTCAGCACCCTCCAGATTTTATACTTTTGCTTATAGAAGACCAGATTCAGGTACTCTTCCATGTGCTATTTAGCAGTTTACCACACATTTCAGAATGGCTACTTGTAGGTTGAGGTGCTATTCGGTTTGAGGAAGGATATGAGAATTTGGCTGATAGTTACTGTTTAACTCAGCTGGAAAGACTGGCATAGCTTTCTCTTGTTTACACCAGTTTCAGTCTCACAGTTGTTTACGTGCTTATGTGTTTTGTTTTTATTTCAATAAATGGTCTAAAAATAATAAAATGCTCAAGGTTGCTTTCTTAAATTGGCTTGTTTTCAACAGGTTGCTTAAAGGACAGGGAGATTCCCTCAAATGAAGGCCACTGCTATGACCTAAGAAACTTCCCATTTATAGCACATAATTTCAAGTCTTTCATAAGACATTGTAATATTTTCATTGAGCAAGGTAACGGTCAGAGTGAAACACGGAATACTGTTTGAAAACTACCCTACTGTTTTTTGTGCATTGAATTTCTGAATGAGTCGTCTTCATTTTAGAGATAAAATTGCTCCAGTTTTCCTAGAATTATACATATTTAAATTGAATAGATATATTTGGCTGCCTACCTGTCAGTACAAGATTATTCCCCTGCTATACATTTCCCAGTATCTTTTTAAATATCCCAAGGAACAAATTTCTGAAGAGACTGTTCTACAACTTGAACACTTCCCTGACATTGTCCTTGTTTTATTTCATCTTATTACTTTTTTGTTATATACTGCATTGTACCACTGTAAGTAATTCCTCTTCCTCCCTTGTGTTCACATCTTTCATGTATCTGCAGGCTGTTGTGATCCATTCCTGCTTAGTCATGTCTTAGCAAAGCTATACAGATCTTTCAAGAAAAGTCAGACAAGCAAAATACGTGCACAATTGTCCATGTAACTGAGACCTTGGTTAGATGTGCAGTTAATTATCACTGCATTCACACTTGGGTGTTACCAAAAATGGAACCAACAATTTTATTTCTTTTTTCTAAACTTTCTCTAATTTATCTAGATCTTTCTGGGAAGTAAGTGTAGTGCAGAAGCACAAAGTGGAAATTTTGGTGGGCGTCAAGTTATGGTGGATGGACAAGTCCAGATACGTGAGACTGTATCTTCTTGCCTCTGCAAGAGGAGAAGGGAGGCTCTGTCCTCCTTGTCCCAGTGGTGTAGCCACAGGTGGGCCTTGAAAGACAGTGAAGTGGTGGGTGGGGAGGAATATGAGGTAGAGAGAGGATAGGAAAGGAAAATGTTCAGGGCCACATTGCTCTGTCTAGAGGTATCTGGCAAGCACCTGCTTGCAGTGAATCCCTACACTGTCCTGGGGCAAGTCCAGCAGGCTGGGGACCAGAGTTGTGACAGGGCTGCATCTCAATGTTTGCTGCTAAGTGGATGCTGTACCTTTCCTGCAGACTCATCTGCTCATAGGACCTGTCCAGATCCCTGAAGTCTGCCAGACTCTCTTTCCTGCCCTTGTTCCACATCTTCCCCACCAGCCACATTCTGGTGTCACCTCAGGCCCAGCCAGATGCATTTGCCAGGCAAAGAGCCTGGTGCTGGGGTAAGACAGTAGCCCTAGCACACAGCTGTGCTTCAATTGGAAGAATGCTTCTACTTCCCAGTTGGAGTAGTGAGATATATTGTAGGAGATCTAAAAGTGCCAGGGAGCAGCATGGATGGCAGCTCCAGTTTAACCACCTGAGCACAAACCAACCCGGACCCTCTGGATATACATATGGGTGGCTAACTTGAGCTGCTTCCCCTGCTCCCCTGCCTTGTTACTTTTATCACAATAGTTTTAGGACAGCTAAAGTGTGTCTGTCTGTTCGTCCTAGGAAGCACAGTCCCAGGCTCAATGTAGACATATCTAAATAAATAAATGGCCCATGGCTAGCCAATGCCAGCTGTCTTGGGTTCACAGGGCTAAGGCTGAGAGTCTGCTTCGTTGCTTGTAGACTTCTGGGCTCTGTCTGGAGCCCAAGCTGTAGGACTTTGTGTAGTAGGAACCAGCTGTGAGTTTTTCTTTGGTGTCCAGACTACCTTCTTGTTGGGAGGTATGATTCCCAGTCTGTATTGACATGTCTGCTGGAGCTAGCACTTAGAGCCAAAGTCATGGCAGCTTGAGTTGGTGGGCTAGCCACACTGAGTGTGTACCTAGAGTTTCTCATGGGACGGCACTCAGAACAGGTAGTGCCTCCTACAGCAGGTACCAACTGCATCATAAAGCTAAAGTGAAACTGCCCCCCCCCCCATCTCCTGAGGCTCTGATTTGGATTGGCATTGATGCCAGTCGAGTGGGCTGTGGCCAAAGGTGCTGTAAAGTTGAATGTTTGAAAGCACTTTCAGATCCTGCCATGAATGAGGCTAAAGATAACTTGTAGCATGAGATTTGCTGAGGCAGCTGGCAAGCAATTTCTCTTTTGCTGAATCACAGAATTTGTGTCCAAGAAACCTCACCACAAAACCAGTAGCTTTTTCTTTCCATAGCTTCCTTCTCAGTGTTTCCTCTTTGCTTTCACTGCTCAGGCCACGTAGTCAGCTTTTGCCTTCTCCTTGTTAACTTTATTCAGGATTGCTAGCTCAAATAAGGTTTTTTTTTTGTTTGTTTTTTTTGTTACCTCTTTCCTCCATTTACTGTTCTTTTTAGATACTTATCTTTCATCTTTATTCTCTTCCACATAGAACAGTGTCTCTGGAGGCATTTTTCTTCATATTCCATCTTCCCTAGTTTCCCTGAGAGCTTAGCTGCTTTATTATATTTGAGTTCATTCATTGTATTCCCCAAAATAGAAAGCAGGTTTCTGTTTCTTTTCTTCCTTCAGATAGATGGAAATTTTACATCTTCTTCCCAGACTGCCTTGATCTTTCAACGTCCATTCTACATCCCAGTTGATTTTCTTTTTAATTTAGGGCAATACACTGGACTTACTGTCATATATTAGTATCCAGGCAGTCTTCTACCTCTCATCTTAGCAGTCCTTCTGGAGCATAACTTTTTACCACGTGCTTTTTGATGGCAGTTCCATTGGGTTTGTTGAATCACTGCTTTCCAATCTTTCAGCTCTATCTCTTCATTAATAATAACTCAGACCTGCCAAGCTGCTTTCAAAGGGGCCAAAAAGAGCTTTGAAACAAAGAAACGTGGCCCTTTTTGTATTTTCTCTCACTTATACATGACTGGATGAACAATTTGGTGGAAATTATTAAACCTGATTTTCCAGAAGTATATTTCTTCTTAGTTTATTTTTTTCCCACAAAAAATATTGTTAAAGAATAGGGGGGAGTTTTTATTTTGGTTAGTTTAAAATTAGGCGTAAATACCATTATTCTTTAAACATTTATGTACCTGTTCTGTCAGGTGGAGTCAGTAATGACAAGTTTGATATCCAGGGGTTACTTTTAACAATGTAACATCAAACCATCTCAGCCCCCTACCCAATAAACTGGGAAAATTACACACTACTCCTGGACGTCTCTAAGAGGCAACCCTTCCCCCTTTGCAAGCACTGAGACTGGGTATAGAAAAGAAAACTTAATGAAGAGTGAAAAGCAATTCATCATTAATTTGGGAGAACACCACAGGCATGATTTGACCATGAGCAAAGTATCCACCCCAGTGTACCTTGGGTAGCGTCCTTTGCCTCAGATTCTTTCCTTGTGGTAGAAAGTCCAAACAAAAGTTCCTTTTCTGTGCACTCCTCTCCCCCTTCATTGCACCCCACACATAGTTGTTATCCTTGGTTAGCAAAGTCCCAGGGTTCAGAGGAGCCTTTGTGTGAGTTCATCTTCCAGCCTGAGGAGGGAGATGGATGTCAGGTAATGCACCAGCAGCTGCTGTTGCACCATTCATTGTTGCTCACTGCCTTGCCATCATCCACTCCGCTGCCGGCTGCCACACCATTGTGCACTCTCCTATTGCGCTGTCACCTGCTTCATTGTTGTTTTGGACTCTGCTTCTAGCTGCTGTGCCGTCACTGCCACCCTATCATCAAACAATCTGCCACGGCACCAGCACCTGCTTCATCATTCCTCTGCTACTTCTGCAATGTCTTGATATCCTTGCACTTAAATCAGTTCTCAGTGATTTCAGCTCTCGGTAAATTCAGCAGTTAATGAGCAGTCTCAGTACTAGGGCAGGCTACCCATTCTCTTTCACTGGAGTCACTGCCCCAGAGCAGGTCTAAGATTTAGCACTGAGACCTGGGTATTACTGATTTCCACTCTTGTGATCAATGATGAAACACTCCCAATTGACTTTAGCCAGCTCTGTCATTATTAAAGAGTGGTGAGGGAAAGAGTGAAAACGTGTTAGGATTTTTAGGGTAGAGATTACACCCCTAGGTACAAGTACATCTCTCCACCCTCTCTCATCTCCACTGGACTTTGGCTCTCTTACTTTCTGCTTAGCAAGTGCCATTCAGCTGACGGTGACGGTCCTTAATTACAGCATGCCAAGCACAGTTCTGCTGGCCTTGATTCATATAAAAGGGATAACAGTGCTTCATTACCCCTACCCCCAATAATAAAGTGACTAGCATCTTAATACCAAAAGCAGCTCCACAATGGTGCACATCTCAACAAGTGGGTGTGTCTGTGCAAACAAGGTCAGTTCCTGAAGTCTTCTTGCTGAGGCAGGGTAGAGCTCAGTCAGACCTTGCTTTCACCTATTTTATATCAGTCTTTAAGTGTTCCCTCCTACCCTTACTTTTATTCTTCATGGAAACTTTGTCTGTTTGATGCCCACATTTATTTCCAGGACCAGTATCATATTGTTGACACTTACCCTGAAATGAAAAAAAATTGTTAATCTGTGCAGCATTTAAATGCAATTGAAGGATACCCTGCCTGTTTAGCTCAGAATGTGGATAATATCTTATAAATAAACTCATAAACTGCAGACCAAATAATTCATTTGCCTAGGACACTGTTAATGTAATATCCTAAAGCTGTTGTTACTGAAATCTTCTGTCTGTGTCCTTTCTTTGGCAGCAATCGAACCCTTTCCTGTGACTGATTACTGCCCTTAGAATTGCCATGCCCACAGGAAACATGTCCATTTCAGCTTCACTTCTCATTATTGCTCTAGGTTTAAGGGGAAGGTTTCAGGAGACTAAAAAAGGGAAAAGAAACAAACAAACAAAACCCAACACCTTATCTCTGCTCTTTCTTTTCTACAGGCTCTATCCTTCTGCACCCATGGTCACTATCTTGCTTTTGGCTTTCTGGATATTTCCTAACCCCTGGGGTCTGTGTCTTCTGGGTCTGAGATGGACACCTCCTTTAGCTTCAGGAGGTGGGGAGGTTGAGTTTCATGCAATATTTTGAGAACCCACAGGGTGTAGAACCATAGTAGTCACTTTTATCCTTAGAGACAGAGCTATACAGAACTCTTGTGTTCAGGGATCCATCACTGGCTAGCATCCTGCTCCTCCATAACTCTGCTATGTGGGGCAGGCTATAGAACAACAGAATGAATCAAAAGGGCACACAAATAATAATAGGAAGAAGGATATCAGCACGTTTTGGCAGGTGCAGCCTCTGCTGCTGTATCAGTAGTTCTGTTTTGCTTGTATTAGAGAAATGTTTGTTTAAACTACCATTTGAATGGCAAAAGTCTGCTATTATTGAGATACGTAGATATTTTGCCACTGTCTTTCAAGGGAGCAATATTGGGCACATAGATATTCCCTGTTTCATAACAGTACCATAGAAAGTAGATTAGAATAATGATAAAGCAATTCAGTGGTACCTATTTCTTATTTTTTGAATTGGCATTTTAAAAGCTTCCAGTTAAATTATTGCTTTATGAATGTAGATCAGGTGATTACATTGACTAATGCCTTCAGAATTTGATGTGACGTGAATGTTCTGCTAAAGCCAAAGCGGGGGGGGGGGGAGGAGAGCTATCATCCCTGTTACACAAGAGACAAAAGAGTGATAAAGCTGCTAGATACTTTTTATTTTTTTCTAGCTCCATGCGCTGTGCAGTAGATTTTTGGATACCAACTTAAGATTGCTATTTGGAGACTTACTTTCAGAAAGAAAAAGAATGAAATGAGGCAGCACTTGCCATGTGTAATATCATTGAATGACACTGTAATAAGACTTTCCTAGACACATGAGATAGGAAAGTCTTGATATTTCGGCTTCAGCATCCTTCATCCTGGTAGTTACAGCAGTACAATGTTGTAAATGAAAGTTAAAATGACACAAGTTAAGGAAAGTTGAGTTTCATCTTATTGCTTGTCATTTACAAGGCAGCAAAGCACCCACAAAATAAATTGCATCTCTCAAGTAATAAAGGGGTGTTCTATGGGACTGGGGAACATTTATTCTGAGGATTGGTTTAAGATTGTCTTTCTTTCAGTTGTGGGTTCTGTAGAATGAAGACAGCAGCCGTTTGTTCCATAGACAGATGCTTCTAAAAAGCCTCTTTATTGACTTTTTAACAGTATATTTGCTGTAATCTCTGTGACTCTGTAGTTATTAGCCCTGGGTATTCTGGCAAAAGCCAAAGTTTTCAGAAATGTTATTTTAAATGCAGACTTTTCTTTATTAAAAGTGTACTGCACTTCTCCTTGCTGCTGAAAGTACTATGAGTCTATGATAGCACTTAATGTATGCTCCTTCATTTTTCACTATTTTATAGCTTAGACAGAAACCATTGATTCTCTCTGAATTTTGGTAAACAAAATCTCTGACCCAGAGCAAAGATTTCTATACTGTTAAAACATTTTTAAGCATTTACTAAAAAGTCTACTTTTTTATTATATGTTTTGTAAACTGTTATTTTATGATCTGGACTAGTTTCTTATACTCGTCTGTGACTGAAAGAATTCCACTGGAGTTAGTGAGAGTCTGTCTCTTAGCTCATTTGGATTTGCATGGATCCCTTGATTTAAAAAAAAAAAAATTACAGCAGGAATTCAGTATGAATGTGAAGCCTATGATGAATTAATATCCTGAAGTTTATGAATTAAGTAAATGAAGAGATTCAAATAAGCAGAGAATGAATTCCAATATCCTTTACTTGATAAGGCTGACAAGGAGTCCTGTGGCGCTTTTAAAAACTAACAAATGCATTTTTCAATAAATAAATTTGTTACTCTTTGAAAGTGTCAAAGGCTCCTTGTTTGTTTGCTGAACTAGACTAACTCAGCTATCCCTCTGGAACTTGATGAGACTAGTTTCACTTATTTATTCCAGTCAGTGCAGATAAAAATGCCTATAGTCAAAGTTACTGCCAAAATTTCCCTTTGTAAGAATCTTTTCAGTTGCTTATAGCTTTGCCAAAGTTGAGCTAAATTTTTCCACTGTCTCCTTAAGGCTGAATTTTAATAAAAAATTCAGCTAATATGCTATACCTGTTTCCCAGAATTAGGTTATGGAAAAGTATATAGTTTTGCTGACATTAATTTCTTACAAAAGTTTGTTGGGAAGTTCTTTCACCTTCATGGTCTGGAGAAAAAACTTAAAATTTAGCAGTGGAGGTGCCCTTGTGTCAGGGAAGTACCTTTTGTCATTCTTGTAAAAATTTGCCAAAAGTAGGACAAGTTATAAACCTCTGAAAAAACTGAGATTTTCACATGCTCAGTAAACTGGCTAGAATTTGGCAGCTACATTCTCCAAAGATTTCATCTGATCTGGGCATGCACTAGTTAGTCACATAGATCGTGTGTGTTTGTTGGACTATGTGTGTACCATCTTCACAGAGGGACACCATCTTGGGATTGTAGGAGTTTATGAAGGCTTCTCCTGCAACTGTTCTTTCTGGCTGCCATAGGCCAGTGTGGAGCTGGCCTCAGCAGCTGAATGCAGGGAGAGGGAAAAGGGCAGGAAATTGAAAGTGAGAGAAGAGCAGAAGGTGATACAGAAGTGCTGGGGTGTAGCAGCATAAGGGTTTGTAACTACTAGAATATCCTCCCTTCCGAAACCTGGAACTGAAGCCATTATTTCTGAGACTCAACATGCTTTTATGGTCAGACAAATAGCGCTGATGCTCACTGGCAGTGTGTGCCTATCCATTCTCCTCTAGTGGCAGGTCTACATAGACAATAACAAGCTCCTACTTCTACCAGATACTTCATCAGGTAAAGTGGTAGAGGACTGTGCTGTGACTCTGAAGACCTCAGTCCTGCTTATGATGCACCTGTGGGTCAGTATGAATGTGTGTCTAAGTAGCCCTCAGGAGCCAGCCTCCAAGCCTGACTTGACAAACTTGGGCTAGTGCTGAAGTTTGGCCCCTGAAGCCTGTAGGGATGGACTTCAGAACCAGAGTATCAATCCTGAACTGCAACTTCAAAGTGCTGTACACGTATTTACTTGTATAGCACTAACACTAGTCCGAACCCCGCTCAGCAGATCCTTTTGATTTGGGCTGGAAGCCTCACTGGTATGAGTTATATATTGGTATCCTGTGGTTCTACATCAGGGTCTCAAACTTGCAGCCCAAGGGCCACATGCAGCCCCTAAAGTTATTGTGGCCCACAGCGACACTATCACTATCATAATTTGCAATACTGTTGTATGAAAAGGTTTCAGTGATGTGACCCTTGGGCTACCGTACTAGTCCTCATGTAGCCCCCATGGTGATCTGCATTTGAGACCTCTGTCCTACATCATGAAACTTTCGTTTTTCCGTTGATGTAAATGGCTTTGGGTCAGGCTCTAAGAATTTATGTATCATAGTTTTGCTTTTAAACGTGGGCTAAAGTCAGGGCCACAGTCAGTAAGTAAGAGGGTTATCATCATCATCGCATAGTCTACTTGGGACTGTTTCATCAACCAGAATGGGTAGGCATTGGGTGGTGAAGTTCCCAGATCTGACTCAGTCCTACAAATCCACATCATTGGGACAAGTCAAAGGGCAGCCCCTGAGTGGGTCAGGTGTTGCACCCCTTCATGTGTTGACAGACAGTTTGAGAGTGTGGTGTGTCAGAATGTTCTTGTCAGTTTCCAAAGGGATAGCCGTGTTAGTCTAGTCCAGCAAAAAAACCCCAAACAACAAAGTAGTCATGTGGCACTTACTGTTCTTGTCTGTCTGGCAACATGGCAGAGCAGGCAATGTCACATGTGAGTGGACTAAGACAAAATGTTGGGGCTCCCCAGCCAAAGTTTCTTTTTTTTACGAACTTACCCCTATAGTTCATTGTTTTTCCCCTTCAGTCTGTTCCACCCTGTATTTTTTTTCAAGCAGATATTTAGAGGGTTCTTGATTATAATTATTTTTCATTTCTATGGAGTTCTTTAAGCACAGTACTGATGCTTAGTTCACCTTTCAGCATTCATCATTTTGTATCCACTACTCCCAGATGATCCAGGCTGGATATTAGGAAAAGCTTTTTCACTAGGAGACTTGTGAAGCACTGGAATGTGTTACCTAGGGAGTTGATGGAATCTCCATGCTTAGAGATTTTTAAGACCTGGTTTGACAAAGCCCTGGCTGGGATGATTTAGTTGGGGTTAGTCCTGCTTTAAGTAGGGGTCTGGAATAGATGATCCCCTGAGGTTCTTCCAACCGTATTCTGCTACGATTCTATGAAACACTTAAGTCAGTTGCTGACACCAGAGGGATGAGGCCAGCAGCAGAATCCTGGAATATCATTTCAGCATATGATAACCTTTGTAGAAAAGAACTCACAGCACCAGTCTTGGAACCCCCCATTCTTCTACCCTCCTCCAGTTCCCAGTTTACCACCCAATCACTCAAATGAACTTTAATAAACATGAGAGAGAAAAACAGAATAATTCAATTCAGAATGACATAAAGGAGTGGGGGCTGGGATCTCTTTGGAGGCAACATATTCCCTAGTGGAACTAGGGGATCAATGTACAGTGACAATCAAGGAAGAAAGTGGAGAGCTCTTTGTGGCCAGTGGAGAGGAAGTAGCTGAGCTGAGAATAGAAACTGGTGAACAGAGGGCACGTGGGCTATTCAGTGATTTAGATGCTGATTTACAGCTTTTAATGGTTTGTATTGGTGGGTCATACAGTACAGGAAATTTAACTCCAAGTTAACATAAATTTCATAGGTGATTTGTTATCAAGAAAAAATTAAGAAGGTGCTTTATTACCCTGGGATACTGAGCGTTCCTATCATTGCAAGTGACTCAATAGCCAAAGTCTGTGGCCCACAAACTAAATTTCTAAAGAGTAAATAATATTTTGTGTGTCCCTACATATCTTTGAAATCATTCAGATGATCATTTAAAAAAAAAAACATAGAAGCAAAACATCCAGGATATCAAACACCAAAGTCCACGTGGACATAGCATTAAAGAAGATGTTGCAGAGCCAGATCTCTCTGAGGTTCCTTGGGAAAGGATGTGCCTTTACTCCCTGGCACGTTGACTACCTCTCCATTAGACAACACAGTCACTTTTGTCCTGCATAACTGGTCCATTTTGGGGAAAGTGTGGAAAGGGACAGAGCTATAACCCTTCTTCAAGCCACACCCTGTCACACCATCTTGGTCTCCTGCAGGGAAAATTGTGCCCTTGTTGGAGGGCTGTGAATCAGATTCCTTATTCCCACCAGGGCCAGACACAACCTGGTCTGATCCTCAGGCTGAGAAAAATTTCAGCAGATGTACTGTCTGGGTGGTGGCTGCAGAAGGCTATTTATTCTGATCTGTGTTAGGTTAGCCAGTTCAGCAGATTAACTTGCTGCAAAAGCTGTCTTTATAAAAGAACTAAACTACTTGCTCTCTAAAGATGCCAGTTCCCTGTGACACTAACAGCTGAAAACTAATCCATAGGTCTCAGTGACCTGGCATCTTTGGGAAATTGTCTTATGCAGGACAGCAAAAAAACACAACTACAGATTCACACAGGACTTCTTTCTTGTCATGCTGAATTCTTCCATTTAATTGTGCTGGCAATATGACATTGCACCTTGATTATCTTTGTGGCTTTCCAAATAATAAGTAAAGACTGAAATTGAACTGGCAGCAACAAGCCTCAGGCAGGTGCAGAGTTGAATGAGAGAAAGAAAGCATATGTTCCTTTTGTGCTATCACTCTCTAATCACCAACCATGGCTCCAAAATAAATGTTACATATTTAGGGTTAACTCCCATGTGTGTGACTGAGAAGAAATTAGGCCACCCATACTCTGAAGGGCCTGTGCAATACTGCTTTACATTTTGGACTGTTAGGAAACCAGATAATACAAATGCATTGGGCTCTGCTCATGTTTTCATTTTGAAACGTTCACTGTTATCCAAAAGTGGTGCTTGACCATTCTACCTGCCCAAATTGATTGCATCTAATACAGTTATTTTTGTTGATTGCATACCATCAAGGTACTTGCCAGGGAAAAGAACTACAAGCCAACTCATAAATTAATACAGCAAGAGGGGCAGCAAAACCTGAAGCATAATTCAAATGGGTTTGAGGGCTTGATTGATAACTTTATTGAACTGGTCTCTGTCTAGTCCAGGGTTGGCCAAACTTATGGAACTCAAGAGCCACACAAGTTGATTGTCAAACCTGTGAGAGCTGCACTGAGGCATATAGTCATATACTTTTCCTTGCTCCAAAATTACTGTTTAAAATTCATTGCCCGCTTTAATTTTACCGTAAAAAGAGGACAAATATCAATTCTACTAATGTCAGATTCTAATAATTACTTAAAGTTACCATGAAAATTAGGCCTCTATAGTAAAAACTTAGCTGCTGCTCGATGTAGAAGACTTCAGGCTAGTGGCGAGTTTTTAAAAATCCTGACCATGTCACACTTCTCCCCACCATCATGACCCCCGCCTGAACTCTTAGGCTGGGGCTGCTTTCCTAAACTGATTTGCTGACATTCTTCTGGGAGCCACAGTTTTTCATTCAAGAGCCTCATGTGGCTCCCGAGCCACAGTTTGGCCACACCTGATCTAGTCCAATATCAGTCTTAATAGACTGCATTTTTATTCAATCATTCCAACTATTCCTTGGCAGATTCTGGATCCCACAGTGTATCTAGCTTTAGGTTTGTTTGTTTTTTCTCTTTATGTTTTTTGGCAGGGTACTTAAAATGATGTTTCTCCTCCTTCTCCCAATGCCAAGAAAGTCCATGTAACTGAAAGAAAAGAATTAGCTGTTGCTTTTGTCATGAGGCCAACATAAGGGAAAATTTGTGTTAGTCTTCAAATTTCAGTCTCTGCAGTAAGACTTAACATTCTTTGATCAAAAAATCCATGCGTTTTATGATTGTAGTTCATCCATTTCCATACTGAGGCTGCGTTTTCCTTCTATTATCCAAAAAGCCTATAACGAGATCCTTTCCCATGGTTCTTAGCCATACCCTGATGGCATCAGCTTTTCAGAAGATGCTGGAACACGTTTACTTCCTGTTTCTGTGGCTCTCTCAAGGACCTGAATATGTTTCTAAAAGTTCGATTTTGTGCTATTTTCTTTCATTAGATAAAGCTACTTCACTTTTCAGATACGAAAGAATGTCTGTGCATTTTAAGCAGCTATATTTCTACACTATCAGTGTGGTGCTTCTTGCAACCAGTTCCAGAGTTTAAATACCACCTTTGCCATCTTAGATTACATTACTTTCCCATAAATATGCTTGCATATATTTCTTCCAACTTAGCTTGTTTTCTGGCCTGATCAGAAACTGTGATTTCTGTCCTTTAGAAGTTACTAGAACAAGTTAAACTGAAATTGAGATAAACGAGTTAAACTGAAAGTTTTTGCTTCAGAAAATCATGATTGCTCAAAAACAAAATATTTTGAAGAAAGGGGTCAATTGTGACAATTCTTGAGAAAGAGAGAAACAGTATTTTGTTAAGGTCAGAATGTTGCATTTTGACGTTTTCCAGGTTGGTGGTTTCAGTGTTTCCTTTCAAGAATGACATTGATTTCAGATTTATTTTTCAGAAAATGTATGTATGCATGCATGCATGAATTCATGCATAAATAAACAAAATTGTGACACAAATCAAAACAAAAACATTTTGATTAGATAAATGAATTTTTCTTTTCTAGTTTCATTTTAGAGGACATTTAAAAACATTTTGTTAACATTCTGGAATTAAAAAAAAAAAATCTCTGAGAATTTCCCACAAACAGAAAATCCAATTTACATATAACTCTGGTGCTTGCATTTCCCTACTTTTATCTATATTTGTCTCATCAATATAGTTCATTGCTGCTGACTCCCACGCCTTTTGGGTTGGAAAAATCCACATGGACTTATTGTTAAGATACCTAGAAACAATGTAGTGTTACACATTTAACTCTCAGGTGTATGATTGCAAACCCTTGGTTAGAATACCCTCTTCCAAGTAAAGGAAACTGTCACAAATTGTTTTTAAGAGGAGAAACAAATAATGCCTGATTTAGCCTATCCTTTTGGTTAAAGTATTTAAAGGACAATCAGGATATGAGAATAGTTGTGTGATTCCAGGCACTGAACAACATACCACTGCAATTATGGTTCTCTTTGACTGAGAACAGATCACATCCTTGATTGCAGTTCAATCCATGCAAGACCCATTTTTTTTTCTGTCTGTGTTCATGGTCAATTGCAGATCAGAAAGAGGGAGCAAATTCAGAATCTGCTTTCCACCAGCATTGCTATATCACTACTCCTCTCAGGGGATCTGTTGGAAGGGGTGGCAGAAAGTTTTGAAATGTGTTATTAAAATAACTTTTTACACATAGCATTGAGTACTAACAGCAAAAAAAGAGAGTCATGATAGATAAAACAAAATTTGGGAACCTATTTGCTAAACTATCCCCGTGCACACTTGTTTTCTCTGAGTTGATAAAGCATTATAAAGCAAACAGGAAACATCTTGTTTTAGTTACTTATGGTGTCCTCATTTCTTGCAGAGGTCATTGGAGAATCCTAAATCCAGATCTCAGTAGTTAAATAATGAAGAGACTGAGTGCACACAGCGTTCATTTGTTTTAAAAATACAATTATTTGTTCATTTTCTATCTATACAATCCATCTGTCAGTAATCCGGGGTCTTAAATAGATTTGTTTTGTTTTTTCAAAAAAGCTTTTTAGTTCATTTTTCAGGGTCTTCTGGTACTTTGGGAAATTAAAGTAGGTTGCAGCAATAAATTATGGGAAATGTTTGGCAGTCACATTAGTTAAGAAAATTAATAGTTATTGCTAAGATCAACTTAGACCTCATTCAACAGGAAAAGAAATGTTTTACTTAACTGTCAGAAAAGAGAACAAGCTTAGTGTGCAGTCAGAGATGTACTATACTGGTGGATTATTTTGAGAAAGTGCTGGAAAAAAATACAGATTTTAATTTTATTTGAGAACAAAAATGTGCTCATGCATCCTTCACTGGTTTAGTAATTGCTGTAATGGATACCAATGAGAATGCGCCAAATAAATTAACAGAATAAAAGTTTAATTCCCATATTCAAAGGGGAGTTTAATGAATTTTTCACACAGTAAACAGTAATGAGTTTATGAACAATTCTACCAGACGTGTGGTGACAATTATGTAAATGAAACTGATGCATATTTATTCATGTATTTCTTGTGGGGATATATTTAGGGACCCAGAAGTGTATATCAAAATTTGTTCGAGGGAAGAAGGCAGATTACTGTCCCAAGAGTGGAATTAAGGTAAAATTAACAAGTAATTGAAGTTATCTTTGATCATGATTTTTGATGCTGTTTCCCTCCCCACCTCTAAGAAAGCGAATGTTTTCTGATGTTCAGTAGAGCAGTATAATGCAGCAGAGAGAATGAGAGTGCTGAATTTTCATAAAAATGTTTGTAATGCTAATGAGGAATGCTTCAAAAACACGTTGATTAGCATTTCTTAGTAAAATGCCTGGCTCCTCCCTTTTTCTTCATTAATTCGGTCGTTAGGTTATATAGCTTGATTTTAACATTTGTAAATATGAAGTGTATGGGTTCTGCCGAGGATATAATTGTTTTGTGACTCAATAATTTTAGAGAGTGCATTCGAAACAATTCTTCCAACAGTGGAGTGTCATAGTGAATTAATGACAGTTTGCCATCTCTGAGACCTTTGCTTTGAAATCCAGTCTGGCTTAAAGTGAACTCCAGCCTTTGAGGCCAGAAGCTGGTAAAAGGTTAGAAAATGAGTGAGCTCCAGGGACATCACAGCAGTTGCACAGAAGCATATATTTACTTACTGCTGTGCTTCAGTGATCAAGCTGGGAAGAAGCAGAGCTGGTGTGCTACCCCCCAACTTCCTCTTTAAAGCCTGCAGTCAGCCACGGTATTCTCCATTCTCCTATCCTCAGTGACATATCCTTTTCCTCTCCACCGCCTTTCCCCTCCCATTTTCTGCCAGGGAAGCACAATGAATGCAGAAACTTGAATAAATGAATTACATTCCCTTCTTTGTGCATCGTGTTTAATTTCAGCTTCTCCCTTTTCCTTTCATCTCCAAACCAGATACTCTTTTTGCCTGATTATATTTTCTACCTTCCTCTTCTTTCCCTAATGCCCTAATATCTTTTTCCTTCTGCCCCTATTCTCATCATTCACTTTTTTCCTCCCTTTCATTCTCTTTCTAAGTGGGGGACCTACCAAACTGTTCCTCCACTGAAGGCAGAGAGTTGAGGCTGAGCTGGATCCTTGCTCCTCTGCCAGGTGGTTTTGGGAAATAAAGAGAATACTGGCTGTGTCTATCCTTTCTCTCACTGTGCATTTAGCGGTGGTGTAGCTGTTGTGATCCCAGGATATTAAAGTGACAAAGTAGGTGAGGTAGTATTTTCTATTAGGCAAGCTTCTGCTGGTGAGAGAGACAAGCTTTTGAGCTTCCACAGTGCTCCTCTTCATGTCTGGGAAGCATCAGGCCATGTACACACTAAGAAGTTTTGTTGACAAGTCAGATTTCTTTGACAAAACAGTCCAGGGGTACATACTACACTCATGTCTTCACCGACAAAACTACCCTTTTCTAGGGACCAAAGGCAAACACCTGAAAGAACGGCATAGGACTTTCATCAGCAAAGCAAAGGCGGCGCAGTGTCAGTGTGGATGGTGTGTCCCCTTCCAGCAATGGAGAGCTAACATACTTGTCATTTTCACCCCTCTAACAGATTGGATGAGCCCTGAGTTGTTGCTTCCTGACACTGGGGACCCTGCTCTACCTGTGCTGCAGCTGGGAACCCCTCAGCTTCAGCTGTGCTGCCTGCCCGGACCCTGTAGTTGCAGCCATGGTGCCTGGTACCCAGCAAGGATGGGGCAGCAGGGAGCCTGTTGGCTCCCTTTGAGAGCAGAGAGATTCCTCTCGCAGCTCCCCCACACTGCCGCTTAGGTCAATGGAAATGGTCATAGTGAGAACACATTCCACCAACCCAAGGACGTTTATGTGGACATTAGCTGCCACTGGTGGTGGCTGTAAACTTTTGCCAGCAAACTGTCTAGTGCAGACATAGCTTTACTCTGAATGTCAGAGTTAATGGGCTTCTTCATCTTGAACGGTCCCTTGAAATAAGAGTTAATTGCTGATGCTAAACAATCTGCTCCACTTTGTATTGAGGTATGACATTGGTAAGTTTCCCAGACCTGAAGAAGAGCTCTGTGTAAGCTTGAAAGCTTGTCTTGCTCACCTTGCCTTCTTTCCCTAATTAGCAGGTCTTCTGATGACATGTGAGGGAGTAGGCCTTATGTTGTGCCTGACTTTAAAACATGAGGGGGAGCTGCACAACAACATAAGCTTTAAGCACAGAGCATCTATAGGGTGAGATGTGCAATGCCAGCAGAAAGCTTGATGTTGGAAGGAAACTGGCCCACAAGGATTCAATTTGAGCATTACTGTTTTTACAGTGAGAAAAAGCCTATAAAAGTGACACATTGATTTAAATAAAAGCTGCAGTAATCACTGTTGATGACCGTGGTATATGTTCAGATTGTAACACAGGAGCCTTAGTCTTCTGTAGCCACAGCAGACTAGAATTCATCAGTGTCTCAAGAGCTGAACTGAAA
The DNA here is from genome assembly GCA_007922195.1 of Podocnemis expansa. Lineage (NCBI taxonomy): Eukaryota > Metazoa > Chordata > Testudines > Podocnemididae > Podocnemis > Podocnemis expansa. Next base: position 6,135,448 of record ML682004.1, read on the forward strand.
TTTGAAGAATGCTTTTATCTGGAATGTTTTCATACCTTTTGTAATTTAATTTTTCTGATGACACCCAGCACAGCAGATCTCTGCTCTCGATCAGCACCTCCCTCACGATCCAGGTAAAACTTACCCAAGTGCAGATCTAAAGCTGTCATGAGCCACTTACCATGAAAGCAAGGAGGTTCCTTCTTGTGGTCCATCTAGCAATTCCTTTTTTAAGGTGGTTGGATGATTGTGACCAGGTTGTGTGGCTATCAGACACACTTAGACTTTAAGGTCAGAAGAGACCAATATGATCATTGAGTCTGGCCTCCCACACAATACATGCCACAGAACCTCACTCACAGTGTTCAGGGTAATATTAGTTAAGCAAAAGATTTCTTTCAAAAATGTTTTAAAAATAACATTTGTTTCTTTTAAAAATATAATTATTTGGTCAATTTCTATCTATATGATCCATCTGTCAGTAATCTGGGGTCTTACATGGATTTGTTTTGTTTTTTCAAAAAGACTTTTTAGTTCATCTTTGAGGCTTTTCTGGTACTCTGGGAAATTAAACTAGGTACAACATCTGATAGTAACTGTCCCAAGGGTTGACTGTGCATTGTGTGAAGAAGTGCTCTCTTTTGTGTGTTTAAACCTGCTGATTTTTTTGTTCTTTTATCATGTGAAGGGGTAATAACACTTCACTATTCATGCTCCCCTAGCCATTCATGATTTTATAGAGCTCTATCACATCTCCAGTTCGTTGTGTACTTTCCAAAATGAAGTTACAGACTTCATAATCTCTCCTCAAATGGAAGCTGTTCTCTACCCCTAATATTTTTGTGGCTGTTTTCTGTACCTTGTACAAGTCTAAATAATGTATTTCTTTTGATGTAGAGTAACTGGAACTGCATACAGTATTCAAGGAATGGGCATACCTTGGATTTTTATAGTGGCATAATATTTTCTGTCTTATTCTGTTAGCTTTTTTCATTGCTGCGACACATTGAACTGATGTTTTCAGAAAACTGTCCAATGACCCATAGCTCCCTTTCTTCATTGGTAACAGCTAATCTGAACCCTATCATTTTGTATTTATAGTACAAATTAATTTTTTCTAAAATGCATTACTTTGCCCTAATTACCTTTTGAATTTCTTCTGCCATTGGGTTACCTGGTCATCCAGTTTGGTAAGATACTGTTTTAACCCTTCTCAGCCAGGTTTGGACCTAACTATTTTTAGTAATTTTTGCAACTTTACTAGCCAGATCATTTTCAGATCTTTTCAAATCATTTATGAATATGTTGAGCAGCAGAGGTCCCAGTACAATCTCAAATTAAGCTCCTAACTTCATGCTCCAGCACTGAAATAGGAATACCAATTTTTATATGTACTGAGTACCCAAAAATTCCCATTGAGGCCAATGAAATGTATTGGTTGCTCAGCTTTGAGAGAATCTGGTCACTTATTTATTTGCCTAAATGTGGATTTAGTCTTGAAAGAATGATGCTGTATCTAGGTTATTTCACATTCTGCATTCTACTTTTCATTGACATTTTGGTCATATGGATTATTTTGAAATGTATCTAATTCTTTTTAATTAGGTATAGAGAACTTTTACCAGAAAGAATAAAAACCTAGTGCCTTTTGTTAGTAATGAAGCTAAAATAGTCCTCCTTCTTGCCATTACTTTTTAAGTTTCCAATTACTTTATTCTCTCTTTCTCCTTCATCCTTAAAGCAGAACTATATACAGAATTATGCTTGCATGGTTTGATGAATGTAGCATTTCAAAAAGCTGAATGCTTAGAAACAGAATTAATTAGATTTATGTTAGCTGTCCTTCTGAAATCTTTTATATATTTCCATGAACAGGGTTTCAGTATTGTATAAGGTAGGTCAACCAATTCTTACATCTTTTCAGAACTGAATATATTATAGAAATAAGCATGTTGTTATGCATTTTCTTAAACCCTGTTAAACACATAGAACCTGATATTGCAGCTGGTTGTATGTGGTTGTCTGTACACACATGAAGTTCCTGTTCCCTCAGTACCGGTGCACACAGGTGGAAGAATCTATCCGGCTGCAACAATTTGCAGGGTCAGACATTTAATTTGTAGAGAGTAGTAAATAAATGCTGTCATGGGCAATGCTCAAAACTTTTCGCAGACATTACACGATTGAGGCCAGTCTGAAAGACAGATAAGAAAGCCCTGGTGAGAAGGCCAGACCCATTTCAGCCTGTAGCTGCTTGGAAGAGGAAGACGGATGCTAGAATTCCTTTGAGACCCTGCATAGGATTTCTTGATTCCAAGAACAAGCAAGGAGTCCTGTGGCACTTAAAGAATAACAAATTTATTTATCACTTGAGTGTTCATGGGAGAAAATCCCACTTATTTGTTATTCTTTAAGTGCCAAAGGACTCTTTGGTGGTTTTGCAGAACTAGACTAACACAGTTGCACCTTTAGAACTTGATTCCAAGAGAAACTTGATCTAGAATGCCTTGGTTCCCAGTATCATGCTCTGAGTCTCCATCTTTTATAGTCAACTCTGTCTGGCAGGTTTCTCAGAAAATTGAAGTATGGCACCCCTTCCTAATCTGACATCTGCGAGACAGAAGGTTTTCTGTTTCCATACAACTGAAAGCCTTTTGAAGGCTGGAAGCCCTGATAGTGCCTCTTTGGGCTGCATATGTGATCTAAAATTATGTGTGCGGGAAGTCTGGACTTTCGGATGAGGGTTCCAGTCACTGGCTGTATTGGTATTAATCCCAATGATAGCCAGTAATAAAATTATAAAGGAAAGGAAAATCATGTCTATTCAATTTCAGACTTTATTTATTGTATTTTATTTTTCCCAGAGTCTAGCTGGAAAAAATCCTGACTTGATAGATGAAAACTCACTGTGTATCTGGTCTTAATAAATTACTTTTTTCTTTTTTAAATCACCCTTTCCCCCCCGAAAAGCCTTCTACTAAAACTACAATGTACAAAATTGTAACTTTATATGGGAACACACCATTATGGATGTTAGAGGCTAGAGAGAAAATTATAATTAACAAGTAAGCTTCATTGGGGCACTTAAAAGGATTTTGTCTGGAATCGAAACAGGAGAGATGGGAGAGAGTCCAAGAAATCTCTGGTTTACTTGAGCAGAAATGTGGAGACTATCTCATGGAAAGCACTGATGTATGCAGGTGACTTAGCTTCAAAGTAAGGTGGATCCAGAGCAAGGCAATAACCAAGATTATCTGTTTGCTAGGAACTCAAGGAAGCCTTCATAAGACCCTCTAGTTCAACTCTATATATCTTCCTTCTAAAAAATACTGCTCTTGTTTCTTTATGGCCTATGATCATGACAGTCTTCCAGACAATCTGGATCAGAGACAAAAATTTGGAAAATCTGCTAGACAAATGAAGGCGCTTTCCTTTCATAAAATCAAAACAGGATTCCTGGGCTATATGTCACCATTCTAGGTCTTACCATGAGCACACAAGGATTGGGGTGTACTAGCAATTTGTTTTTAAGAAACTGGGAGAAGTTGAATTCAAATATTGTTTTAAAATACCCTAAGGAAGGAATTGATTCTGTATATGTTGCTTCAATTGAGTGTAAAGGTATGAGAAAAATATAGGTACCCTGCAAGAATCTTACCATTGATTTACATGGGAGCAGAACTTATGTAACGAATAATGTAATGTGGTAGTTGGAATGTAAAAAGTTAGATATGTTAATGAATATTGAGTACATAATCATATAAACCAAGTTAATCATGATGCAGTATTTGGGAAACCTGTGTCATGTGCTGAATAGTTGGAATCATTCAGTTTGGACACTTGTTTCACCAATTAGAGAGTCACATTTTCAGATAATGTTATCCTACTTGTGCATATGCCAACATCAGTGTCCATGTGTTTTAGTTCTTGTTTAGTGTTTGGAAAATGCCTGTAGAATTTTGCATGCAAATATGTGCACAGAGGGTTGCGAGTCTATCTGAAAATTTGGCACAGGTCTCCAAGTAGTAATTCAGCTTTCAGTTGAAACAGCATAGAGAGAATCTGTTCTTTTCTTAGAGTATTTTAAAATAATATTAGAATTCAATTTCTACCAGTAAAATCAAATGTTGTTATAGCCTTAGACTTTGAAACCTGGAGAAAGCCTAACCTGTTCTGATGTGGCCACAGAAAGGTAAAAAGCAAACAGCTCCTCCTAATTTGAGGAAAAGTGACGTCTAGCAGCATTTGAGGCAATATTACTCAAATAATAATTGACGTATAGTACTAAATTATTCAAAAGTTGTTCTTCATTGCAGAATATATTGATTCTATGCCCATTGGTAGAAGAGTAAAGTTCCATTGATCAATGCATAAAATACGTTGTGCAAGACAGATTGAATATTTTTTAAGAGCCAATGTTTATGCTTTCAAAGTTAATGAATAAATTGAAGGTCTGTCAAATTGCCCCTTTAAAAACAGTTTTATAATTATTCTATTTTACCAATGTTCAGTTGGGTCCCTTGCTTTTTAACTTAAAAGTTCGTACTTAAGATCTGCTTTAGAAGCATTCTTGCATGTATACAAAGATGAGAACATTTGTGTACAGCTAGTCCTCACTTAGTGACCGGGTTCCGTTCCTGAAACCCGGTTGATAAACGAATTGGTCACTAAACGAGGAGCAGCCCTTACTGGTATTTCAGGCATAATGTACTTTACTGGTAGTGGGTTTTTCAACCATCGGTAGATAGTTTTAATGTCACCTTTGCATCATTTATAACATTTTTCATATATATTTTAAATGTTTTAAGCTCTAATGTACTGAACTTAGTTTGCATAGTGTACTGTAAATATAGGTAATCTGAGAGAGTTGATGCGAGTTCTCGTACATCGCCGTAATACCAACTCATCAGAGAGCCAGTCTTAACTCTGAGGGGTCACTAAACGAGTAGGTCACTAAGTGAGGACTAGCTGTATAATAAAACATTCTCAATTAGTTGATTTTAAAACTTGGAATCAAACACAGTGGCTATGTCTACACTGCCAAAGATATTGTGGGATAGTTATCTCAAAATAACTATTTTGAGTTTTTCAGAACCTTTATTTTGAAATAGCAGTATTTCAAATTTATTATTTCAAAATAGGAGTCAAGTGGAGAATCTCTCTTTTGAAATAAGGTGGGAATTATTATTTTGACACAGTGATTGTTCGCTAGACTCTCCATTTCAAAATAGGGGAAGGCAGGGAAAAGTATAGGGCCATTATTTAGAAAAAAGCCAGTTCTATGGCTTGGAATGGCTTTTTTTGAAATAACTATTTCAAATGAATTGCTCGTTTGAAATAAAAGCAGGTTTAGTTATTTTAAATAGCGCTTCTTTTTTCAAAATAACAAAGCACTTATTTCAAAATAACAAAATGCCTACATGGACAGGTAGAAAGTGCGTCCCCCCCCCCCCCAAATGAGACTCCTTTAAAAAAAAAAACAAAATCTTTTCAGTGTAGACATACCCAGTGAAATAATTAGTGTTCAGAAATATTATTTATTGCTGTTTGGGAGTAAGGTGACAAAGTATAAGAAAACTATACTCTTCTATTTAAAGTATAAGCATATACTCTATTTTTAAAAAAGAGTTTTTATGAAAGATTCCTTTACCAAATAAATGAATGCATAAGTGTTTGTTTTGTCAAATTATTAGTGAAAAAATAACTGGCTTACTTACGGTAGACAGGGTATTTTGTGTAAAACAGCAAGGATTTGTTTTAGAACCATTTATTTCTCTTCGTGCATCACTTACTAAGAAAGAAGGCGCATGAAGTAAGTTAATGAAATATTTGGAAACAAGGTGGTGTGGCGTGCAAAGGCTGATTTGAGTTTATTCAGAATGAGTGAGATGAACAAACAGTACAGGTAGAAAACTGACTTACACAGTTCTCTCTACAAAAATAACCTCATTGTTATACGCCACAAATCAGTAAGCAAGACAAATATGCAGTCATTAACATGTTAGCATTTTTAGACCAATTCATAAAAACCAAAAATAAACAATCGTTTAGTGCATTTTGTAACAGAAGCACCATGGAATGGTCTGGTGATGTCACATGTGGACACAGTTGCAGAGTTCTAGCCTGCTAATGACAAAAGAGAAACTTCAAAAACAGAGAAAAGTACAAGAGGATAACCAGGTGATTCAATGATTACTCAAAAAGTTTGAAGAAAGTGGGATCAGATCAAAGTGCTACTTTGCGTATTGATGGGTTTGTTGTTCTCGGAGAGTCCACTGTTGCCGCAGGTAGCAGCAATAAATGTATAAGCTGGAATAGGTTTCCCAAAGCTTGTCCTGTCAAGATATGCTGTACAGATGTTTGAAAAAATATAGGAAGAATGAATACTAGACTTCACAGGTATCAAGGAAGAATTCTTTTTACAGAGAGTAATAAGCAGAGAAGAAATTAACTTATAAAGAACAACTGTGTAAGAGTAATTGGCATAAGAGTGGGTTAATGGGAATTGGACAAATTGAGTATTTGAGCATAAAGATGTGTACGGGCAAATGTGTTCAAGAGATGGACCTGCAACAAAGGGGATTCTCCAGGCTAACAGTTCCTGAGTGGTAAAAGGTATTCAGAAGTTTTGGTATAGTATCAAGGTGAAATCTTGGTCTTCATCTAAAACATATGCAACGAACTGCACGTAGCAGACCAAACTGAGCAGAACTCTGGTGTTGACAGTAAAGATTAATGACTCTCTTTCCTTTAATTGATGGTATCCAAAGCACACTTCTTTCAGCTTTTCTCTGGTAGCTATCAGAGAATACATCAGGTAGACACACTCCATTGCTTATTGAAATTAAAACCACTCATATATTTCATTATTACTGCATTTCTTGGGATGGTTTAAAAACAAAATCTGTAGTATGTTGAGCAGCAAATTTTTTTTGCATGAATCTTATTCTCTTGGTGACCACTCATATTTTAGTAACAGATATATTCAGTTTTATGAGATCATTCTGAAAATACATCTGTCCAGGAATGCAACCCTTAAAGCACAAAGCTCTTCTCCTTATATTTCGTTAGCAATAAGATTTCATCTACTAGCTTTATAAGAGAAATTCTTTTAAAAGCTCTTCTATTTAATACATAATGCAATTTCAGTGACCCTTTATATACTGTATTTCTGCATTGTTTTAATGAATGAATGCTCAAATGCAGTTTTTATCAATTTTCAGGCAGAAATATGCAGTACTGTTTTAGAACATAGTTTGCCACATAACCCCTGCAGGAGGTAGAGCAACATGTATTTAGGATGAATACAATTCATAGAAAAGAATCCAAGCCTTTCATCTAGAAAGCCATTTTTCCTCCCCCTGTTGCTTGTCGTGCTTCTGTGATTCCTACCTTATGTTTTTGCTGTCACTCTGCAGTATTTGCAAGCAGTGTGGCTTTTCCTCTGCATTTTTTTTTACACTGTTGTTGACTCTTAGAAATCCAGTGTTTCTGCTTTTGTCCCACAGTATATAGTTTTTATAATTAACTTGTACCTGAGAAACAAATCCCGTTAAAGGCATTTATAGCTCAAAATTAGCTTTGACCTACATAGACTACAAATGATGTTAGTGTTTGCTTTATATATGTGAGACAATGTTCTCTCAAATTTAATCGACTAGTTTTTTGGACTGCATTGTTTTTGTTTGAGGGAGTAAGCAGAGCACACAATATGAGCTATTCAGTAGGAAATACAGATTGCAAAGCTTGATGCTTTTTGCTGTTGTTTTTGCCAGAAAATAAGCGCTTAAAATGAGCATTCAACTTCAATTATAATAGTAATTTCTGCACAAAATATTTTACTCTAAAGATATCTCTTTCAAGAGCTATCAGGAAGAAAATTAAATTCAGTTTTTGTCCATTGGAGGCTTATACCAGCAGGGGCAGTGGTAGTCCATTAGACTGTTTAGCACTTGAGCCATTGACCTGGGAAGACTGACAACAGGTTCGTTCATTTTTTATTCACGTTCAGTCCTTGGTGCATCTGCTGAGGCGCATCTAGACAGATTAACTGGGAGTCTGTGATACGGAATTTTCAGTTTAAGTGGATGGATGCCACCCTTTGATTTAATATAAGCAACCAAGCAGACTTCTAATATTAGGCAATCCTTTTTGCTGCTGACCTGGGCTGAATTTTAACTGGTGCAATTGAAGTCAAGATCTCTGTGTTGCTGTCAGGTCCCTAAAGTCCTGAGTGTTCCAGACAAGTATTTTATATGAATCTCTGTGTGTTAGAAGTAAACAAGTTGCTTATTACGTCCATGAAGACACATGAAAGTAGTGAACAAATGCATTGGTGATATCTGTTCCTTCATCATTGGAGAAGTTCTGTTACTGAATCTTTTGGTCCATCTCAAATGGGTAAAAAGATGTTGTGGAAAATATGCTACTCTGAACTACTTGTAACTGTTGCTAACAGATAATTTGTGTCAGGAGTTTACATTAGATGACCCTTCAGGTGTGCCTTTTAGCCCTATGATTCTATGAGTCTGTCATGCTATTCCACTCCATAACTTGAGGTATCACCTCAATTTACAAGATGGGTCAAAATGCTTTTATTTTGATCCAAATTCTAATCTGTTGAACTGGCATAGGTCTGGAGTAGTTATATTGAATGCAATGGAGTCCAAATGGTGCAAATTTGAAGTAACTGGGGGGAGACTTTGTCCTCTAATACATCTTGTATTTAAAGGGTAGTCAAAAAAAGTGCAAACATATTTTCGGGAGCTAAGCTTGCCTTCGTCAGTTCCCTTGCCAATATTTGTGGTTTTATGATAACGTTAAAAAAAAAAACAAATCAAAACCCAAAAGCTTTCAGTTTTCTGTGTAAAAGACCTGCATATAGGACAAACAATGGAAATGACTATATGCAAAATACTGTCAAATGCAGAAAATAAAATGAAAATATAAAAAACTATATTTTGTCTGTGAACTTTCAGTTAAAAATAATACCAAAGATTAATGGAAATGTAGTAAATAGATAAAAGTACAATGTTTATGTTGATTGTACCTCTTTAAGAGCAGATCTCTTTATTCCCTACCAGAATATTGAATTACTAAAATGTATCTATCTAAATGTGCCTATTTTCTTTATAAAAACAACACTGAATAATAAAGCAACTAAAACTTGAACATTTAGCAGAGTAGTAGATATAGTAGCTCGAGAAAGCTCTTCAGTATAATATCATAAGAGGCTTTAGGAAGGTGGATGGCTAATCCTTAATTTAACTGTTGAAAAAACCTTGGCATGTCTCTCTTGGTTAGGTAGGCGCTTGTCCTAAATGTGCCCCACTTTTTTTAAAGACTCTAATGTAGCTGCTATACAAGATCTCAAGATAGAATCATACTCATTTGCCAAATCTATAGCAATGGTAAGCTGATCTTGGACCAACATCAGGATGTCTGGCACATAGATTGCGTGGTAAATAAAATTAATGGAAAGATTTTAAGAATAGAAGCCAGGGATGGTTCCACAGGATATCTTTTATAATACTGTGTCTCTTATAATACTTATGTTTGTGAACAAATACTGTTCATATGTTTAATGGTTTATATTCTTCCCTGGTCCCAACTTTTTTGGGATGATTTAATTATTCCTTTAAGCTCAAAGAAAAATTCAGACAATGAGGCTAGCTGCTCCTTCACATGTTGCTTTTGGAATTTAAGCACAATATTACTGAATATATGTTAGTGTGAGAAAAATCTAATGATAGTCGTTTATAAATTGGTCTTTCATATTATAAACTATTGTAATAAAAAACAGAAAATGAAATCTTCATATTGAACTGATGCATTTTTGTGTGAAAATTGACAATAGAAATCAGCCAACTATTCTTTTATTATTCATGGGTATAAATAATAGACACATTATCTTATTTAAGTTGTGATTTTTAGTTGATATATTCCTGATATAGGGAACTCTGTTTCTTTCAGAAGGTCTAGAAAAAGGCACTTATCCATAGTGAGAAAATCAGAACTTCCACATACAAATTGTTTTAACATGACCATTAAATCATATATGTTAAATCAACTTTATTAAAAGGCTTCAAGTTAAACACCTATAACAGAACTCAGATTCATTTCAATGAGCCAGGTTTTCTACCATTTGGGGGATTTATTGCCCTAAACTTACATGAAGAAAAATACCTTTTCATGAGTAGCTATTGACTTGTGAACTTTGATGTTCAAAATACAGTTTATCATAATACAGTCCTTCACAGAGTCATATATTGAAAGCCAGAAAGGATCCTTAAAATTATCTAGTCTGACCTCCTGTCTAACACAAGTTATAGCTCTTCACCCAACAACACTGTTTCAGTCATGATAAATATGTGGTTGAACTAGAGCATATCTTTTGAAAATAAATTCGATCTTAAAGACTCTAAGTGATGGAGAAACTATTATATCACTTGGTATACTTAGCCACTGGTTAATTGCTCACACAGGTAAAAAGCTGTGCCACAGTTCAAGTTTGAGTTTTTGTAGTTTCCATTTTCAGGTGTTGACTCTTGTTTGTTTGGCATAGTCTGTATTTACCAGCAAATCAGGTGTTAGTTCAGTGGTTCCCAGCATGTGGTCCAGGGTCCCCTGGGGGTCTGTGGAGTTATTGCAAGGGATCTGTGAATACATACATCCTCAGCTGCTGCTGGCCAGCAGCAGGCAGCCCAGGCCCGATCCAGTCCCAGCCGCTGCCAGCCAGCGATCCATGTTGGAGAGGGCTCTCAATGAATTGTATTTGTCTTAAGCCGTGCCCTGGATATGTCCCCACCCCTTGAGAGCAGGCAGGGGCCAGGTCCTCCACTGTCCTCCTGCAGCACCACCGCCTGCAGTCAGGCCCCGATAACAACTACCATCATTTGGGGGTCCACAGAATTTTTTGATGTTAAAAAGTGGTCCTCATACTCGAAAAGGTTGGGAACCACTGTGTTAGTTGATGGGAGTTACACAGGTTGTATAGACTAACTTGCATAACTTTCATTGACTAAATTTCTTCTGTATGCCATCTTCACTGTGCTGCACCAACCGGAAATGCATACCCATCGACACAGCACTACTCTTTTTTTTGATGTGGTTTTATTGAATTGACCTTTGGATCAGCTGAGTGGGTCTTCACTTCCACTCAGTCAATCTGGATAAATCAATCTGATAGCTGTGAAGACATATCCTTTGTTTGCTAGAAAAACAGAGGCCTGAGTAGGTATGTGATCAGGTGGAATTCAGTGGACCATTTTCAGACCTCGCTTATGATTTCTTGAGGTCTTTAAAAAAAATATATCAGGAAATCAGGAAGGCATTTAAACTCACCTCATTATATAAAATTGGATGGGACAGATTAATTTGATCTATAGCAATTTTCCTTCTGCTGACCTTTAAATAGGTATTGGCACTAATGATTGCACTCACTTTGAGTTTATAAAGAAAAGCTACTGTACAATGGGTTGAAAAAGTGACCTCTCCTTGGAAATAGTATGAGAACATTATCGTAGCAGAATCTGTATGTATGGTAGTTGAATATATGCTGTATTATATATAAATATATGGTATGTGGTTTGTGAGAAATATAGGTAAAATTGTCTAAAATGTTGAGGTTTTTATTTTATATATCACCTAAACGGAGTAGAAAGGTTTATGATAGTTCCTGAGAAGTGATTTGCCCATTTAAAGTATATTTTTCTTTCTGCTGATACATGATTAAAAATAAGATTTTACATTGTATCTTACAGTTTAGGAATAAAGTGACAATTTATGTCCCAAGCTGTATATATCAAGTCTTAAAAGAAATTTTAATTTACTGTTAGCTGGCACTGTCCCACGTCAGTGAATGACAGGTTTTGAATATGTGTTTCACCTCTCCAACTTTGACATTGGTGCCGTGGTAGATACTGTATTTTAGAGGAGCGGGGAGGCATGACATTTCAACAGATGTGGAAGTGGAACAGAAACAGCTGGGACATAAAGTGGTTGGTGCCTGGGTTATAGATACATTGTTGCAAAGACCTTTTTAAAAATACCCAGTGACTAGAGGAGGAAACTACTGAAGCAGTTGTCTGGCATTCCTAAAACAAGTTCAAATATCTTTGGTGAATGTGGGAAAAGATCAGAATACCAGGATTACAGATTGCACAAATCCTCTCCTGACTTTTACAGAAAGCTAAGGCAGTTTATGTATTCGGATAATTTAGATCACTTCACTTTAATGTCTTTCAGCTGTACTCGACTACGTGGGCAGATCAGATGCTGTTGTGAAACATCAGTCTGACCTGTCTCATTTGTTTTGAAAAACTGTTTAGCCTATGGGATGTTTTATTCTCTCAGGCTACCCTTAAAAACAAAGAGAATCCAAACAGAAACCCCTGTGATAACAGTGAATTGTTCCCTCAGCTAGCTGCCTGCGCTGGAAGCTAAAGCAGCTGCAGACATATCTAACCTGACCCTGCTTGGGTGGTCCAGCATAGCTGGCAGCCTGCCCGTCTCACTATGACTCTTCTGCCCTTTTTAAATGCATTTTAACACTGATGCCAGCAAATCCCTGGCTCACGCAGGATGGGGGCTGCTGGATGGGACTATCCAGAAAAGGAAAGCATAGCTGATTGTTTCTGACATTCCTTTACTGACTGTTAAAAGGATAAGGTAGCCTCTGAAAAATGTGGCTTTTCTAATCAATAGTCCATTGTTTGGTCTCAAAACATGCCCCTCAGGACAGCTGTTTAATTTAACAAAGAGCATTTTCCTTTTCTACTGTATATTATTTGCATGCAGTAAGGGGCCAAACCTGTTTCTGCAAGTTTTGTTGATTTCAGGAAGAACAGGATCAGGGCTTAACAACTGCTAAGCAATATCTGTCTCTATTACAGTAGCTGAGCCATGGTATTTTTGCATATATACTAGATATATATACACATATATATGCGTGTGCATGCACACAATATATATTTAATACCATACATGTACTATGCAATATTTTGTAAAATGGGGGTTCCTTGACCATCTTTGTACAGTGGCAAATAATTGAGGATTTCTAAAACTGAGCGAGAAGAAAAAAACTTTAAATGGTCTGCTTCCTTGGGTGCAGGCCTCTAGCAGCTGGGCGTGGGAGAACTTTGCTAGTCACTGTAAAAATAATAAGATTCAGCTCTGCAAAATGGTTGTCAGCTCAACTTCCTTCAGCTATAGCTTTTGGGGATCAATTTTGGTGCTTCACAGTCTATTAATATGCATCCCTAACTGTAATACATAATATTGTGGTTTCAGTGTAAGATTTTACAAGATCTTCAAACCTTAAAATAATTTTGCACATCATGACTATTGCACTTCTTATTTTTATTATAGCTAAAAATATTCCTTTTTTGACTGAACTAGAAATAGTGATAACATTTTCAAATGCATCAACGTGAATTAGGCATTTGGAGGCCTAAGTCCAATTGACTTTCAGTGACACTTAGGCTCCTACATCCCTTTTGAAAATGAGACTCAGGGTCCTAAGTCACACAGGCACTTTGAAAATTTTACCCTTGGGCTGCAAAATTCAAATGGAAGGTTCTGCTACCATTTCAATGTTTTGGGGGTACATTCAGCTGTGACAAATCTCTGTTTTAAATCATGGGGTTTAAATTAGGTCTTTTTTATATTCCAATGGGAATCAATTATATACTACATAGAAATAAAATTACTGATTAGTCAGTTTTATGTTTTCTTCTACATCCTGCCTGGTAACATCTCATATCTCAAAGATCATAAAGACATTTTTCCTTGGCCATCTGTCCAATTAGAATTTCACTTTTCAAAAAGCATCTCCAGGAAGAGAATGTATATAGTTGTCATGTCTAATGCTATCTAAATCAATCTACAGAATTGTTTTGCTGAATGTCACTGCCATTCCTAAATATGCATGCACATGGTCCTAAACTGTTTAAAGTTTCAGAACAATTACAACATTAAGATAAGAAGTTCCAAAGGGGTAACTGTATAAGTCTAGTCCAGCAAAAAAAAAAACCCAAAAAACACAGCATTTGGTGGCACCTGTAAGGACTAACAAATTTATTTATCTCATGGAAGAAAATCCCACTTTGTAAGATGCTTCAAGATATGCAGATATGTGGGAAGTTTGACAACTTGTTTGTTGCAGGGGTATGTGCCTGCTTCAATGTTTCTGTTGTTTGCTGGTGAGTATCTGTTTAAGGTAGGGCAGCTGTCTGTAAGAAAGGAGAGGTCTGCTGCCTGAGAAAGTGAGGGATCATCTTGTAGAGTAGGCCATAGGACCTTGATGATGTGCTGTGGGATTTGACTTGGGGCTGTAGGTGATGACCAGTGATGTTCTGTTGTTTTCTCTCTTGGGCTTCTCCTATAGTAGTTGACTTCTGGGTAGCCCTCTGGCTCTGTCAAGCTGTTTCTTCAGTATTGCATGTGGGTATTGTAGTTTTAAGAATGCTTGACAGACATCCTGAAAGTGTCTGTCTCTGTCTGAGGGATCAGAACAAACATGGGTATACTTTAGGGCTTGACTGTAGACAAATGTGTGGTGTGTCCTAGGTGGAAGGTTGAGGGAGGAAGGTAACTGTAGCGAGCAGTCTGTAGGTTTATGATGTAGGGTGGTTTTAATGTGTCCATTGCTAAATTGTACTGGAGTGTCCAGAAAGTAGATTTCCTATGTGGAGTGTCCTATGCTAAAGTTGATTGTGGAGTGGAAATTGTTGAAATCTCTGTGGAAATATTCAAGGTCTTCTTTTTCGTGGAACTAGATGTTATACAACTACTAAAGCAGATGTTGGAAGGGCCAAGTCCACCTGGCCTAATACAAAGTAGGTATTTTAGACTATGTCTACGTTAGGAAAAGTTAGTTCAAATTTGTTAGTTCAAATAAGTTCAAGATTAGTTTGAACTAAACCTCAAACTTATTAGTTCAAACTAACAATGTGGACTAGTTCGAACGAACTTTAGTTCAGACTAGTCCACTTTGTTCATTTGAACTAACTGCCCTTAGTTTGAACTTACTAAATTTGAACTAAAGGTTAGTCCTAGTCTTCACTGTCCTTAGTTCGAACTAACAATCAAACTAAGAACTTAGTTTGACCAAACCGAGAGGTTTTACTAGTTCAAACTAAGCATCCATTAGTTTGAACTAAAGACTTCCTTAGTATGAACTAAGGAAAGTCTGATGTAGACAGGTAAAAAGTTAGTTCGAATTAAGCCTCCTTAATTCGAACTAACTTGCCAGTGTAGGCATAGACTTAGAGGTTGATCAGTATTTTCAGTAGTTATTTCAGTTACAATTCCCAAAGTGATAATATAACTTAGATACTTTGTCAAGATTTTTCAAAAAAGACAGTTACCTGATGAGGTATGTGATTATTTTGTACCTAAAAGAAAGTGAATGAGCCTTTAATTTTTTTCCCTCACACAAGGATGATTCTATCTGTTTTCTTGGGGTAAGACTAAAATAATAACCTGCCCTGTAGTTAACACTTAAATTGAGTATTCCCAAACAGTATTTAAAGCAAATTTTTATACTTTAATAAAATATTTTACATTTTCATAATTTATCTTTTTTGCCATAGGAACTCAGATATACTTAATATTACATCATGTAATGTGTTGGTGTGTATAGATGATACATTTTATGCTTGAATTGTCTGTTTATTTTAATACTTCTGAATGGTGATTTATATATTTTTCATCCCTTAATACAACATTGTTGAAAGGACCCATAAAACTTTACTGAAGCCAATAGGAATATTTCCATTTTCTACAACTGCAGCTGGCTTGGGTTCTAGATTGGCTGGGTCAAAATGTAACTTCTTTTCCTCTTTATTTGCGAGAGTTAAAAAATAAGTAATCTGAAGAACCTATAAAACTCATTTGTCCCTGGCCCCACACATGGTATGGTATGACACAAACACCTGGTCTTCTCTGTGCTTGGAGGGTGAAAGCTGATTTTATCCCCATAGAGCATCATCTTCACTTCCTGTACAGTCAAAAACAGTGGTTGATGATTTTGCCTGTATCCTTCAAAATGGTTTGGTACTTTCCCAAGTAATAGCCTAAGCCCGCTTCCTTTCAGGTCAATAGCAAAGCTCCTTTGCCCTTCAGTGATGCAGGAATGGGCCCCCAAATCCCTTTTGGGGGGGATTCATGTTTCCTATGTGCACTTTATGATTACATCACAAAACCCAACTTGTTGCTGGGAAAGGTAAAATTAAACTGCTGACGAAAACCAGCATGACAGTGTGCTTACTTTTCCTTTCCTTGCATCTGAAGAATCAAGAACATCACTCAAATTAGTCTGATATGATCTTAAACTCTGGCTTCTTGTTTGTCTAGAGAGGTTTTCTCAATCAAATCCTCAGGCCTGCACAGTAATGCTCATGTAATGTTTATTTTGTTGGAAGCTTTTAGTAGATGATTTTTGTTATTAATGTATGGAAGTCATGTGACTTTCCTATGATAACTATTAAAGGTTTATGTGTACCCAAACATCTAGTAAAGTTTGGAATGTGAATTTGATATACTCATACACACACTCCCCTCCACCTCCGTATGTTTGTGAGTGTATGTGTGTGTAATGTTTCCAGCTTTATTATACTAATTTGAAACTGGATTCACTCCAGTGTTCCAGCTAAATGGGAGCCTGAACCTGAACTATTTATTGAGCTCTGTTTCTTCACATATTAATTCAGGTCCAGATTAACTCACTGTGCTCAGCGTTTACTGCAAACTTCTGCAATTAAGCTTTCCCCTATGGCATTTTACCACTTGGTGTCATGCTGCATTGCAATCTTAATAATCTCCTTACATTGTTAGATAGCAACTGTTTCATTATATAAATGTTGGGGATGAGGAAAATTGTCACAATGCAGTATAACTCAATAAAAGCTTGATATTTAGTTAAGGCAGGCTTGCTAAACCCTTTAGTCAGATTAAATAAAGACAGAAGATCTAAATTTTGCTAATTTAATGTGTATGTTTCAAATAATGTGTTTACACTATCAGAGCGTCACTTACCTCTGATTATGACTCCATGATGAAGTCCATGTGCTAATTTACAGTTGTGAAGTTATGAAACAGGCTTCAGTTTAATGATGTTATGACAAATACTTGGAGAGGTAACATGATGTTAGTATGTACCATTCATATGATATTTTTATCAAGGCAAACTTGATTTAGAATTAAATTGTGAAAGTTGAAGTAAATTTTTATTTGAAATTTTGAAATGAACTGATACATTTAGTTCAGAGGTCTCAAACATGTGGTCTGCAGGATGCATGTGGCCCCTAAAGCTACATCCTGTGGCTCACAATGACACTATCACTACCGATATTTGCAATATAGTTGTATGAAGAGGTTTCAGTGGTGTGGCCCTCGGGCTCATATACTAGTCCTCATGAGGCCCTCATGGTGATTTGGGTTTGAGAACCCTGATTTTGGTTCTTAATCAGTGAATCAGATGCTCATATTTGATGTTGCATATTATAATGCTGTTGAGTGGTGGCAGCAAGTGGACTGGAGTATACATATCAAACTCATTCTTTAGTAAGGACCAAATTGATATGGGGTCGGACTATTTTGTACACTTAATCCTTATAGACCTTGTATGCACCTCTTCCAGTTTGAGTTAATCTTTTTCAAATATGGGAGACCAGAATTGCACACACTAATCCAGATGAGGTCTCACCAGTGCCTTGTATAATGATCCTTAGAGTTCCCTGACTTTGCTAGAAATATCTTTTCTGATGAATTCTTGGATTGCATTAGCCTTTTTCACATCTGCATCACATCTACTTCCCCCGGGACTCTTAACTATACTTCGAAGAACAGGTTTTGCAAGCCTTTGGTTTAGACTTAATGCTCCCAATAATGAATATTTTAATGAAAGATTTCCAGCTGAAGATACTTCCAAACCAGGTACAAAATCTTGAGCTTACATGTGTCATTATACAAATAAACATTGTTCAATAAACACTAATTAATAAATGCTATTCTGTAAATTTTTAGAATAAAGTACAACTAGTTTTGTAAAGTGCAGTATTATATGATTTTTGCCTTCTTCCAGTTAATGGGAAAACAAACAGCTAGCTTCCTAAGGCTTTCATCCCATAGGCCTTTATTGTAAGCCAAGGAGGCAGATTTTTGTAGCATTTCATGTTCAAATAATGGCAGCATGTGCAAGAATTATGCTGATTTATTCATTGTTGTGCTACTTGAATTAGTTCCGTGTTTGCATATTTGTTTTCACTAAAAGTGTATCTTAAAATTTTCTGAACATATTCATTTACAAAGCTGGATAACTATTTGTTCCTCAGTTAGTTCCCAGTGCTCTAGGGAAAAAACAGGTGGGAGAAATACTCATTTCAGTTTCATATCATGGTATAGATGGCCTAACAGGATTTCATAAATTTATGGCCTCTATCATCTGAAGTTCTGCTCATTCTAAGTGTTACAATAGGTTGACTGCCGAGCTCTGCATTATTGTGCTCTACTTGAGCTGTTTGGAATATTACTTTGAGAATTGGAAGGGCTCCGGGGTGCTAAAACTGATTATGAGATTTTTGTTTGCTTGACAAGATGAACAGGTCCATGTGAAGTATAAGGCAGTTATCTGGATTGACTGCAGACAGGTTTCAATCACAGAATCATGTGTTTCACTAATTTTTGAGGTGGGACACAAGCAGAACTGAAGTTCAAGAGAATAATTACAGCCCAATCAAATCCCCAGAGTAAATTTCATGACCTCTTTTTAAAATTGCTGTCAGTAGTTCAGTGCATATAAGAGTGTTTTTCTATAAACTTGGTGTGAAATTGTTTTCTTGAGAATCTGTAGAAACTGAGGCAAATAAATGGTGAAAATGACAAACCAGCCAAATACGTAGATAATGATTTTAAAGGGTGATAAAAATCAGCTACCCTAATCCCCGTATTGCATATTTGCATTTTATTCTCTATTAAAATATTGTCCTCCTTCAATATTTAACAACAGTTTTTATAGAGTTAATATACAGTGGAGACTTAATAGTATGTACTTGGATAAATCTGAAACCTGGAAATTGCAATAAGGATGTTTTTATTTTTGAGTAGCTGGTAGCATGGACAGTAATGCATACTAGCGTCTAGGGCAGAATTTGTACATATGAGGAGAGGGTTTTCTGTCTGAGAGCGCAAACTGATGCCAGGCTCCACAGGAGTTGTGCAGGTAAGAGGCTCTAGTCAGGGGTCTGCACTGAGTCCCTTTCAGGGCTTCTGAGTATCTCAGTTTACTTCCGGGTTAGGGTGGTCTCTAGGATTGGTGTTTTTCTTTTTGAATCCGAAAGCATGGGCCTGCCTTGAGGAATTTAGGGAGGCTGTCTGGAGCCGAGCTGTGGCTGCTTTACAGTCTCAGGTCTTTCTGCCTCCACTTCCTTTGTTGCTCTCCCCTTTTTTAAAATTAGGCTTTCCCTCCTTCAAGGGTCCAACCGTGGCTGTCTGCCTTGGCAGCCCTTGGCACTGTGTGTGGAAGTGACTTATTTACTTGCTTGCATCTGGGGAAAATTTCCTTCTCCCTCCTGCGCAGGTTTTAAATGGGGTTTATATATATCCCATTTTAAGATGATATGGCCACATCCTTGCTGGCCTTTTGGGAGCTATGCAGAAGGCACGAGAGGAGGTGAGAATGTGCAGCCATATACTTTGCCTTGCCATTTGGTGGATGCCATCCTGTTATGTAAACATCTGGCTCTACCTCTTTCCTCCTCCCCCCAAAAATAATTTTAAAATTCACTATTGTATTTCACAAGAGCCAGTATTTGCTAATTTGTCAGTTCTTCTGGAATTAAAACAAAAACAAAGCTACCCTTACTGGAGGTTGCTAAGATTGTGAAAGCAGATTTTCTGTGTTCCTTTCTGAAATCACACTGCCTATTATATACATTGTCTTTCAAATCTCCCCTTCTATTCATTGCTCTATTGAATAATTTTACATACTGTTTATTGGCCACCATGTATTTCTTTGTTGGCATTGGCTAATCTTTGAAGATTAATAATAGATGGTCAATCTTGTTATATGTTAAAATATCAGCATCTTAAATTAGCTGTAAATAACAGGCTAAAAACCCCAGAACAAAAAAAAAAAATCATTAGAATCAACTATTTAAACTCAACCCCAGAGTTAGGGTAGCATGGCCTAATAGCCAGAGTCTATATAACAAATCAATGATTGGGCCCTATGGGTGCTGGGGGTACAGTCAGCAGGGATCCAAACCGAAACACGCTGACTAGCTCTTCTCTACACCCCAGGTCCACCCTTCGGGCCCCCTGGGCTACTTCCTACTTGGAACGGGGTGAAGATCTGGTCAGATGTTGAACTGTGATTCCCTCTTTCCTGGGACAGCAGTTGTTGGCTTTACCACAGGTCCTGGGCGTCAGTCACAAGGCTCTCCTTCTGTGTTTAACCCTTCTGTGGTAACCGCTCCGTAGGGTCCACTCTGGTCGCTGAGTCTCCTGTGGAACGGGGCTGGTGTAGCTCTGGGGCAGGAGCCTCCAGCAGACGACCTTCCCCTCCACTGGACAGTTCAGACTGAGCTGTGCTGCTCCCTCTTATGCTGGGGCAGCAGCTTAAGGGACAGAGCTTCCACTGCCCACAGGGCTTGCTGGGTTACTGCAGTGTGGGGTGAGTCAGCCCCATCACACATGTAATATTATAATTTACTATCACTGTAACTCAAAGAACTCCTGTGGAGTTGAGTGCCCTTCAGTAACACAATGCTTGCTTCAGTTGTGAGGATTTACATTTCAAAATAGGCATAAGAGTTTCAAAGTATAAACAGATACAGTTACACCCTCTTCAAAGCATCTGACGAAGTGGCATTTTCTCCTATGAAAGTTCACTTGATAAACAGATCTGTTTGTCTTTAAGTGCTACAAGACTCCTTGCTTTTTTTGCTTTACTAGACTAACATGACTGCCCCTTTTGAACTTTAACCATGTGTCTTTAGCCTGGGTGGTACCTAAGACTGACAGAACCTGTGCAGTTGAGCTATAGGAGAGCTATGTTAGCTGATATCAGTAACATGGTTTTATCATGTTCACGGGCGTGTCAACTTATCCAACATATTGCACACACACTTTCTGATCTCTGCAGCCCCTTGTTTAGCTCAGTCAGAATTTACTGAGATCTTTGTCTAGAAACACAATTCTAAGTCCTTTTGTTTTAAATATGTGATTCTGTGATGAGGAAAGACTTTAAAAATATCAGTTTGTGGCAGATTTTGTGTTTTATTTTGCCTCCATGATTTCCAGTTTAAAAGCCCTTGTATACAAATAAAAGGGAGAGGATTGCCTAATTGCCGGCTGCACAAGTTCAACCTGGAACTTGAAAGTCAAAGTTGGCTCTTTCTGATTCAGCCATCATACCCAGTTATGGAAACTCCTCAAGCTAAATGTTGTGTCCTGACTTATGTAATGTGACAGGGTCAGGCTGGATGGGTATAGGAGAATGGTCCTACTGAAGAATGGTGGTGGGTGGGCGCAAGCCCACTCACTTCTAAAACCCCTTCCCCCAGCCTTAGGGTAGGTGGCACTGGGCTGTTGTTCAAGAGATTCCTGGGGACAACTAAGGTAATAACAGGGACGGGTGTGAGGATCACAGGTTTATAAGGGATTCAGAAGGGGACACTGAGCACAGAACCTCGGACGGTGCCCACTGCTTCCGGAAGCTATCAAGGGAGCCAGGGGACGCTGCCCAGAGGAACTCTGCCCGGAGGTGTGCACGGACAAGGGACCAGAAATGGGCCCCACAGTCACAGGCCCCTTCCCCAGCCAACCTCCTCTCCCTGGTCTTATAGACTGCAGGTAGGCATGCGCCAGGGTCTCCTTCACACCACAAAAGGGGCAGGTGTCAGGACAGGGGGTGAACCACACCAAGTACACACCTGTGCTCATGGCTCTGTGGAGGAGCTGCCAACTCATGTCCCTGATGGGCCGTGGGGTCAAGGTGGCATACAAGCTGGCCCACCAGGGGTCCTCACCTTCCGCAGATGGGATTAGGTCCCGCCATTTGGTGTTGGAGTGGGACACGAGGGCAAGGAAGTGGATGGTGTGGAGCACGAGCGTGTACAGATACTGGCGAGGCACGGTTCGGAAGGGGACCGGCTGCAGGTCTAGCAGCTGGCTTGGGGCATGGGGCGAGGGTGGCCAGGGGGGCTCGTGGGGCTATTGGAGAGTGGTGGAGGGAGTATATATTAGCCCCAGGCTTAATAAAGCTTTGTTCCCTGGGTTAAGTTAGCCTGGAATATTCTAGAATAATTGGTCCCCGGTGTCCCAATCAACAGGCCTGCTACTTAAAGCCTCGGTCTCAGGCAGGGCGGGCAGCTGAAAGGAGACTAGAGGGGAGCAGAGCTGCTGAGAGGACACCGACAGTTTGTTTGGAGTTTTGCCACAACACCGAGAGGTACAGTGGGGAATTTGGGAGCGAAAACCTGACAAGCAAGGCCACTAGGACCCGCAGCCTGAGGGTGGACTATATTGAATTGAGGGAGACTGTGGAACTTTCCAGAGCCTGAAGCCTGAGGCTTTCGTACGAGAGACTGTGGGATTTCCCAGCGTCTGAGGGCAGACCAGGAGCAGTGGGGCCACTGAGTGGCGATCTAGGGAAGGTAGCAGCCCTCCTGGACTACATGTGAGACTGCTACTTAACAGGGTCCCTGGGATGGAGCTTGGCCCCCCAACTCCCTCCCATCAACCAGCCCCTCACTACCAGGAGGAAGGAAAAACTGAGAAGGGTCTGCCAAATCTTGACGCACGATAGAAAGCGCAGGACCTACAGGGGTGCCTGAGACCTCACTTCGCCACAGTAAGTACAACCTCACTGTGTTCAGGTGTCCTCACTGAAATCCATGGTAAAGATGATATGAAGAAGGAATGGAATCAAACTCCCTCTCCCACATGTGTGTTGGCTCTTTGGTATGAACTTATTTTTATCATGAAAGTGACTTTGCAGAGACCCATGGAACCAATCTTGTAAACAAGAAAGTGCCATTTTTACTTTTGGTAGTATAATTCGACTTCAGTTAATACTTTGAAAAAGTAAGGGCCAAATTTGTCTTGTCATTACACTGATACTAAATCCATTGAAGCCAATGGGACATGCTCCTTTATAACTAAAAGCAGAATTTGGCTCCAAGAGTGGTGTTGCAGACCACTAATTTCTTTCTCCCTTCAACATGGATGTTTCTGTCATAACACAATATATTATGCCAGAAATTACACCCAATGAGAGATTTCTTTTTGAGTTTGCTCTTGCGCCAGCTCCCCATGAGGCTCCATGACAAAAGCCACTCTCACAATTAATTAAAGCATTGACAGCAGCGTCAGTCTAAAAGGATCAGGGCTAAATAAGCCTGGAGACAACCGCCCTCTCATCCAAGAAGATATTCTCTTCAAGTCAGGTGTCTGACATACTGGTCAGGAACAGCCTGTGTTTCTACCTATTTTGTGATACAAAGGCTGAATGTCAACTATCCTGTACCTTCTATCCTCATGTCCATGTGTTCTGAGTTAGTGTAAACTAGTACCAGGTCCAAAGTCTGTAGGGATATTGGTTCTAATACCTGTTGTGAGCAGAAAAATTGTAAGTCACTTAACTATGTATATAATTAGTACCATTGCTTGAGGTCCTGGGAACTAGAATGTCTAGCA
The DNA here is from genome assembly GCA_007922195.1 of Podocnemis expansa. Lineage (NCBI taxonomy): Eukaryota > Metazoa > Chordata > Testudines > Podocnemididae > Podocnemis > Podocnemis expansa. The sequence continues at coordinate 6,159,127 of ML682004.1, forward strand.
GTAAGTGATTCAGTCTTATTAGACGTGATGACATTGGGCAACTTGAATAAGTTTCTTTAAGATTCATTTATTGTTGATTGCTTCATGTTCCTGTCCTCCACCTTCATTAGGACATTCAGCATGTACCTGCATGCCTTTCGCTTTTTGGGAAGAGATTTGCAGTTATCTTTAAGGAAGCTGCATGATTCAGCGCAGTAATACTGTTAAAATGAAGGACAATGATTTGTTTTAGAAAAAAAAGCCTTCTTGGCTGCATTTCCTTTTACACAGAGGGGGATACAAGTTAAAATGTTTTACAGTTGCTGTTATGGTGAAAACTGCTGAATTCTGGAATCATAAACGTGGTAAAAAATAGTACCTATTATAGTATAGCTGATTGCTACTTTAAAACACACACACTTTCTTGTTCTCTCTCTCTCTCTGTTTCTGTACCCCCCCCCGCCCCAATTTCCTTTGCTCTCTCTTTCTCTTTAAAGGAATTCCACGAAAGGTGATCATGTTATTTCCATGCTTTTAGCTCCTTATTGCTCTCTTTGTTCTGTAAACATGGAGTCAGTATGTTTTTAATTCCTTTGCGCACTGGAAATATTAAAGCTATTTGCTGTCATAATTGATCCCTGCTTGAAGTGTTTCATTACTGATGCAATCTTGAGGTGAACATTAGAAAGTGAAGTATTGTTCTCATTCTGACTGAAAAGCAGTAGGAAGTCAAACTGCAAACATCCAATGTCAAAGATAGTCTTCTAAATAGAAATTTTTAGTGTAAGGATGATCTGTATTTAAGCATAATAAGGCTGTATTTGCAGATCTCAAGGCTTAGGGGTATAACAAGAGTAAAGTGACAGAAGAATACGACCTTGCAAAGAATGGGATGGAAAAAATCTACATGAGCCTTGGGAATAATGGAAATGAGCACAGTGAAAATGAATGAGACCTTTAAAGGTTGCCTTTGCCTTCACAAAGGTTTTTGATACAGTATGAAGCTCCTAACAAACCCTTTAAAAAAGCAATTATACAGTACTGTCCGTAGGGTTGAGCATTTGAGGCATTTCAGTCTGACTGGAGTTTGACAGCTATAGAAATTATTTCCTATTAAATCAATTCTGCGAGAATGAAACAATATTTTTGTGCTCTTAATACATAGAATATTTGGTAATTTGGTTTATGTTTTTTGACATGTCGTATTCATGCATATTGTTGAAAATTAATTATCTTTGTATAAACTCTATTTTATGCAGTATTGATTTACTTTTCCCATTAGAGAAAGCATTAAAAATATGTTTGCTTCCTTAAATTGAATTTATTTCTTCAAGTGAGTTAGACGTGTTGGAAAATGCTATATTATAAGACAGTATTTTGAATTTTAATGTTCATAGAGTGGCTTTTTTAAAACTAAGGTTAAGTCTTTCAGCAATCTTTTTCTCATTGAAGATGATTTTAATTAGTAACTGGAAGAATTTTACAATTAAGCATACTGTAGCCATTCTCAATAGAAACTGTGCACTGAGTCTTCAGGGCTTTGATAACAATAATTCTCATGTCTCAACCTCTCTGCTTTCTGATACATTGTATTTGAATCTATACAACTTGTTTGATTGGCTGAAGTAATCTGACCTGATCTGATGAAATGTAATCAAAGGATTTATCTTCCCCTCCTGTAAGTCTTTTATCCAATATAAATTTTCTTCATGCTGGAATCGGTGAGGTGAGACTTTGCCCATGAAAGCTCATGTGAAAAAGAAATGTTAGTCTTTAAAGTGCCACGAGTCCTCTTTTTTTCTCCCCCTGATCTAGACTAACATGGCTACCCAATTGGAATTTGTCAAGATGCTAGACATTACACAAAAACCTGAGAAAGGCTAGCGAAGATAAGTACACAGTGATGGTTTGATCCAAAGCCTTCTGAACTCAATGAAAGTCTTTTAGTTGATTTCAATAGCCTTTGGATCAGGCCTTGTGAGAAATTGTTCTTCATTGCTAAGGAAATATTTTGGTGGTGTGTTTGCTTTGGTTTGTCTAAAAATTTAATAATCATGGATGAGGGTATGGCTGCAGGACTCAGGCCTTCTGTGAGTTACAGAGATGAGACTCAAAGGGAGATGCACAAAGTACTTAAAATATCTTTTGTATCTCCCTTTGACTGCCTACTTACTGCCGTATCTTCAGTGCGCTGAGTGAAAGAGAAATGCCCTCCTTTCGGTTCAGTGCTACTCTGCTTATTGGGGTGGCCTTCAGCAATTGACTTCCTGATTGGCTGAGTGGGTCTTCACAGATTCGATATGTCAATTGGGAAGTTCAGTCCGAAGGCTGTGAATTTACCACCACCAGTGAAGATTAGGGCTTAGAACAGTTTTGTTTTGAGACATTAGGACATGGAAATGACCATGCTACTTTTAAAGTACCATTTGTTATTTAAATGATATTTTGCCATAGCAATGGTACATTTTTGAGCATATATATTATACAAAACCACTGATATCATCTAAGCCCACTGATAACTGCCTTCTTGCTGACCCTCAGGGCTGGCAAGCACTGATTTCTCTATTTGTTAGCTGGGAATACTTCACAGAAAGCTTCTTTCTTCCATCCCAGAAAGTTCTTCTTAGGGACAAAAATGAGAATTGCTGCTGTTTCTTGAAGAAAACTTATTCTGTCATTTCCAGAGGGGTAGCCATGTTGGTCTGTGTATAGCAAAAATACCGAGAGTCCTGTGGCACCTTTATAGACTAACAGATTTCTTTGAGCATAAGCTTTCATGGGCTCCAACCCACTTCATCAGATGCAAGAACAGATGTCATGTTGAAGCTATAGCTAAGAATAAATCTTCTCCTGTCATTTTTCTCTTTATTTCTGTCCAGGTATTTCTTCAGACATCTCATATGAGTAGCACCAGTCATTGATGACACATTGGTCACTGCTTTTGTGAACATTTTTCTAATGTTACCTCTAAATAAATTATACATGCATGTTCTGCCCCTCCCTATCCAAATGCCATGTTTTTCGTTTCTCCTTTCTCCTTTTCTTCCAGATTTCACTTGGGATTTCTCTCTCTGACATGTGAATACTCAGAATTTCACAGTCGCCACAGCTGCAATTAGTAATTTGACTAGATACATCAAAATAGTTGTTTAAATTTATTTAAGCTGTTTGATGCCCTTCTGGGGTGTCCAAAAATCATACTTTGTCAACTCAATGGACGAGAAAAGTCCCAAAATAATAGAAAGGTATTGTGAATAGTGTAAGAGAAGCCTGTTTTCTTTATCCACTTTTTCAAAATACAGAGCCATGTTTTCCCTTTTCATCTTTGTTTTTCTAAAAGGAATGAAAACAAAGTTCCATTCAGCAGCATTTACAAGTTTCTAGTGGACCATACTCCTAGTCAGTTGGGGGGGGGGGGAATTCGCCTGCGCTTGTACACCTGAGGTCCCTTGAGGCATTTCCAGATATCTTCTCCATCCATTTCAAGTAACCTGCGTCACTGCAAAAATTCCTTTCTTTTAACCTCAAGGACAAATGAATGAGCTTCATTTAGAGCTAACTATATTCCTCTCCTACACAGCAGCTAAGAGGGGTGCTGAGGTAATGAGATACTGAAAACCTTTCTTGGAAATAAAACATGTTGTCTTTATGACATACTCAACCCTTTCTGCCCCAAGGCTTAAAATTTCAAGTCCATTCTTTAATTTAGCTTTCCCTGTAAGTACACCAAGGTACTGCTAATGGCTCAAGAGAACTGACAATAGACTTGCACAAATCAAGTATTGTACATTTTTGAAATCCCAGAAGGAGCCATAGGCAAGATGGTTGGATTTATTATGTCGGTGATGATTTTTTTAAATATAATCTTCTGACTAATAGAAGATAGGACAAAGGAAGTATCAGGGATGGCTTGTGTCATATTATTTTCATAAACTTCGTAGTAAACAAACTAATTTGAAGAAAAAAATCCTTAGATAACATTTAATTGTCTTGTTTTATCTTTGAAGTCTAAATAGAATTATTCAAGATTTTACACACAGCTCCCCTTTGTCGTCCCCCCCCCCAAGACCTAGCCCTGTTTTGTCTGAAGAACCATCTTTTGTCTGGTACAGCCATCTCTCTGTAAACATCCTTCTCCCAGAGGAAATGTTAGGATAGACGATTTATCAGTTGAAGTGTTGTTATGGACAACTGTGTATGTTATGTTCAGTTCTTCCTGATTCTCGTCTTGCACTTTGAGCTTCTTTTGGGAAACCTTTCAGAATGATCTCAATCAATGAGAATAATAAGGACATATATTCCAACAAAATTAATATCATTTTCCTAAAACCTCAGAATCTTTCAGCCTTGGTTTAAATGTTAAATCATTTGTATCAGACATATTTCACTAATTGCTGTTTAAGTAATTTGAAAATGTAAAATAATGTGTTTATTTCTCAAGCTGTATACAACAAAGAAGTTCAGACTGTTATGGTCATTGTGTGGGTTAGGGTTATCAGGTGAAACAATTATTTTACATGACATTTTTCTCTGTGTTATATTTTCAACTCTTGTGGAAATTAAACATTTTGTACTTAAGCTTGGCAGCCAGTGCATGCTACCCTTGACATACTAGCAAGGGATGTGAAGGATAACAGGAAGGGGTTCTACAAGTATATCAATAACAAGAAGAGGATCAGGGATGGTGTAGGTCCCTTACTGAATAGGGCAGGCATCCTCGTGACAGAGGATGAGGAAAAAGCTGAAGTGCTCAATGCTTTTTTTAGTTCAGTTTTCACAAGCAAGGTCAGCTCCCAGCCCACTACACTAGGTACGGGGGACTGGGGAGAAGAAGAGAGGCCCTTGGTGACAGAAGGTCAGGTTAGGGACTGCTTAAAGAAACTAGATGTGCACAAGTCCATGGGGCCGGATGAACTGCATCCGAGGGTGCTGAGGGAGCTGGCTGATGAGATAGCAGTACCGTTGGCCATTATCTTTGAAAACTCGTGGCGAATGGGGGAGGTGCCAGAGGACTGGAAAAAAGCAAATATAGTACCTATCTTCAAGAAAGGCAAAAAGGAGGATCCAGGGAATTACAGACCTGTCAGCCTCACCTCAATCCCTGGAAAAATCATGGAGCAGCTTCTCAAAGAATCCATCCTGAAACATTTGGAGGAATGTAGAGTAATCAGGAACAGTCAGCATGGATTTACCAAGGGTAAATCATGCCTGACCAACCTCATCGCCTTCTATGATGAGATGACTGGATTTGTGGATGCGGGAAGAGCCGTTGATGTGATATACCTTGACTTTAGCAAGGCTTTTGATACGGTTTCCCACAGCATTCTCATTGGCAAATTAAGGAAGTATGGGTTAGATGCATGGACTGTAAGGTGGATAGAAAACTGGCTAGAACAACGGTTTCAGCGTGTAGGAATCAATGGCTCCATGTCAAGTTGGCAGGCAGTAACAAGTGGTGTGCCCCAGGGGTCGGTCCTGGGGCCAGTTCTGTTCAATGTTTTCATTAATGATCTGGATGATGGGATAGATTGCACACTTAGTAAGTTTGCAGATGATACCAAACTGGGGGGAACGGTAGACACCCTAGAGGGCAGAGACAGGATTCAGGGAGACCTAGACAAACTGGAGCAGTGGGCCAAGAGGAATCTCATGAGGTTCAACAAGGATAAGTGTAAAATCCTGCACTTGGGACAAAAAAACCCCATGTACTGCTACAGGCTGGGGAGTGATCAGCTAAATAGCAGCACTGGAGAAAAGGACCTGGGAGTCATGGTGGATGGGAAGCTGGATATGAGTCAGCAGTGTGCTCTTGCTGCCAAAAAGGCCAATGGCATACTGGGCTGCATCAGAAGAAGTGTTACCAGCAGATCAAGGGATGTGATCATTCCCCTCTATTCTGCACTAGTGAGGCCACATCTGGAATACTGTGTCCAGTTTTGGGCTCCCCACTACAAAAAGGACATGGACAAATTAGAGAGAGTCCAGAGGAGGGCAACCAAAATGATCAAAGGGCTGGAGCACAAGCCCTATGAAGAAAGACTGAAGGAACTAGGCTTATTTAGCCTGCAGAAGAGAAGACTGAGGGGGGATTTGATAGCAACCTTCAACTACTTGAAGGGTTGCTCCAAGGAGGAGGGAGCTCGACTGTTCTCGGTAGTAACAGAGGGCAGAACGAGAAGCAATGGCTTCAAGTTACAGCTGGGGCGGTCCAGGCTGGATATTAGGAAAAACTTCCTTACTAGGCGAGTGGTGAAGCATTGGAATAAGTTGCCTAGGGAGGTGGTGGAATCTCCATCTCTGGAGGTGTTCAAGTCCCAGCTGGACAAAACACTGACTGGGATGATCTAATGGGAGCGGTCCTGTTTTTTTTTGGCAGGGGGTTGGACTAGATAACCTGGTGGGGTCCCTTCCAACCCTATGATTCTATGATTCTATATTTTAGACTGTTCATGTACATTTAAAACAAGATGGATTTACACTAGTTTCTATCCAAAGCAACTACAGCTTAATCTAATTCCTATTGATCCAAATACATTTAAGAATGGTTTGGAAAATCCTCAACAGCACTGATCTCTTTTGAAGCCATTTTGCTAAGCATTATTGTCATGGATATAAAAATCATATTTCCTTTATTTTTAACAGTTTTTCATTGGCCTTATCTTTGATCCTGCTGCACATGTGAGTTGAATAAGCTAAATGAATAGTGGGGATTTAGCACAAAAGCAGTCTGAGTGAGGCAACTATAGGGTCCTGATCTTAGCTATAAAGATTACTGGGAGTTTTCCCCCACCTACATGGATTTGTCCTGAGAGTAAATTCCCCCAAACGCTATTCTCACTTTAAGGACACTTCCATCTTCAGCAGGCCTGTGTCTACACTTACAATTTAGTTTCAATTAATGAGGTTTTATTTGAACTAAATTAATGCATGGCTACGCTGGCTTTTATTACTTTGAACTAAGAAATTCCTTAGTTCAGAGCAATGAAAGCTTACTTCAAAGCTATAAAACCTTGCTTAACTTCAAAGTAACAATTAATTTGAGTTGATTAGTTTGAATTAAGCCAATGGAGCCACATTAATTCGAACTAATTATTAGTTTGAATTAATGTGGTTTGTCCTTCCTCCTCCCAGGGTGCCTTCCTCTTTCAATGTATTGGATGGGCCATGGCCTTTCCTGGATGCCATGCTGCCACACTCCCATGGTGCACCCTTTCCAAATTGAACTAGCTGGTTCTATCCATGCACACGCTAGTTTGATTTGGGTTTCTAGTGAGGCCATGTTAGTTTGAATTAACTAAGTTCAAATTAATCATTATTAGTTCAAATTAATTAGTTCAAAGTAAGTTAATTTGAACTAATATTCTAAGTGTAGACTTGGGCTAGAAGCTCAGATCAACCCCGTTTCTTTCCACAATCCTCATCCAATTTGGCTGATCTGCTCATCATACCTAATGAATCCACCTTGTAAGAGAGAAGGAAAGAAGATAATGAATGGCCAAGCCATTTTCCAGAGTGAGGAGGAGGGAAGTCACTTGTACCAGGAGTATCCTCTCACTTAGGCTGATAAGTTTGTTCATGGAGGATATTACAGAGACAGCTGTAAGCTAAAGGCTGGGTTGGAATACAGGAGTTTCCCATGGTAGGAGTCCCAAATAAATCTTTGAACTAATTTGAAGGAAGCTTTAAAGAAGGGAGCTGCTAATACATTTTTCAATAGCTACAAAAATGACATCCAGCCACATGTATCAAAGTACTGTGGAGTGGTAGGACACAATTAAGGTGGTAAATTTGTACCTGAAGTTGGGGGTGACACTTCAGTAAGTTATGGCCGATGTTGTAGGGATACTAATGTGACATAAATGCACCCTCATATCTCATTAGATCATATCATCACAGCAAAGAGAAACCAGCAATATCACATTAGCATTATTGTGCTGTAAATTGAATCTTGAAAGAGTAAACAAAATTTGTGATGGTCACTAATTTTGCATATGGAGCTATGGTTTGAAATGTATTAAATATGCAAGGAGTTTTAGTTTTATGAATGAATGTAGCAGAAAGGAGAGTTATGTGAATATATTTTAGATAATTTTAATGAGAATTTGAGTCAACTTGCACTGCAAAGTCTTAAATCATTGACAGTTTGAAAGTAGTGAGATTGTGCTGTCCAAAATTATTTACAGTATATTTTACAGCATACTTCACATCCGTGGTCATAGTGTGTTAATGCCAGTTAATTAACAATACCACAGAAAAGGTCATTAGGATCCCATTTATATTGCATGGCCTTTGGGGCAAGAGCTATCTGATGCGCAGAACTCTGAGCACATTGTTAACACTTACATAATTACTAGAGGACATAGTTAACTGCAGCTATATGTTTTCACCCTCTTTAGGTAATATACAAACTCAGTTAAGCTCAGCACTTCTGGCATATCTAGGGCCTTGTATGGCTGCACATTTGAGCACTCAGGTTTTATCTGTAGTGCAGTAATGACCGTTACAATCAGCCTTAAATATAGGCCCTTATGTTTTCCATCCCATGAGTTTAGCTTAGGTTTTGTGGAGGGCAGGTAGGTAGTAAAGATAAGGCATAGATCATATTTCTGGTCTTGTGTGGAGATGGGTAATGGGCAGAAATTATTGAGACTGGGACCGGTTTCCGTTCTTGGAAAAATCTTAATGTAGATAGTGCAAGTCAGTTAAGATACCAAACTGATACCACCTGTCAGTTAATGGATGTGTAACAGGAACCAGGAAAGGGAAGGTGGTAGATCTGGCTGGAAGATGTTGATTTAGTAGGTATAGGCAAATGATGGTGTGTTATGTAGGCCACTTCTTGACTGAAGAAGGGAAGATACTGAATTACATTATTTATATTGTAGAATTTTTCTGTGATTGATTTCTCTAGTGCAGTGGTTCTCAACTGGTGGTACGCAGAAGTAGTCTAAGTGGGATGCAGAGTTTTCATAACAATTACTAAGAATTCACTCTCCCTCCCACTGATCTGCCCTGCCCACCTGACCCAGTATCATTATACATAAACTATAGCTGTAAATTTTATACTCAACAGTACTATTAAAATTTTCAATTACCTATGGAGGAGTTATTTTTGTTTTTTTCTGTTTTAAAACCATAGCAATAAAATTTACTCCTAACAATTTTTATGTCCTTAAAACTTACCATAAAAGATAAATATAATAACAGAACGCCTGTAAACGTACATACATCCTTCCCAGAAAAAGTGGGCTTTTTGTTCCTAGCATGATGTGACTTGAGTGCTTTGATAGACTGATTGGTAGCATGTAAGATACAAAAGGTTGAGAACCACTGCTCTAGTGGATGTCCTGTTTAATGATACATGTATTATAAGAGAGGTGGAAGTGCATTTATGGGTTGGAAGCGAATGTGTGTTTGTCTCATTGTACCTCACTTGAGTCGTTGCTATTCCTGGTATCCCCTATCTGCTTAATCCAGATACTCATTGTGCCCTTGCACCCCTACTCTTGGAACTTCCCTTTCTCCTGGATAGGAGGGCCTTTCCTCTCCTTCCTGTGGGAGAAGAAAACATCTATATCTCTATTCTCCCTGCTGAGACAGTCAGTTGGGGTCTTCCTCTCCCATTCCATATAAACACCCAGCCTCTCCTGTACTACGTGGGCCACTACTAATCTGGAGTAAGTGAGAAGTGTTCCTATGCATAGTGTAAGCCAAGCTCTGATCCATAGCAGTAATGTAGGAGCAGCTTGGACAGCTCTTTCATTGCCACCAGACACAGATTCTAGTTAAGCAACATATTTGAACACAGAATGTTGTGATGACCTGAGGTTTGAAACAGCTAGATTCCTTGGAACCACAGATTTAAATCATGGCTGTATGTATTTATCCTTGCATCCTTTGGAGGTAGATAAATTGTGTTCTATTTGTCTTTTGCAGGTGACTTTAAAATGGCCCCCAAATTTTGAAATTAAAGTCTGTAAAGCTAGGCTCTGTAATCCATATTTAGGTACTTAAATAAAGTTGCTTTAACACGTATTTCATAGGAAGGGAAATAAAAGTATTTGGGTTGGCTTTTCAAAGGTGTTGAGTCACCTTCAGCTCCCGCTGGTGCCAGTAGAATTTGTGGGAGCTTAGCACCTTTGGAAAATTAGGCCCCTTTTTAAATTTAACTGTCAAATATGGATTTAGAAGCCTAACTGTAGGCATGCATATTTGCAGGTTTTTTGCCTGAGTTCCTATTTCATCCGCATTGACATTAATGCATTTGTGACACTTTACGTGATGCTGCAGGATTGTTTCAGTGTCACTGACAATTATTCCTGGTTCTGTCACCAGTATGTGTTGTGCACCAGCTAGCTCTTGCCCCTCTATCATGGTAGAAGCAGAACAGTTGGAAAATCTTTGGAGAACCTTTGGATGATGATACTCTGCAAATATGAGAGAAAAGGTGGTGAAGTAGTATCTGTTATTGGACCAATATCTTAGAATCATGGCAATGTAGCACTGGAAGGGATCTTGAGAGGTCATGTAGGCCAGCTGTCGGTGCTGAGGACCCAGTTTATCTAGGCCAATGGTTCCCATCCTTTTTTGTCTTGAGGCCCATAAATGTAATTTTTACAACCCTGAAGGGCCACCAGTCTATTCAATTAAAATTAATTAAAATTTAATTATTTAAATTCAAATTAAAGTTTAGTTAAATTGATTGATTAATTAAAATTCAGTTAATTTTCAATTAAATGGACAGGTGGCCCATCTGGGTTTTAAAAAATTATATTTGTGGCCCTCAAGCCAAAAAGATTTTTTAAAAATTTGAAAATAATTTGTTTCTTTTTTAAAGAGGGCTGGATGCCTATGAACAGGGACAGCGTGTGGGGCAATCATGTGGGCCCCAGAAGCAGCAAAGCCCATCCTCCCTCAACCCCCTGCAACTATGCCAGCATGCAGCCCCTTCTCAGAGCCATGCCGCCCCATGGCCCCCGCAGTCCGTGCTCCCCTGTAGTCACACCATGCTGGCCTGTGGCCATCCCAGCATGGCCTGCAGCTGCACCAGCCTGCAACCCGCTGCAGTCCCTGGAGCCCTTGACCCTGCCACTAAACCTTAATCTAGCCTTGGCCTGGACAGGAGAGGTGGAGGGCAGCTGCAGCTGTGCGTGAAGACCAGGTGTCTGTGGCACAGCTCCCCGCCAGCGGCTGGGCGGCACAGACCATGGGTTGGGACCCCCTGACCTAGACTATCTATGACCGGTATTAGTCTGTTTACAACACGAATGTGAACATTTATGACTATAAATCACTTTGAGCCCGCTATTCAATAGTACTACAAAAATATTATTCAAAAGCGGAAATCCTTCAAGGTCTCTGTATTTTTGTTTGGTTTTACTTCATGCATTCTGATTCTGTGGCTGTGTTAGCTGCTAACTATGCACTGTAAGCTAGAATTGGCAGGGATGGCTTAGCCAGACTTATTTTCCATAATCTTGGTAGGTTTAGTGTGATGAGAAGGCATATATGTGCAAAAAGAGGGAAAGGTTGATAAATGCATTAATGCTTGAGTGAAAACAGTAGCAGTTACATCATTGAGTTACTTCTCTTTGTGGTGATCACCATTAAAAAGCCATTATCAGCCAAACATCACAGAATTACGGCATCTGAAATACCCTATTTATCTCCCATTCTTGAATAAGGAACAATGACTATATCTTGAATACCACAGGGATAAATGTTGACTTTTTAGTGGCAAGCACTGCATTATACATAAATCTGTGCTGCGGGACATGACAAACCTCAAGTGCCAGATCACCATGGCTCTCAGAACTTGCAGTATGCTACCTACCATGGAATTGGAGTGATGGACTCCCCCCTGGTGCCTAAAAATAGAGCCACCAGCTGCTGTAGTGGCATTTGGGATTCAGGAGCAGGGTGTTTGTGCTGCTGCCAAAAATTACAGCAGCATTTTATGCTGATGAGAGAGGTCAGCTAGGTGCCTTAGTTTGAAACTGTGCGCCTAGCTGGGTAGCAATTTTCTTGTATTCTGTTGTACTGGTATGCCTAGTCATTTTTTTTCCAATCCTTTTTATTTTCTGAGAATATTTAATGTTTCCTTTGAGCATATGGACATTGCTGAAATAATGTATTAAGTAAGAAGTAGAATTGTCTTGCTATCCCTGTAGTAGGTTCAGTTTCTGGGGTTCAGATTCTTGTATACAATTTATCTTCTGTGCATCTCATGATCTGATGGTCATTTAGTAATAATGGTCACCCACACCATGTGCCTGCATACCATGTTGTTCAGTAATGAGATCTCCTGGTGTTTTTGTGAAGGCACCAATTAATCATCATTGTGACAATTAGAAAGGCTATTAGAAATGCTGTCTGTATTCATCAATCCTGTGTAGGTATTATTTTCTGAAGAGATACATGGGTATCACACACGCATACTATTCACTATAACATGATAGAATGGTTGAGCAAGTCTCACAATGTGTTTGTAATTTCCATATTGTCATTGGAGAGGTACACAAATTCACCGTTACATATGGATCACTTTAATATCAAATAGCCTGAATTGGACTTTTCCTTTAAAAGGGAAAGGCTTATCTAGCAGCTGCTTATATAGCAAAGTAATAACTAGATTTATCCACACCAGTGGCAGAGTTTGAGTAGAATTGGATGCAGGGTGCAATATTATTGAATTATTAATTTTAACCCTCTATATTTTAGTCTCTTTTGAGGGCTGGGGCTTTTTCTTATTATGTGCTTTCATAGTGCATAGCAAAATGAGATTCCCGTTTTACCTGGACCTCTCAAGCTCTCTATTAATACATATTAATAATTACAGGTGGGGCTGGTAACATCATATAAATTTAAGGTTGCCTATCACTTTTCATTATACATTCATGTTTTCAGTTTGCTTATGATGTCACCACATTCTAACTGCTTCGACTGAAATTCTCCATCTCAGGTGTGTGCCTAAGGCTGGATTCTTTTGAAAAGTTTAAAAAGAAGTTCTGTCATTTCTGTGAAGAAAATTAGCAGACAATATTTTGTTTTGTCCATGTTTATCAAAAGAGCTTATTGTTTTACTTACTCCATGCTTTGGAGCAGGGGTTTGACATTTGCTGAGGTGAGGGTGAAGAGGTCATGCTAGTGTCAGGGCTGTGCCTTTTGCCATCCTGGTGAAAATTCATCCATGTTTTACGAAGCCATAAGGCTCTGAAAAATGTCAGTAGAGGCTCAGGCTTCACTGAGGCTTCTTACTGTTGTATAGCTAAATTCTCCAAAGGTTCAGTCTGCATCAAGCCTGCTCCATCCCTTAGAAATTCTGTGAGTTGACCAACACACGTGCTATCCCTCAGAGTGACGGAGTGTGATCCGGCCGAGAGCTCCAAGGCTGAACAGAACTTTTCTTGCAATTGTTCTTCCCAGCAACCTGGAACTGAGAGTAGAGATTCTGTCTCTTTTGTTTCTGAATGCCTATTGTGGGTGTCCAAAAATGGTGGAGGAAACAATGCTGGGGACATAGGAGGAGACAAAGATGCCCACACATGCTGGTGCCAACACATGATGGAGGAGCCAAAGACGATCACATGACTGCCTTGTTTGTTGCAGAACTGTAGGTGTGTAATGAATAAGTCAAGGGATTACAAGAAGAAAAAGACAGCCTCATGGTGAGTGCAATTGAGTATTACCTTGGAGAATTTGAATTTGTTAAACATTTTCATTAATGATCTGGATGATGGGATAGATTGCACACTTAGTAAGTTTGTGGATGACACCAAGCTGGGGGGAATGGTAGACACACTGGAAGGCAGGGACAGGATTCAGGGAGACCTAGACAAATTGGAGCAGTGGGCCAATAGAAATCTCATGAGGTTCAACAAGGACAAGTGCAAAGTCCTACACTTGGGATGGAAAAATCCCATGCACTACTACAGGCTGGGGAGCCATCAGCTAAGCACTGTAGAAAAGGACCTGGGGGTCAAGGTGGATGGGAAGCTGGATATGAGTCAGCAGTGTGTTCTTGCTGCCAAAAAGGTGAATGGCATACTGGGCTGTATCAGAAATGTTGCCAGCAGATAGAGGGATGTGATCGTTCCCCTCTATTCGGCACTGGTGTGGCTGCATCTAGAATACTATGTCCAGTTTTGGGCTCCCCACTGCAAAAAGGACATGAACGAATTAGAAGGAGTCCAGAGGAGGGTAACAAAAATGATCAAGGGGCTGGAGTGCAAGACCTATAAAGAAAGACTGAAGGAACTAGGCTTATTTAGCCTGCAGAAGAGAAGACTGAGGGGAGATTAGATAGCAACCTTCAACTACTTGAAGGGATACTCCAAGGAGGATGGAGCTCAGCTGTTCTCAGTAGTAACAGAACAAGGAGCAATGGTTTCAAGTTGCAGCTGGGGAGGTCAAGGTTGGATATTAGGAAAACCTTTCTTACTAGGCAAGTGGTGAAGCATCAGAATGGGCTACCTAGGGAGGTAGTGGAATCTCTGTCTTTGGAGATATTTAAGGCCTGGCTGGACAAAACCCTGGCTGGGATAATTTAGTGGGAGTGGTCCTGCTTTTTTGGCAGGGGTTGGACTAGATGACCTCGTGAGGTCCCCTCCAACCCTCTGATTCTATCCCTGCCTCTGCCACAGAGCTATTGTGTAATTCTGGGAAACGCACTTCAACCAAACTTGTGAAATGTGCCCACTAAATTTACGTTCTTCTGCGAGCCCAGCTTGTGATGCTGGGTTCTGATATACAGAATTCCTGAGCACAAATAGCTGCAACTGAAATGAATGTGGGGCTCTGCTTTGAACAATTCAGGTGCTATAAAACGCTGAATACTCTGAAAAATCACAGACCAGGGTTCTCAATGGCTATGTCACACTTAGGCAGTTTAATTGATTTAATAAAATTGCTATAAAAATCATTAAATCAATTTAAGGTAAATCAGTTTAACATGTCTCCACTAAAAACTCAAACCGAACTAGTATGTTCATGGACAGTACTTGCTAGTTCAATTTAGGAGAGGAACACCATGGGAGGTGTGGCTAGAAGGGCCATGCCCCTACCCAATATATAGAAAAAAGACAGCATGCTGGGAAGGAGAAGGGCAAAAGTGTTAAATAGAAATAACAGTTAAATTGAAGTAACGAGTCCAAAGAGTGTTATTTCAAAATAACAGTTTTGATTTAACCATCATTTCGATATATTACTAGGCTTTATTTTATGAAAATCACTTTTCTTATTGTGAGATAAGGGAGCTCCTTATCTCGATATAAGGAAACACAGTATGGACCTGCAATCTTTTAAATTGATATAATCCACATTATTTTGATTTATGGACTGTGTTTGCACATACTCAATTTGGTCATCCAAAACTAGTGTAATTTTTTACCATAATCTCTCCATGTCTCACATTCCCCATATGTAAAATGGGCATAGCAGCCCCCACTGCACAGGACTATTGTAGAAATAAATACATTCATGTTTGGGAAGCAGTTATACACTGGTTTGATGAGCACCATAAAAAAAGCCCAGAAGTAAATTAATAATTCTGTACTCAGAGCCAGATATGAAAGGTGCCCTAAGACATCAAACTGCACAATGAATGATGAGGCTAAAACAAAATATTGAATAGCTGTCTGCTCAGTGAGCCCTGGCCTATGTCTGTCATTTGTAGTGACCTGCTAGAGAGATCATGAAATTTGTGAACAAGTCGTAGGAGATTTTTAAAGAGCAAAAGTTAAGTATTTAGTATTTTATTAATAGACACAGATAAGATTCATATCTTAAATAGACTGGTAACTATTAACTGAATTTTCAGAAGTGAAGCTCCACCCAGAAGCTGCAAGGTTCGTGATTATCTTAAATCCCAAAATGTGGCTTCATTTTTCATTTCCTTTTCAACAGAACATAATACAAGAGCTTGAGGTTTTAGGATATTAAAAATATCTTCAATCCTTTTTATTATGACTGCTGGTAGTATTTTAATTAAACACATTAAAAGAGGCTCATCATGTGAGACATTTAAAATACTCAGACTGTATAGTGGAAATAGCTAGGGGAATGGATTATACATATGGAGATGTTCATTTACAATGAAGCAGACTAATTTTTTTCCCTTCTCTTTGTTAGCATATGCAATTCAGTTGCTCCCTGTGTGAGAGAATGCCTCTGTATCTGTATGTGATTCACAGTTAATAGCATATTTAACTTTGGATATTGTCACATTTTATTAGTGCAATTATTCATATTAAAAAATGCCATTAAGGAATTATTTTTAATTCTACCCCTTCCCCAACAATCTAGGAAACCATTTCTTTGCTCTGTCAGTTTTATTTTTTAAGTGTACATATGTGGCATGTTTCAGCTCATCTTTACAAATTCCTGTCCTCAGCACAAGATCTTGCTGATCCATTATGGTCTTCTGACAAGTCCAGTGGAGCTAGATAGTTCTGTCTGTCTTGGTTCCTGGCCCACACTATAGCACTGTTCAGAAAACTATGCATTAGTCGTTTGTCTGTTCAGTGTGATCTGGGTTTTTTCATCAGTAGTTTTTAGCTTTTGTTTCTCCAAGAGGATTTGAAATTGCACCCCCCTCTTGTAACACTACATTTTAGATCACATTTTGACATGAAAGTGAAGATGCTTGAGAAAGAGTCAGTGTAATAAAGTCTCATTTATTGCTTTTTAATGTTAATGGTTTCAGTTCTGAATACAGTTTTTCTCCCCCATAATTTTTGTGTTTGGAAAGGGTGAAAAAAGAATCACAATTGTCTATTATCCCCAACAATTTCAGTGCACTTTCTTTTTCATTTAATAAAGAAGTTTAAGATTGAGGGGTCATGATGCATTTTTTTTAAACACTGTTCTTCCTAAATAACAAAAAGCCAGAGAGGAAGTACTAGCATCACTGGTCCTACCACAATTCACAGGCAAGTTGAAAAGCCTCTTATTGCCACTTAAACACTAACTCTAGTTCTCTAATTTAGAGCTCATCTACATTTGGCTCTGTTTTCAGTGACAGTCAAAGGGAGATATGCAAGCTCTGTAAAATAACTTGCATATCTCCCTTTAACTTTCCAACATCCGCCTTGTCTCTGCTGCTCTGAGTCAAAGGGAAAGGGAAATGCTCTCTCTTTGACTCAGCCGTACTCTTCTTTTGGGGTCGAACTTACAGTGTTGACTTGTGGATCTGTTGAGCAGGTCTTCATGGACTGCCCAATCAGAA
This sequence comes from Podocnemis expansa, assembly GCA_007922195.1. Classification (NCBI taxonomy): domain Eukaryota; kingdom Metazoa; phylum Chordata; order Testudines; family Podocnemididae; genus Podocnemis; species Podocnemis expansa. The sequence goes on from ML682004.1 coordinate 6,176,330, forward strand.
TACTCCCTATTCTCCACAAGGAGCAGCGGACGATGTAAGCTGCCTTATCTTGAACAAAATGTGTAGTGTAGACCAGACCAAAGTGGTGTGCAGGCTTAAAAGGACTGCAAGTGCTACAATTTAATTCCTGATCAAACAAAATTACAGAGCCTATAGGATATATTTGAATGAGCAAAATGTCACACTGGTGCTTTAAAATAAATAGCATCATAGTAAGGGTTATGTTTTTCAGATGATTTCCCCTCCCAACCCTCAAAGAGAGAGCTCCCTGTAACTTTGACAGAATAGTGGCAGATCTCAACATTTCACATCTGATTCATTTGGAAACATGCTTCATACTAAAGTTTCAGTGAATGATGGCCTTGCTTCTGAGACATTCTGAGACTCTCTTTATCCAGGAGTAAAACAGGGATGAATAGAGACAAGAAACAAAGTCTGAACCCTACAGAGTGAATTTGTCAGGTTCTTGACTATAAAGCATGGGGATTTTTTGTTTTTTCTTTTTTAAGCTGGATATGAAGTAAACATTGATTCTGTCTTTTTCACTGTGTGGGAGCAGTAATCACATGACTAGTAGTTCAGCTTGACCTGAGGGATGTGCAAGAATATAAATAGTATGAATGTTGTGCTCTGTTTATGAACCTGAATTAAAACACTTAGATTGTCGTTCACCAAGATCTGACTTTTCTGCTTTTCTTATCCTCACATTTTATATGCTCCTTTCACACGACAGTTTTGTTGATTCCTTTGGAATAGAGAGCCATGTCTCTTCAGCTCTGGATTGAATCAGGTGCTGTTCTGTTGAAATTGTACACCCTTTGAGCATTACAGTGCACATACATTTTTTTTTCAGCCCTGCAACAGAGCTGCAGCCACACCTGCTAATGATATTTAAGGGTATTCTGCAGCTTAGAAATCTGACAGAGAACCCTCCTTATGCAGAACTGCAGTCTGGAATGTAAGCCTTCCTCTGCTCCTTTATGGCTGCAAAGAAAACAAGCTAAATACAAGTCAGTGTAACGTTGTTTTCCTTACTCACAATTCACCTTGAAGCAATAACTCTGAGAGGAGTGAACTGCTGCAGTCATTTCAAAGAAGGTTATTTAGGAAGAGTAATGACAAGTTCACCTGTCAGCACAGTTAACAATTTAATTTTTGAACACTTTTGCAGAAATATTCATTTACTGGGTTTGCTAATTGCTGGGGCAGAGGGATGTGAAGCCATTTCACGCAACGGAAAGAAGAGGATATAAATCCCTTCCCCCATGACAAATGCCTTAATCATCTCCTGATTCCTAAAGTGGGAACCAAAAATATCCTACTGCCCACTGCAGCTTCTTCAGTGTCATAGGCCCCAGCCTTCAGCTACCCAGTTCTCAATATGTTCAGCTCACATTCTCAGTTTTGCAATGCAGTTTTACATTGTCAATATGCAAATCTGAAACACTGAGATTTAAGAATATGGTGATAGAATAAAATAAATGGGAAAATATAGAGTAAACTGATGATATTGTTCATTTTCATACTTATACTCATTCAGTTAAAATCAGCTAACTGCTGCTGAATTTCCATTTTACCACCAGATTCAGAATTTACATCCAGTTTGCTTCAAAATACACATGATTTTGTCTATAGTACTCACATTCATACTAAAGAATATTCTGATCAGGGGATTTTTTTCCCCCTAAATGTATACATCTTCCATTACCAAATGTTGGAAAAATATTGCACAGGTATAATTCGTAATAATTAGCATGGGGTGACCTTCAAAAGATTGAGAGGTTCAGAGCCCCCTCATTCTAGATGCTATATCCAATGCATATCCAAACTAACTGCACTGTAAAGTATCTGAAAAGGTAATATCACTGAGAATCCAGAAGACCTATTTATGCAAGGACAAAGGGAACTGTGAAATGATAACAGCACTACCTTTAATTTGAGTCTGTAAAAACTCCAGAGTGATTGAAGTATTTGTGTTGAAGATCAAGGATTGAGATTGGACTGATGTAGTTAAAAACAGAGGTACCTTTCTTAAATTGCATAATATTGTTTAGGAAAGGAGGGGATAATGATGGGTTAGGAGAGGAAGTAGGGGAGTACAGAAGGGAAATCCTGGGAAGGAGAGTCATATCTGTGTGAAGTAATGATTTGGAAATGACCACAGCAAAAGGTTGCCCAATGTAAAAGCAGAAATATACATTTTGGCTGATGGTCAAGAAGGGACTGCATGGGTTAGGAAAGGAGAGCAAAATCTCCTAGATGATGAGGTAATGGTGGTTGCTGATGGAAGAGTATTAAAATAGACTAAAAATAAATGAAGTAATATTTAACAGAATGAAGACGCTTCAAGAGAGACATCACAGCCTGCTGTGTGAGACAGTGGGTGGATAGTTGTTTGATGACCACTGAGAAAGTCGACATTTTGAACTTTCTTATTCCACCCTGCAGTTGGATGTCCCTCATTGTTACGTAGGTGGCCATATTCTCTTCCACCTGCTGCTTCTTACAATAGCCATGGAGTTCCTTCCACATTTCTATCCTTCCCTCATAATTGCCACCCAGCCTGATTTCTGCCATTGGCCTATTTTCTGCTACCACTAATCTGGCTCCATGGTAGTTCTCTCCTGGTTCACTATGGCCTCAGAGGTTTGTTCAGCTAGTGGTAGTGGAGACACGAATGGTGTCAGAGATGCTATGCCAGAGGTATATATATGTTTGAGCTTTTCTAGCCCTGCAGATGCCAGAGATGGAGTGGCAGAAGTGTCACTCAGGCAAAAGTGTCACTTACCTCTCTATTGAGGGCAAATATTTGCTGCAGCCTGTAAAATAGCAGAATCTGGTCAGCCGCCAGGAAGCGTCCATTGCACAAAGGACAATTCCTTGGGGGTAAAAGGTTGCCACTTTCCACTCAAGAGGTATTTGCATTTTGATCTGTGTTATAAAGAATCAGGAGAGTTTTGGGCAAAAGGAACTATAACAGCAGGTTAGTAACTCTTGTAGTAGTAGTGACTGGCTAAAGATCTGTAGACAAAATGTCAGAAGCAGACTGAACCATCCAATCTTGCCCTCTCTCTTGCTCTTAGCTTCAGGAATGGCAATGTCTGTTGATTTTGCTGGGCAGTTCCCTGTGTCCTGCACTGTACAAACTGCTTCTGCATACACTGTGCCAAAGGAATTCACTGTGTTGACTTGCACATATATCTTTCAGTCACCGGTAAGCCATGTACAGCTCCGCATGAGTTAAAATAAATCTGGTAACTTATCCATACTTCAGATCACTGTTTAACTGGCTACCAAAGTCTAGATTCACCTTCCAGTCAATATCTGGCATATTCAGGTCTGTATAATACCACAGTAGTAATTCAGGGTTTATACCCAAAATGACCGATGTAGAAAAATACTCATATCTTCTTGTCAGTTTTTTGTTTCCTGTTCTTTCACTGGACTTGGATGATTGCTGTCTGGTTAGTGTGTTTAAATGCTGCTTTCAGACAATGATGATGTGCTTTTTAATTAGCATCAATATTTCTATTCTGTTGGGGGAATAATAATGTGCTTCTTTTTTTACCCCTTGGCTGCTGACAGATGGCCACTTATTACACATCATTAAAATTCTGACATCAATCATTTTCATGCCTTTAAAAATATGTTCAGAATTTAAATCAAACAACATGTATGAGGGAAAGTCTTTTTACACCACGTTGTTTGGACTTTGAAGTACTGATGAAACAGCTCTTCTGTTGGCCTTGTTTTCTGAAAATATTTTGGGTATGATCTCAGGTGCCTCATGGGCTTTGCTGACTTCTAATTTATACACACGCACATGCATGAAAAGGGGAGTTTTTTGAGATCCTGTGTGGAATCAGTCTGTCTGAGTACATTAGAGACAAAGTTACTGTTTAAACATTTGGAAACTCCACTTTGGAGAAGCCTGTGGCCATATGGGTAAAGTGTCATGTGCATTTACACATGCACTCAAATGTGTATTTATGTATACAGTGAAAAACTGGAAATTGAAATCTTACATGTTATTTATGGTAATGCTTCATTTGTCTTGGCGCCTCATTGCTAGAACATTGTAATTTGTTCATTTATGAAACTTTGTTTAGCAGATGCAAATTTTAATCGGTGTATTAATGTGCAGGAAAGGACCAAGATTATCTTGCAGTGTTATCATGTAGTGAGTAGGCTTTCTAAATGCTAATTAATTCCAAACTCAAATTCTGTACCTGCTGTTTAAAATGGCTGGCAGCTTGTATTCATCACCTGAGTGACAGCTGTTTCCATCCTGATTTACCTTTTAAAAAAGAAAGAAACCTCCATGATAATGCCTGCTATAGTGAAGTGATTGTTAAAACAAGCTTCCAGCATAAGTACTTTGAGGGTAGGATTACAGAATTTTATCTGCATCAGTTCATAGTTGATTTTGGTGATGTGTTTGTGTGTGGGATGAGAGTATTCATTGCAGAATTTATTGCTATTTTGATGACAGAAAAATTATTTTCTTGTTCTATTGTTCATTTTCCCTGGGCGCATACAAGTCCCATTAATAGAATCTCTGGGCAGAATTGGGTCCTGTATCTAAAATGAGAGTTGGAATGAACAAACAACTTGCTAGTCAAAATACAATGGCATTTATGTTTAGGGAGTGTCTTAATTTAAGTATATGTATAATCTTCCAATCAAAGAGATTTTCTCTAATCCTTAGTCCCAATAAAAAACATGTTTATTAGTTATAATTCTATTGCACATTCTGCTAAACCATTTAAATATCACTCAAGGTAATTTAATAAAGAACAGTTTTATATTTTAAATGTTGTATTAAGATCCATTGAGCTGTCATATGTCAAGCTAGACTCCCTCAAGCCACAATGAAACCGTAGCCTTTTGTAATTAAATTTGAGCTTAAAGGCATGTATGTGATTTCCAGTGTTACAAAATTTAATCTGAGCAGTGAATATCATCTGAGTTAATGAAGATGTTCACATGTAGTTTTGGAGAGGATTATTTAACCTTTCTGAAGGACTGAAGCAGTGAGATATTAATACTGGATTATTTTCATTCTGCTGCACACATGAATGGACAGTTAAATTACATTTTAATTTTCCCCTGAGCTCCCCAAATATTTAATTCCACTTTTTGTTGGACATTGGGTACTTTTTGTTGGACAGAGTCCAATGGACACTGAGCAAATATTAAAGGGAATTACTTAAAGAGTGATGCTGGAACGGAGGCTCTGATTGTTACAGCTATTATTTGGGAAAATTCAGTTTTCCCTTTCATTAACTGAATTCACAAAACTAGGCCACCTGTAGCAGGTATTTTCCATGACAAGTTCTGTCAGGGATGTTGAAGTGTGTTTGTTATGGCAGAATCTATAGAACCTGTCCATCCTGTTTTGTCATTTAGGCTCCGGGAGTAGGCCCCAAGTAACTATGCTGGGACCGACATATGCCTGTGTGGAGGTCTTGGAGGCTCAGCTCTTACATCCTATTCAGCAAGCCTTCCCTGTTCAGTAAAACAAACAGAGAGTCCTGTGGCACTTTTAAAGACTAACCAATTTATTTATTGCATGAGCTTTTGTGGGAGAAAAGCCCACTTCGTGAGTCACTTTGAAGATGGGGAAATTACAGAATGAGAGAAAAATAAATGCAGGTCAGTGTAAGTTATGGGATCAGCTCAGACTGTGACAGCAAATCAAAGCAGTTGTTAGGATTCAAACACTGGGAACTGGTCACGGTTCAGTGACTCGACTGAGCATCTGTTCAACTTTGAGCTCATGCTTAAGTCATATTTACTTCAAAAGGACCTAAGCAAGTGCTGAAATATTTTGTTGCACAGGAGCTTCAGTGAACTGTGATGAAATTAAAGCAAAACTGTACTATTGAAGTATTTTAAATGTGTTGAAACCAAGCAGATTCTTTGGAAGATGGCTCGTCTTTTTTTTAACATGGTAATACAGTTGTTATCACATAGTCAACCTGTGTTTCCTCTTTTTGTGGCCCATTTTAAAGCAACAAAATCAGCACGCTATTTGGGTATCTCTGTTCTGACATACTGTTTCCTTTTCTTTCTGACCCAGTGTTCCATTTCTTGTAAACAATTATTATAATTAGTGATTGAAAATGCATAGTGGAGAGTATAAAGCAGACCATACTGGTTTATAAAATGTGCTAGAAAATGTAAATGACTTTAAGGGACTAGTATCAGATTTTTGCAGATTACTAAAATACCTTTCATTATTACTCATTAACCTCAAAACCACATTTATTTTATCCAGGACGCACAAGGATTTTTTATAGTATTGTTTCAAGACTATAAAGAATATCAGCATTGTGGTTAAATTAACGTCTTTGTAAATGGCAATTTGTGTATTAATTTTTTTTCTGGAGGGTGCTGTAGACTAATATATTATTGGTAGGCAAAATAAAGTGTTTTGGATTTAGCAGGTAGGGTTTTATTTTGAATCTGACTGCTGAAACACTTAAGTAATCTAGTGCTAAGTAGGTTTAGTTTTTTAAAAAGCTAAATAAAATTTAATATTTATTGTAATTATTTGTTTTCATTGTATCAGGCACAGTGCATGCACATACTAAGACAGTCTGTCAGGGCTTTTAAGTCAGATGGGATATGGCTTTTTAAAAATTCTTCTATTATGTGGCATGCATTAGACTCTCCACTTTATTTGTAAATAAACAAAGCTTCTAGCCGTCATGACTGCAGGGGAAAAATGCTTGAAAATTTACCCCAAGAGCATTATAAAGGTTAAAAAACAAACAAACAGAAAAGCAGATGTGTATAAGTAAGCTAAGTAATAAAATGTGTTTGAAAATATAGCACTGGAAAACATTGGGCCCCAATCAAAGCTGGGACATTTTTCCAGGTAAATTAATGTGAGACACTTCATCATTACTTTTCCCAGTTTCCCCCATGCAGACTGGAACTTCTTCTAAAATGAGTTCTGAGAGCAGCAGATACCAGAAAATTTATAGTAGCATTACTCTCTGGAAAAGGCACAGGACTTGTCTGGACAGTGCATTAGTCTATGTCAGTTGGGTGTAAAGTCTAATGTGGACGAGAATGTTGTACATTCATTGACTCATCTGGACTCTGCAGGTGCCCAGTAAAAGTTCTATGGTTGCATGTTAATATAGGCGCATGAGATTACATTAATGTGTACTAGAGAACTTTTAGTGCACATTAGTATTTACGTTCTTTGACATGGACTAAAGCACCGTGAAGATGAGCCCACTGTCAGGGGTGCACTAGAGCCCTCTGAACAGTCACAGGAACCCAGCACCTGTAATTCACTCTATTTCTGAAGCTCCCAGGGATTTTGGAAAATCTCTGGTTTTTGAGGAATAGAACTGTCTTGTTTTGTAATACCTCTTGATGGGAGAATTCAAGGGATTAACCCACTTAGAGGGCAAAGCTGTTCTAATTTATAATGTTCAATTGTACAATATTCCAAAAAGGAAACAGCTGTTTTTAGTAACAAAGTATTACTTAACCTGGATATTTTGTAGGGTTGGTCTCCTTGCCTTTTGATACTTGAAGTAAATATTTAATTATAAATCTACATAATTGTTGCACTACAGATGCTAGAAAACATATATTGCATGTAAGGTACTTTTATATTCTAAACCCTTGACAAAGAGAATACCACTAATCCTATTTTTATTTTATATTTACTGGTTACTTTTTTCACAGTAAGAGCTTTCTTTTAATGCCTATTATATCAGCATATTGTCACCTTCAAAGATGATCAGTTAGCCATACTGTAGACCAGGTGGATGACTGTTCTCAGTACACCAGGTTGATTGCATCAACTCTGCTGTAAATCTTCACTTGCTTGGCAAGTGGAGTGATCACTTTTGTGTCTCAGCCCAAGTTGTGGATTTACGCTATACATAGTTTTTAGGACGGGATAGTACTGCAGAGTCAATTTGCAGAGGGAACATCTCTGACATTTGTCCTCATAAATTTGCTATTTAAATATAAGCCTGTAAAGAATTTCAGTTTTGTCTACACCACTTCTGTGTGAATATTGTTACTTTTTGTCTCATTTAAGAGAAACAGCTGGAAATAAATCTCAGATCCTCAAGGAGAAGGAATATACTATGTCATGTTGAAATATAACATAAAGGATTAGATTTAATGCATTTAAAGACCTTGGACAGAAGTAAATGTGTTAAATATCTTTAAGGGAAATGGCTGTCACTTTTGTTTAAATATATTTGTGAACTATATGAGAGAATGTGCTGAGCCAGTATTTAATCAACCATTTATAGCTCTGCTCGTGCTACTATTTAAGCTGTGAATCCTGGACAATTCCTACATATAAAAATCAGTGGGTGGTTAATGAAAGCTTTGCCTACTTGGTCTACACCAGACACTCATCTTTGAGGTCTATCTAATGTGGCAAGTGGTGACAAGCTACTAGTTATGACAACTCTCAAAATATAATCAAGCCAACAAGTGACAAATAAATATGACAGGGTGAAAATTGGAAGTATTTGTAAAAACAAAATGAGTACAATTCATGTAGAAGGTAATCAGAATGGCTTCTCTCTACATGACATAAAAATTAGAACCTTGACAGGCTTTTACCAAGCATGTAGGGTGATCAGATAGAAAGTAAGAAAACTTGGAACAGGGGTGGGGAGGAATAGGCATCTGTATAAGACAAAGCCCAGAATATTAGAACTGTCCCTATAAAATCAGACATCATGTCACCTACGTACTTGTGTGGTAGTATAAAAAGGAAGTACCTGTGTCATGGGAAATTAATGCCCTTTAGTGAATCCCCATTTACCATGACCCTTGAGTTTTTAAATTATTTGAACTGCTATGGCTCACAGAAAAACTACCTGGACAAGTATTTTGTGCATAGATTTTGGGGAAGAGGGACTAGATATTATGGATGTCTTTCTACAAGGAGTTTTGATTATGTCATAAGAATACTGTAAAAATGAAATGGCTTCCGAAAGACTCATTCACTTGTTCATCCACCAATGTGGTTAATGCCATCATGTGCCAGAAATGCCCCTCTGCTATTTATATTGGACAAACAGGACAGTCTATACACAAAAGAATAAATGGGCACAAAACTGATGTCATTAGTCACAACACTCTAAAGCCAGTGGGTCAGCATTTCAATCTTCCTGACCACTCCATTAATGATTTGCTAATTGCTGTGCTCACACAGATGAATACTAGATCAAGGCTTCAAAGAGAAGCTGCTGAGACCAGATTTATTTGCAAATTGAGTTGTATTGCTGCTTCAGGACTTAATAAGGAAACTGGATTTTTCTCTCATTACAACAGGTGATTTAACCTCATCTTCCTCTATGTGCTGTTCCCCAGTGTTTGAACCTTTACAACTGTTTTGATTTGCTTGTACAGTGCAACCAGTTCCTGTGACTTACACGTCCCTGCATTTATTTCCTCTCATTCTGTAAGTTCCCCCATCTTCAAAGCAACTGACAAAGTGGGATTTTCTCCCATGAAAGCTCATGCAATAAAGAAATTTGTTAGTCTTTAAGTGCCATAGGACTCCTTGTTTCTTTTACTGAACTAGACTAACATGGCTGCCCCTTTGGAACTTGTAAAAATGCTGAAATTCTGCAAAGATCAATATACATGCTTGATTGGGCAGAGCTAGACTTCGAGAAGATTCTGTAGGCAAATTTTGTGGCTAATCTACAACTAATATTTGTTATGCAAATACACTTGCAAATATTAATGAGGGAGACAAAGGACTAGAAAGAGGAAGGGATTAGAGTGGTTCTCAGAGTTTGGGTAGGTTGCAACTCTGGGACGAATTGAAAAGCTCAACATTAAGGGCCACTTACTACTAGTCTCTTCCTTTCCTCTTCCTTCTTGATCATTACTGCTGTGACTGTGCCTGGTTCAGTCACAACTGAGAATACCAAACTCAGGACAGATAGGTAAAAATAGGGCAGACAATCCCAAAACTGGTAGCTTAGTCAATAATTAGATTTCATCAATCAGTAACAAAAGTCAGCTGCTGTCTCATCACACTGGTTAACAGGAAAACAAAATGCAGGTTCTTTAGGCAATCTATCGCTTATCTCCACCCAGACACCTGGTCTTTATGGGGAGGTTACTGAAAACCAGATTAAATCAGAATAAGGTTTTCTAATTTCATAGATTAGTCGTTCTTCCATAGCAATATATAGTTCAGATCTTTCCCTCAAACTATGCTTGTAGCCAAGGTTTCAGTAACTTAAAACTAAAGGTTTTATTAATATGAAAGGAAAAGAAGAGCGTTATTAAATGGTTAAATGAGTTATATAAATTACAAATGACTGTAGAGTATGTAGAACAGGATCATAGCAGTGATATTAAGTCTTGTAAAAAGTCTTTCTGGTTCACTCATTAGATTGAGGGCCAAGCGTCCTTTGTTCAAAGCTTTTCTTTCTTAGAAATCATGTCCAGAGATGGGGAGATGGAATGAAGGCAAAGAAGTGATGTCATAATCTCCTTTTATACTTTCAGCCCCAGTGCATGGAAAGCTATTGGCAAAAGATGGAGTCTTGGATCACATATCCTTATCCCATGTCCTACATACCTTGCTGCATCATGGGGCTGCCTTTGCCCTATGAAACATCTCCAGGAGGACTGATTGTCCTTAATGGTCTATCAAGCAGACCACCTAGCCTTGATGCTATGCTGTCTTGGAGTAGAACATGGTTTAGGTAGAAAATACTGAGAATATTTTATACAAAGATGATACATTAAAACATATTAATACTTAATTGTCTATAACTTTACATTGATGTGTGCCTTAGAAGGCACACGTTGTACAAATTTTATCCAGTTTGTGCAACAGTGGTGATACATTAGTGTAAACATGGTCACCTTTCTTCTGTACAGCATCACAATTGCTTTTCCCTGGAGACTGCCTGCACTGCCTAGGCGTCGCAGTTGGCTCCATCCTGTGTGGTCATGTGCAACTGCGTGTGTTCAGGAGGCAGGATTTCTGCCTGTGAACAAAATAAACTAGTCTGGCATCAAGCAAAGTCTTTCAAAGAAACAACATTTGACCCCACATCAAAGAGAAGGCCCATGCTGAACTATTGTACTAGCCAAACAATGTTCCTGTGGAAGGCTCTGATTGATTCTGGTCCAGATTATTTATATAAATCTGTTTCAATGTAGAAATAACTATAAACGGACACAAGGTGCTTCTTTTTCAGAAATCCATATTTGATTGGTCTGTAGGATAAGGGTAGATATAAACGTTCGGAAATAACTGGTATCAATACACTAACCAAATCTACATTGAAGGAAAAACAGCTTGTGCTTATGTGTATTTTAACATATGTGTGTATAAATTGTATCTTTGATTTAGTGAGGCCTTTCCTGTATTTGTCAAAAATTAGTGTTTTCCAAAAAAAAAAAAAAAATCTGCTGCTTTGGTAATTTCCTTCCATCCTCATATTCACTTCTAAGTAGATTCCAAATTTTTATAATCAATTTTCTCCTACATAAGGAGAAAAGATATTAAAATAAAAAACCTGTTGAGGCAACATCAGAAATCCACAGCAAGCAAACATTTTTTCTTGTGATATTCTACATAGAATCATAGGACTGGAAGGCACCTTGAGAGGTCATCTAGTCGAGTCCCTTGTACTCAAGACATTAACTAGACCATTTCTAACAGGTGTCTGTCCAACCTGATCTTAAAAATTGTAGTGACAAAGATTCCAAAACCTCTTATGTGATTAATTCTGGTGTTTAACTATCCTGACAGTTAGGAAATTTTTCATTAGGTCCAAAATAAACTGGCCTTGCTGCAAGTTAAGCCCATGGTTTCTTGTCTTATCATCAGGGGTTAATAAGAACAATTTCTCTCCTTCCTCCTTATAACAACTTTTGTTGTTCTCCTGGACAGTAGAAATTGGTGAGGTATGGCAACAATAGACTGAAAGTCAAACCACAGGATTAACCTCTTTTCTCCATGCTTGATCTAGAATTTATGGCTTATCTCCTTGTCTAGAAAGAAGGTACCTATTTATAGAAGTATTTGTTGTAAACAAAATGTATAATTCTAAGAAGCAGAAATCAAATAACATTTCTACTTTATTCAGAAGGGTTAAAAGAATGATCACACAGCTTTGTAGAAAATAAATATAGCAATAGCAAAATATATTAAAAATTGGAATCATAAGGATACAGCTGTGATATTACAATTTGTCAATGCCTGAAGCATAAACTCATATGTTAGCATTTCTTTCTTTGTCCTGATGGCAGTATTATTGAACACTCATTGCATTTTTGGTTTTGTTTAACTGTGCATTTTTCTTACAAAAATTAATAAAGGGGAAGAAGCAGGAACAGAAGTGACTCATTCAATGGATAGCTCAGAACCAGAGCCTGATCCCATTGCAATCAATGGGAATTTTGCCATTTGACTTAATGAGAACTAAGTTCTGAGAGAAGACTTTAAAGGCTTAAGTAAGGACTCCAAAGGCCTTGCACTGTCCTAACAGGCATATGTTTTGACCCTGCAAAAACTCCGATAGAACTGTTTCTGAAAACTCGTACATTTACAAAAATTCAGCTTTGGGGACCAAATTTTGTTTTACTTTCCAGTACATTAAAACTCAAAATCCATAGCTGCCCTTGCACATATGTATACATAATATATGCAATAAATAAAATAACCAAACCCCAAAACCTTCAGCAATTTTTAGTTATTTTAATATGTTTAATAACCAATAAATTAGAAGGGTTTCATCCAAATAAATTTAGTGTGCATTAGTGTTTCAATATTTTTTAACAGTAAGTTTCTCAAAAAAAAATCTAATTCTCCACAATTACATAATTGATGCAAATTGGTGAGGTTAAGAGTTGTCCCATTTGTGTGATGTGGTCTTCCAGGATGAAATTACATTTTATTCACTTCCAAGCACAGTGCTCATTTGGGAGTAAATTAATTAGGGCTTAGCTGATAACTATCTGCTGCTGTTCTGCAGTCATGACACGCTAGGGCACTGGGGATCTGCACGCAAAACATTTCAGTGCATCAAAAAATACATAAAATGTCTTGGCTGATTGGTTCTAGAACTGTTACGTGGTACTTTAAGTAAATGACTAATTCCATGTTAAAACACCTGGGGGTTTACCATTCCTGAAATTATTCCAAACAGTGGACTTACTTTTCCACTGGGAGTACATTAGTTAAAGAGCTATGCCAGCTCATTTGAGAGTCATTTCCCATCAGACATAGAGATGGTTTCTCTGTGTTTTGCCCCACCTGCCGTACCGTGCACTTTGCTTAGTGTGACTCAGATTAAGACAGGTGAATCTAGTGTGAATCATGAATGATGAAACGACTCTGGATAGAGACTCCCTTGCAAACGTTATTCATGGAAGGGTATATTTGGGAGGATCCCAGAGGGAACATGATATGAATCATCTCTTTGGCTTAATGAATACACTGTAAGCTGGCTGTTTCCCTGTGTCTCTATGAAGGGAGATCAAAAATTCATGTAGCAAAGAAAAAGACATTAAGAATCTCAGACTGTGCTCTAACTGTTGAACCTTCAGTTAAGGCAACAGAGAACTCCATCTGGTTTTAAAAGAGTCCTTGATTCAGTGTCTATGCTTGCTTGAACACAACTGTTTTATGCACTTTGGAATTATTCTCTGTCACCCTGTGCACTGTGGTATTTTTGGTCCAAAACTGTATTTTATAATTAACCTATAAATGCCAGCTGTGGCTCTAAAGAATTACACAAATAAAGCCATGCATCCCACAGGAAAATTGTTTTTATAAGTTCTGTGCAGTATTGATTGAATGCATGAAAGTTACAAATTCATTTAAAAGCATATCCTTTCTAGAAGCAAATACTAAAGGAAATATAACTGTAGCTTAATCATGAGCTTTTCATTGTCCTAACAGTACTGACATTTACTTGGTTCTCCGCAAGTGGATGCATCATGACTAATGAGTTGTTCCGATGCCTATAGTCTAAATACAACATTAGCCAGAAACCTCACATTTAGGTTTTCCATTTTTGGAGGTAAAAGGTGATGGTTTGCAAGGAGAAATCTAATATACTTCACATGTTCCACTCAGTAGGTTTCAACCTCTGGGAATCAACTTACTGTAGGTCACAGGTGATTGCTTATGGAGGTCGCAAGCAGATCAGTCATCCAGTGGACGTCTGCTGGCACACAGCACTGGAGGCTGAATATTTTGTAACACTGTTCTTTCACTCTAGAGTGCTTTACCTGTGGCTCTTGCTGTGAGTGAAATTGAGAAGTATTGTGTTAATCCAAGTCAGTTTTATTCACAGCAGGCTCTGCAGGTAGACGGTTTCACTACAATGATTCTACGTTTCTAACTACCCACTTGTTGGATTGAACCTGAAATAGGGCAGCAAGAGGAGGGGGCAGGGAAAGAAAATTGTGTGCTGAAAACAGAAAAGAGAGGTGCAAAATAGGGAAAAACACATGGACATGGAGAGAACAAAATAGGACAGAGAACAATGGAGGATCAAGAAAAGCATCATTCTGTTCTTAGTATCCCTTATAATTTTTGATTTGCATCTTGGGAGCGAGGTACCCAATGTTTACACATTTGATTTGTCATTGGACACACGAATATAGTAGGATTCCCAAGTAATCTAGAAAAAAGAAAATTTGAAAATCTTTAGCTTAAAAAGAACATTGGGGGCCTTTCTGAGAATGTCTGGGGAGATGTATTAGGAATGAAGTGTATATAATTTCCTGTCTAAATCATGTGGCAAAGCTGAAGGTGAACTGCATATTTCTGGGGTTTTAAAAATGCCTTGCTATATGCAGGTTTCTTTTTTAAACTTAAGATTCCTAGCCCATAAGGTCATGCAGTGACTTTTGAATGTAATCTTTTCATCACACTTGACCAAATATAATGAAAGTAAGGAAAACATGCTGTCAGATGTTCACAAAGAGGGGTGTATGGAGGAAAATGTATTTAGCCCTGATACTCCTTTTCCTACTGGAATGCAACATCTGTTTGTCTACTGGTATAACCAGCCTTTTGGAAGGTTTCGTGGCAATAAGCCCCAAAGAAGCCAGCATCCCATTTGGAAAATGAGTGACCTCAGAAGTGGGCTTGTGATGACCTGTTCAAAAAAAAAAATGGTGCTGGGGAGATATAATAGACCTGAATGTATTTATGGAATCCTATAGAGAGCCTGTTATAACATTAAAGAAATTGCCACCACCTTATTTGTTGCCACAAACTGACATATGATTGTCAGTCTGCTAAGAAAGATCTTACTCTTTCATTTCACATTCAAAGGTGAAAAGACATGCAAAAATCAGCTTGCAACTGATTGACATTTCATGGTCTTCACTGAGAGGAGTGAAGGAATAAAACAATGTTTCTGGGCTAAAATAGCTAAAACCTTTTATCATATAATAGCTGTAAGATACAAGCACATATATACAGTGTGATTATTAATTATTATTTCTAGTAATTGAGCTCTTCATTTTACGCTGTAGAAACAATTGCATTTTTCAATTTCTTTAATATACTACATTCTTTAAATTAGATGCTGGTAAGCACCATATGAACAGCATTCTCATATGTTATTTCAAAAAATGAATAGAATGTCTGTTTTATTCACTCATCAACTGTAGGAAGTACAGAGTGCCTGGGATTATTACTCACTTTCACACAGAGAAGAGCTGAGTAAATGTCCATTCCCTAGCATTACATTTACTGCATCTTGACTCCTATGAGGCTGTTCATCTATTTGACATGCTTTCAGCGGAGAATTGCTTATCCATGCCTGATCCATCCTGGTTTCACCTTCCTAAGGAAACTAGCATAGGTCAAATGTTGGGAAGATGGATTGAAAAACATTTCCAGCTGATGGAAATGCTTTTGGTAACTGAGTGGGGGAGTCTGAAATCCAATCTATTCTCAGTGGAAAAGCAGCAAACAGCCTGCCCATGTTTCAACATGAATAAACTATTCCAGCATCTGAAAAGCTGACACATACCATGTTTTAAAACAGCAGTGACCAGGGATCAACAACGATTTGTGTGTGTGTGGCACAAGTACCAAAATTTTATTTCTTTCTTTATTGTGACACTGGAGTGCTAAAGGAACTTCTGTTTTAAAATATCACCACAACCCGCATATCTCCACATTTTGCTGCTTTGTTCTTTTCCTGTTCTGTGTTGTTTTTCATCTTTGTATTTTCCCATCTCTGTTTTTTTCTTTAATACCAATACTATTCCTTATTTTTAAACTGACTTTGTTTATCCTCTCCCCCTTCAATTCTCTTTCTTTCTTGTCCATTTTCTGTTTCTTGATTTCTTGTCTTAGGCCCTGTACACACTAGAGAGTGAGTTATTGTGAAATAATCCAATTTATTGCAGAAAAACAAGCCCACCATACACACCTTCCTGCTCCTTGTTGCGTTACAAGTGCCCCGTTATGTCAGAACAATAATACCACCTGTGCAACAGTCATAACGCTTATTGCAGAACAGGTCTTGCGTTATAAAGTCTGTGTGAACGCTGAATTTTCTTCTGCAATAAGTGGCTCCAGAAATGTCCCACAATTTCAACCCTGACCACTCTGGTCTTCTGCTTGGACTCCACTGCTCTGACGTGACCAGCCCTTCCCTCCTCTGAGTCCTAGGAACTTTTGAATTTTTTTCCTGTTTTCCTGGGGCAATATTGAAAAAGGGCACGAGTTGCTAGTTGCTACAGTGAATGATGACAGTGAAACACAGCATCCCAGGAGAACGTGCACATTTGCTAGCAGTGCTCATTGCTCCTCTCCTCCTACTGAGGGTTCCTAGCCCTGGAAGTTGATGAGTGGCAGGGTAGAATAGGTGCCCAAAATCCAATGTTCTTTCTTGCAGAAATGCAAAGAACAGTGCAGACACCGCTTTACATTATAAGGAAAGCAGTGTGAATGCACAGTTGCCCTATAAATACAACACATCTATTATAGCACAAAGACTTATTGCAGAACAATTTTCTAGTATAGACATGGCCTTATATAGTCCCCTTGTAATCTCTTTCTATAGTGTCCATCATTTTGTGGTACATTTTTTTTAAATAAGAGGCTTGGATGATGTGCATTCTGATGAGCTTCGGTTATATTAGCTGTTCCCATCTGTATGTGATTTTCTTCATAGCAGGTGAACTAAGAATATATTAATTTACTAGAATGTTCATTGAAACCCTGTAATGTGCTTTCCTATTTGTTTGCAAATTTCTCCTTGACTGCCTCTGCTCTTTTCGTTACCCCCACTTCTTCTCATCCTGAGAAGGATCCTATTGTCCAGAACCAAGAACTGGTAGAAGTGATATCTGGCCAATAGTCAGGATTATTGGCAACAGTGATGAGGAAGCTGATAGTGGCTTGAGTTGGACAAGGTATAGGAGCATTGAGCTACCCCCCTTTTTTTTCATTTCCTATCTTTACTGCTGTTTCCTTTTCTTCTTCCATCATTGTTCCACAACCCTTTTCCTCCCCAGTCACCCTCTGATGGATTGTAGACTGAACTGATTGCCCATTGTAGGATTCTTCTGGCCAGAAACCTGGCCTCCTTTTCATCAATAGGGAATTAAAAACCTAATGCTCACTAGCTGTAGGAATTCTGCCTCACAGTTTCAGCAGGAGTCTCTGCTTTCATTCTCTGATGAGCATAACTGAAGGCTTCATACTCTGACTGGAGATGGAAATCAAAGACTTGTCCAAGTGAGAAGTAAAACAAGAACACACAGTTCCTGGTCTGCTGGGAGAGGTTCTATGCTGCAAACATAGCATGCCTAGTCACATACCATTGCTCAATCACTAGTACAGTGATTCTCAACTGCTGTGTCAGGACACGTTACTATGTCACCACAGAGCAGTGTGTCACGGAGAGCCAGAGAGATGGCTGAATTCAGCCTTGGTGGGCAGGGCTGGTGTGTCCTGTAGCATTGCAATACACTGCCAAGTGTGTCTCAACCCACAAAAGGTTGAGAACCACCGTCCTAGATATATAGGCAAGACTGAAATTATCTGGGACCAGAGCTGGTGGAAAATTGGAGTTTCCATTTCATGGGAAATTTTGACATGTTGAAGTTTGTTTTCATTCTGATCTGGAATGAAAATGGTTACTTCTACATTTCCCAACAAGTGGAAAGTTTGAAAAAGAAACTCAGTTTTGGAAGAAAAAAAAAAGTTTTGCATCTCATTTCAGATTGTCATTAGTAATACTTAGTAGTACAGAAAGTGTCACACTGTTTTATTACAACAGAGAGACACTTGGATTTAGAAAGGATGTTTCAAAAAATATCAGCTATTATTAAAGGTTTTTAAAATAAAAATAATAGATTATTTCAACTATGATATTATGCCTGATTATGTCATAGCATTAGGAGTAGTAGTACATAATTCATAAAGTTAAAAATAATATGAAAGAAACCTATTAAATAATTTTTTTAAAAAAATTCAAAATTTCCCAGAATGAGATTTCAGAATTCTAAAGAATGTTTTCATTTAACATTTTTTAAAAATCTGAGTGATTTTTGTTGTTGTTGTTTGTTGAAATCTGTATATTATTCAGAAAGTTTTAATTTCAACCAGTATGGAATTTTTCTCCAATAAAAGTTTTGACTTTTTTTGACCAAGCCTGTCTGATGCTCCTTGCCTAAACCTGAAACTGTCATCAGCTACATTCTCCGTATGCATACTTGTTGTTTTCCTCCTCCTCCTCCCCTGCTCCATATGCAATTAAAGCAGCAAAGTGTAGTGAATAAGAATTTTTGTCAGTTTGCTTATGCTTCTCTATTTTTACATTATGGGATATTGGTGTCACCCTTATTGTTTATGCAAATGTGCAGCAAAGAACCAATCTAAATTAATGTAATGGTCTGTATGTTTGTGGGAATACTTACAGCCCACTTTGTGAACTTTATTGAAAATTAGCTTGAAAATACCTCTTCAGCAGTCATTAGTAAATCAGCAAAGACATTTATAGTCTAATTAGAAATAATTATGTTGTTCAGTTTGCTTGAGCAGACCATCCCAGTACCTACTGATTAGTACAACTAACGAGTTTCTAGCTAACCCTGTACATCAACTGTAGTTTGCACTTGTTCTCAGGAAGAGACAAAAAAGAACAACTTTTTCTTCAATGTGACCATTCATAGTGCATGGAATATCTTTGTATTCTGCATTTGGCTATAGTAAAGAAAATGAACGACCACTTAGTTCACTGTTTCATGAGAGTTACAATACGTGTTCCCTCAGTGTTAAGAATAAGTATGTGTTTACATGAGCACTGACCTTCAGGGATGGTAAACATATTGTTTGGCAACCACTTAATTACAGACTTTATCTTCCAAAAACATTCTTGTCACCTGCTGGATAATTAAGATGTCCTTGCAAGTAAGAAAGGTTCTTGAGTTATGTTATCATAATGTTACAAAGTAGGTGCTAGACATTGAGGCCACATAATAGATACTTGAGCTGTGTACTAATGTTGATAGTTTAGCTAAATTATTCTACTCTTCAGACTATTAAAATGAAAGATGGTGTTAACAGAGCTATGTAGCAATATGTTCCATATGCTTTAAAGAAAATAAGGAAGTCTTCAGTTTTTTTCTCAGACGACTCATTTCTTACCTCAGATACCTGTGGGCATAAAATCAGTGATTCAATTCATGATGATACATTGCTAAGTATTTAGAAGTAGAATTATGGACACAGCTTTAAATACAACAGAAACTTGACTATTTGCCAATTTATTCAGCACTTTGGTGAACCAACATCTTTCAGAAAACTTGTTTACAGAAGTTGACCAGTGCCACAACTGAAGTCTCTCACTGATATTGTAATGAAATTTTCTTGTAATTGAATATCCTCCAGAATGACGTAGTTTATTGCACCAGTTTATTTTGTTAGGAATTCAGGAAAAGATAGGGTAAAATATACAGTTAGTGAATGGGCAATTTTCCATTTTGGAATCTTAGTCAAACCTGTACCTCTAAAAAGTAAAGTATGGTAAAGGGAGTATGCTTTGGGTTGAAAGACTGACCCAATGTACTTTAGGGTTGTTCCACACAATGCAACACACCAAACCGAACAGGAAATCCATTTTCAGAAGGGTAGTCTCATAGGAGGTGCATGATTTGGCAGAAAGGAACATTTCTATTAAAAATACCCAGTTCATATCATTTTTCTTTTTTGGGGGCTACTTAAATAACTATTATTTCAAATGTACAAGTTCTAGCACAATGAAATGGAATCATTTACCCTCGGTATCTTTCTCTTCATGTGAGCTAATATGGGTATTCACTAACATAATTTAAAAATCCCAACTGAGAAGTGTCCACAGACTGGCATAGAACAGCTTGCACACATACTTTATGAAAATCTGAATTGAGAGTCACATGTATACAAAAATGGGCTGAGATTTTTTATTTTCATATTAACTGTTGGAAAATGGGTCTTTCAGAAGAAACACACCTGCATCACATAATAATAATATAATACGTATAGAAATTCTCAATAATGAAGTTATTGGGGAGACAGTTTTGTTTCCTTAAACAGAACAAGAGGCACTTAAAATTTACAAAGTTTTTGCCAAAGTTTCGTGAACAGCAATTAGTCACGCTTGGCAAATGTATTGAGGGAGTGTAGATAATCAAACCTAGCACTCCCAGGCTTAAGTCCAGATATTAGAAAAACACATTCTGGGCATGGAATACTTTGGTAAAATTTAAACAGCCCCAAAACTACTTCAGCATTGACAGCAAAATGAAAAGTACAGTTTTTCACTATACAAGCATATCACCCAAGTGCAGTAAAGCACAACTGATATGCATATGTACTATCTGGTGGAGACTAAAAAAAAATTAAAAGATATGTATTTTTTTTTTTTAAAGCTTGGAACACATTTTAACAGTCCACATAAACTGGGTTGAGGCAAAATAGCAATTCCCAAGTGCTCCAGTTCAAACCTTTCCAAACCACACATATACATCAAGGTGACCATACAATATTTGACTTTCTCATTCCCCATTTACACTGCACTGCTATTCCAGATACTCATTAAATATAGGAGAAGTGATTAAGAATGTGTTCAGAATTGCTGTGTGCGCTTAGGAAGAAAAATAGGGTGATATGATAAAGTTAAAACACTTAATTGACTTATGAAATCACTTTGGGTATATCTACATTGCAATGTACGCCTGGAATTTGTAGAACTAGAATTAGAAGATCTTATGTTTGGGAATCTAGGGCTTCAGCAGCTATACTCATTTATAACTCCAGATTATGTACTGTTGAACTCTGCTTCCCAGCCTGGGACTCCAGTAGCTACACTGCATTATACATACCTGAGTCCAGCCATTCATATCCCAGACTGCTTAGCACCTCCTTCAAATGTGGTCACTTTAGCCCTCTGCTTGTCGCGCAGTGTGGGAAAACTTGACTGTCTGCCAAACTTGACTGTCCAAAGCACAAAGAGACTCAGCCCATGAGATTGTGGGATACATTTTGTGGACTGTTAGTGAACAAGTGTAGTAGTGCTATGTCTGTACTGCAGAATAATAGGACTTGAACCTGGCTCCTGGTTTGACTGAGGCTCAGACCCTCCAACACAGGTGGCCCGCTGACCCTGGATCCAAGTCCTAGGCCTAGGTTATTGTGATTTTTGTGTAGACAGAACAGGGTTTAGACTTTAGACTGAGTTTGAACCTTAGGCTTGCATTAAGGTAGACATACGCTTAGGGGTCATCTTCATGGAGAAATAACTAGAGTGTGTGAATTTAAAGTGCAGTAGCTGTTCTGTATTAATGCTTTTATTGTTCAGTGAGCCCCTTTCTGCGGATTACATCAATCACCTTCTAAAGTGGATTAACCTAAACTTCATAAAAGCTCTTTTAGCATGGAATAAGTGTCCATGTCAGACTCTAATTTGGAATAGCTGTTCACTTTTAGTTATTCTTCTGTAGATATTCTGGGCTTTAACCTGTGTAAATAAGTTCTTAGTTTTGAAATGTTTACCTATAAGGAATAGGAGCTTCCTTGTTCAATAGATATGAGGCAGAGAAAGGAAACTCCCCCTGATTCCATATAGTGTTCATTACTGTCCCAGATGTCCCAGTTACTTCATAGGGCTGGAGCATGAGAGATTCTGTAGGGTTCAGAACACAGCGATTCTGTAGCTGCAGGTTTAGCACCGTGGTGTGTACCAACTTCCAACAAGATGGAAGTTGCTAAGTTGATGGAAAGTTTATCTGCATGTTTTATTTTCACAGGCAGACAGTACTATCATGTTTTTAAAATAAAAATCTCTGAGTATTGAACGTAGCATGTGACATCTTGACAATTTTAATACAGTTATCATGTTAGGAGCTGTTTAGTGCAGTAATTTCAAGAGACAAAAGTGGAAATTAATTTGTGTACACAGTTTTTGTATAGAAGCTGTTATTGGCTGCTATGTAACAAGGACATACTTGTGAGAGGTGGTTCTACTTCACATATGGCTGTCAGTTGCCTGGAAGAGAACTGTTTGATTAAATACACAGTCTGCCCGCACTCTACCCCCCATTTTCAAAGGTGTTTTTATGTGATATTAATCTATTTCTTGTTCTGGATCATTCTAAAAGTGTTTTAAGTTGGCTATTTCTAATCTGGAGAATGCTTTATGGGTGTTCAGTTGAATGGTTTTCTCTGTTTTTTCTGATGTGACTATGTTGTATTTCACGTAAGGCAATTTTTCCCCCTGTATAATTAGGTGCAAATAAGTGTTGCAATCACCTCTCTCTTTAAACCAGTTATTTTAATATCTGCTCCTGTCATTGCTGTTTGCTGTGGAGATAAGAGCCTTAACCCATTTTTAAAGACTGCTTATATAGAATAGTTTTTCCTCATTATGAGCTGGCTAATAAAAAATTGGAAACATTGCACGCTAGCTACTTACAATTTGGGTTTTCTGGGAAAATGCTAGTAATGTTTTCTTTTTAATTATTATATTTTACTGTGGAATATAATGCATTATTTTTCTCCTGATAACCCCTAGTACTTTCTAACCTTGTTATTGTTGTTCTGTGTCTGTCTTTGATCAGCTGTGTAGGCTGCAACCAGTTTTGATGATTAAAATTATTCAGATACTACTATAAAGATTAATTTAAATATGGTTAGAATGTTTCTGTTGCTACATTTCTCCCCGAGCTGTATTAAGCTATACTGGTTTTGTCTTGCCGTTAGAAAAAAGAAGTACTTTGTTAATGCAACCCTGAATTCAGTTGCTTTGATGTTGCTTTTTTCAGATGTTTCAAATTACTGCCAAAACTTTATTATCCGTGAAAATATACTAATGCAGTACATTGACATTGGGGTTGACTGCGGGTAACTGTTGCAATATATAATTAGACTGGTGTAATGTGATACATTTTCACTGATCCTGCACAGTCTTAAAATGTAATTTGTTTTAAACTAAATTCTCCTGATGCATTATTATCATTCTCCAAGTGTCTGTTGTAGAGGGGTGATATGAGTGGATTAAAAAATCTTTGTGATGCAGCTATAATGTTTCTCATACTCCCATCACTGAGAATAATAATCCCATTATAGAATTAACAGAAAATATATCTCTGTCTAACCCAAATACGTCAAATAAAATGTATTGGATAGTCTAGCTTTTTCAAATTCTGAGACATTTGAGAGCTATGTCATTGACCAATTTCAGCCTTGTGCAAATAAAAATACTATTTGCAGTGATCTTTGTTTACAGCCTGTGAAACTGAAATTTTAATGGCAAGTTGCCAGAATCTGTCATTTTCTTCTCCCACATCTGATAATTGAAGGTAACTTTTTTAAGAAGATGGTTTCAATTATCCAGAGCTAGTGGAATGTTTGACTATCCCTATCCTATCAGTGAACTTGTTTATACTGGGATTTTAAATAAATTCAGATTGCTTACATCCAGATGTTATCTGCTTTGGTGACTTTTTTCATTTGTGTTGTTGGCAAAGGATTTAATGGGTGATTGCTACCATCTCTTTGTCAGCTTTTATAGTATTTATTTAAATTTTTTTACAGCAACTATTAACTCTTAGATATTAACTGTTTCTCCTAGGCTAAAATCTTGCTTCCCTGGCTCTCATGAGTGGGTTCACACAGGTACAGTGAACAGAATATGGAACCTAGAGCATGCCATATACAATGTACAAATATAGCAATAGCTGATGATCCCTCATTCAAAAATATACAATCTAAATAGATGTGTCAGATATACAGTAGAGCAGGGGTCTCAAACTTGCGGGCTGCATGCAGCCGTTAAAGTTATTTCTCTGGAAGTCAGGTTGTTTGCTACTTCTGGCATCTCTCTCACTGGTTCTGCTGCAGTTTTCCCTAAATCTACAATATGGTAAAGAGGGGAGGCACCAACTGCACCCAAGTTTCCTTGGGGGAGGGTGACCATCATCTCACCTGTTCATTTCTAAGCCTGGGGTGGTAGAGTAGCCATGCACCCCATTTTTCCCTTCAGCTCTAGTGCAGCAGTGCCTGCTTTGGGCTGCTTCCGTAGCTTTTCCTACCAGTTGGAGTCTTCGGCTGTTTTCTCATTACAGATTTTCACCCAGGCCACATGATGGAGAGATACTACAGTGATTTATTAAATGTAGTCATCTGTTTTTATTACTAACCATTATTTTATGTTTAGTTACGTGTCAGCAATATGCACATGATTATGCAAGACAAATGTAGACACAGTCTCAGTGATAGCTAGAGAGAATATAGAACACATTTTAGGATTTTTTGATATCTCTTTGCTCCATTATTTAATGCAGTGGAGGAAGAATTTGCTTTGGTTTTATGAAAAAAGTGGTTCTTCAGGGAGGAGTTGAATACTAAAAGTTGTATAAAATCACTGTAGAACTGAATAGCTTTACAGCATTTGCAAAATGTCAGAGAAAGATCAATAAAGGTGACCCTAAAAAAACCCCCAAAATTAAATTGCTCACCTGTCATGTACTTTATAGCATGTACTGGGCTTCCAGAAGTTTCTGCTCACTGGCTGTAGGGAGGCATTGCCCAGCATTCACTGTAGTACATATTTAAACAATATATATTTCAGATGCTGGAACAATTGCTAAGGAGCATGAAAAATTGAAGAACCAATTACCATATGGTGTCTACATTTTTCCATTGGCTCTCTGAGGACATGTCTGTTACTTGGCAGACAAGTTTCTTGTGGTGAACAGTGTTAAATCTGGTTGAAATGTGACAGATTTTAAATGCAAAGAGTCAGACTGCAAGTTGCCCAAGTACATCTGTGGAGAAAAAGGGAAAAGTCTTACTTCTCCCATATATTCATTAGGGCCAGACCAATCAGACTGAGCAGCCCCATCTGGTCGCTATAGTTTGATGGAACGGCAATCCCTCCTATTAGTTATGGTTTGGGTGATGTAGGAGAATCCAAGCCCACTACACTCTACTGGATTCCCACTCAGGGACCCATGAAACTGAGTCAGCTGCTCACCACCATCTCAGTGTGATGTCACCTTCCACTCAACTTTCCTGGATCGCTTCATACCCCCATCTATATCTCATCCAGCTGCCACTCATCTCTTGTGAACACCACTGTCTGGACTTCCAGGCCCATCCCAAATTCTAGGCACTGAGCCTTCCCTGCTCACTGGATTACTGTGGGCTCAGCTCCAGTCCTCCCCATGAGCTCTCAGGGTATGTCCTCCTCTCTGGCTTCCAGCCCCAGACTGAGCTTCTTGATTGGCTCTTTAATGCAACTTCCAGCCCAAGCAGACTCACCTAAGGCATGGGATAGGGCCTTCTTTACCCATAACTGTTCTTTAATCCCTTCTGGTCCTTGAGGGCTTTATACATCCTTTCACAAATCCTCCCCATCAGGTTCAGTGTTGGCTTCTGTCAGACCTGGCACTCTTACTTGTGCTGGAATCCCTCACCCACTGTAATGGTCCAATATCTGGGTTGGAGATCTCTTGGGGATCCGACTCCAGTTCTGGTTGGCCTAGTATTATCAGGCGACCTCCTTACTTGCAGCAGAATTTGAGCAAGTTGACATGGTATACCTGTATTTTCTCCACTTCTCAGGCTGCTGTATATCAAAATTGACATCCCCGTACTGGGCTTTGATGCTGCATCATCAATTTTGATTCCACCATCAGGAGTTATAGTAGAACCCTGTTCTCAGGGGCAAATCCCTCACCCAGGCTCCATTATTACAAGTCCATTCTTGCTACTGCTGAGCTTTCCTCTGAGCTTTTCCCAGGTGACTGTGCCCAACTTCTCCAAGTCGTCTTGCAGGCAAATCACATATTGGCCCACTTCGGGCTTCAACAGTGGTTGTTCCTTCCAGCACCCCTCAGGTCTATTGTCCACACAGCACCACATATGGAGAGAATTTAATGCAGTTTCCCTATCTCCTGAGGGCCTGGGTCCTCTCCACTGCAGTGCCTGGCATCAGTGCAAGCTTGCTGTGTCTGTGGGAGAGCTTGTCTGCTACTGTTCTCATGGAGGTGGAGGTAAGCCGATTGGCAAGGTCTCCCCCCTTGCTTTAGAGCATCCCTAGTGCAAGCACTACAGTGATGCCACTGCATTGGTGCTGCTGTTGGTGCAGTACTGTATATGTAGCTTGCAGCCATTATTTGTATTGTCTAGGAAAGTTAGGGATTTAAGCTCCAGGCTGTCTTTGGAAGATGTTGTGGACGTCTTTGAAGAAGAGGACTGAGGGGTCAGACATGGACTGATTATTCTGTGAAAAGGGATTGCCCACAGGTAATAGGGCATCTTTGTCCTTTTATCATTTTTCTGTGCAAGTTCATATGGGATTGCACTGATTTTGTTATTTCACCCACATGGTTGCTATTATGGTACTTAGTTTAGTAGCCGAGATGCACAAAATGTTGTGATAGGCCTCCGTAGGACCCATGGACTTGAAGGGTGTGTTGTGCAGGCTCTTGATCTTTGTAGCATTTGAGGAGTGCGTGCACGCTTAGCATCTGTTGTTGTTGCAGGATCTCTTTGTTCTTGGCTGCTTATGTATTAAAGAGTAATATGAACTGGTAACCATGAAACAGTTTTGTACAGGTATAAAAGAAGGTACTACCAAAAGTCTGTTCTAATGAAAACACAATTTGTTTTGTGACTAATTGAGATTAGCATTCTATGTCACTTTAGTTTTAAAGATTCTGTGTATTTCTGTAACATCACAAAGGCATCTGATTTGATTTATGTGTTGGTGGTGGTAACTCTGGGTCAGCCAACTTACATGAAGTCTCAAACTAGGATGTAAACTCATACCCAGTGCTAACAGCAGCAACTAGAGATTCAGAGTAACATGTTCAGTAGAAGTATATGATGCAGTAACTACACTATCAGGGCTGCTGCTTTGGCTTAGACAGAGGACTTGGTGTGAATCTAATTGAGAGCTTCATCCTACACACTGGTCTGTTGGCACAAATCTTTACATTCACTAATTTTACAGGAGAGCAGCTCTATTTTTCCTCCCATCTTTTCCTCTCAACCAGACCACAGTCTGAGCAGGTTTTACTCAGGTTTACTCCCGTACCTGACTGAGGGAGGGATAGAAATAATCTATTTCATAGTAAATGACATGCTCCCAGTGCAAATTGTAGAAGGAATGAGCATTTATATTAAACTTTGTGAAACTTTTGTCGTTTGCAGGGATTTACATAAATATTTACTAGGTGGCCAAAATGGAAGACATGACTTGATAACTAATGAGGAACTGAACCTGCCACTTTTATTTGTGAAGATGGTGGTAAATCACTTTTTATATTAAGTGATTCAGAGTTGCACTTTATCACACTGCTCTAGCATTAAAATATTACAAGCTATTGAAACAAATATATGCCTTTTCTCCACACTATTTGTAGCTCCTGCAAAATAAACCTGATTGTCATTGCCACAAATAATATTTTTGTATGGTATAGTTAAATAATTCAAGTGTACAGAACTGTTAATTGCAATATCAAACATAGTCTTATAAAATATTTTATGGATATTTAATCACTTTGGTTTCAAAATACTCAATACAGTGTAGAATTTTAGAGTGGTGGATATAAAGCTGTGCATAATGTGCATAGGATTTGCAATGTAAGCTGCATTAGACTACTAGAAGGTTACCTACATAAATCTCTGTGCATTTAGAGGCAATCTCCCACAGCGACAGGAGTTTCAAAATCTGTAAACAGTGTCATTTTCCTGTGGTGGTTAGGAATTTGGACTTGTATGTTAACACTCTAACAGCTAATGGATGAAAATGGCCTTTTTTTTAATGAAATTGTTATTAGTAAACGAGAGGCCCACAGAAGAGCATTGTTTTATGTTTGAGAAAGTTATACAAGGAGTATGTCTTAATGGCTGCTGCAGGAGGGATCAATGCAGCGGCATCGATAGAGTGGGCCTGTGTAGACCCCCTCAGTAGGTTGGAGAGCACTCTCCAATTGACTCCATTAATCCACCTGCCTGAAAGGAGGGCATCTACTGTTAATGCAATACTCTGAAGATGGTGTACTATGTAACCATAAATACATCAATGGGAGATACACAAGCTGCATAACATAGTTTAATATCTCCCATCAATTGCCATTGCCAGTGTAGACCAAGCCAAAGCATGTTAACCCATTGAGAGTGAAGAAGCAGAATGAGGCAGAGAATTTACAGGAAGATATACTGGAGAGGAATTTAGGTCATAGAATCATAGAAACATAGGGTTGGAAGGGACCTCATAGGTCATCTAGTCCAACCCCCTGCCAGAGGCAGGACCACTCCCACTAAACCATCCCGGTCATGGTTTTGTCGAGCCGGGCCTTAAACACCTCTAAAGATGGAGACTCCACCACCTCCCTTGGCAGCTCATTCCAAGGCTTCACCACCCTCCTAGTAAAAAAGTTTTTTCTAATATCCAGCCTCGACCTCCCTAACCGCAACTTGAGACCATTGCTCCTCGTTCTGTCCTCTGTTATTACCGAGAACAGTCAAGCTCCATCTTCCTTAGAGCATCCCTTCAAGTAGTTGAAGGTTGCTATCAAATCCCCCCTCAATCTTCTCTTCTGTTGGCTCACTGTTCCAATTTATCTAGGTCTCCCTGAATCCTGTCCTTGCCCTCCAACATGTCTACTGGTCCCCCCAGCTTGGTATCATCCGCAAACTTACTGAGAATGCAGTCTATTCCATCATCCAGATCATTGATGAAAATGTTGAACAGAACCGGCCCCAGGACCGACCCCTGGGGCACACCACTCGTGACTGGCTGCCAGCTAGCCATGGAACCATTGATTCCTACACGCTGAAACCGTTGATCTAGTCAGTTTTCTATCCACCTTATAGTCCACCTATCCAACCCATACTTCCTTAATTTGCCAATGAGATTCCTGTGGGAGGGTCTGCCCTCATGTTTCATGAACCTGGGTCCTCATCAAACATCATGTACAAATGTTGATTTCCCCTAAATGAATGATACAACTTGAGTGTTGTCAGACTGGGGAATGAACATTATTGTGTTTTGCTGGGAAATAAGTCGAACAGATTTCAGAGGAAAAGTTCAGAAGTAAAATTATGTAGAGTACTCAAACGAATCATGTATTTAATGTTTTGTATGAAAGTAAATGTGTGGGTTATTATTTAGTAATAGTACATTTAAGGAATTGAGACTGCAATAATCTCATAATTTTTAAGTGCTATACTGTTAAGTGAGCCATGCTAAAGAAATGTGCTGATATTTGTTTTCTCTGTTTCATGTTGAGCATGCACCACTGGGGTATTTAAGTCCATCTCAGATAAGGAAATGTTCATGTTGAGGTGTCTAATAAAATGTATGGAGTTCACTGCTCCCAAGCTAAGAGGGGCAGACCTTGGGAACAGTTGTTACATAATATAAAATCCTTATCATTTTCATGATGCTGGTAATCATGAAATTGCTTTGTCAATAAGGAAGGCTTTTGCAGTGTACCCTGAAAGGGGCTAAGCTCTAGCAGAGGAGTCACTGGTCCCAAAACACACTTGGGCTCTGGGCCCAGGTCCAGGGACCCCTCACCAACCCTGATCCAGTCCCAGTTTCCTGGTTGGTGATGGAGCCAGATCTGGCTTCTGTCGCTGGCAGTCCCAGCTTGATCTATTTGATCAGAACATTAGAAGCAAGACTTTTGAACTAACGTTGGTGGTAGATTTGGACTATAGTGGTATGTTTTAGGTAGCTTGTCCTATTCAGGAGGCACATGACTAAATTCTGCATGAATTAGAGCATCTTCATTGCTCCACATACAGACCCAGCTATGCACGAGTCACTCTGGAGGTGATGGACAAGGATCATTATGGTAGATGTTTGTCCAAGAGGAAGGGCCAGAGTTTCCTACAAAGTGGCAAACTAAATAAACCTTATTTTACAATATGATGTTGGTAGATTAACTTAGTTTAATTGTGAATCAGTCAGGACTTCAGACTTCCCATCAGTTTGGTGAGCAGGGTTGGGGAGGTTGGTGGTCTTCAAAAGAAAGAGAAGACATACTCCAGGTAGTCCCTAGAAGAGGTTTCCCTTGCTGAGCAGCTTTTCCTGTACTGAGTATTCTGTTCAAGAAAGTGATACTGATTGCCAGCTTAAATGAGTCTATTGTCCACACTATACATAAAATTTCAGAAGGTAGAGATTTTATTGACCTATCCACTTTTCTCTGAGATTTAAAAGGGCTGGCCAGGATTAGTTCCTTATCAGATAATGTACTTCTATACCTACATAACCTGCAGCAGATAGTGTCTAACTCTGAATTAGCGTATATCATCTATGTAACCTGAATTAAAGAAGCTTTGCCTTATTGACAGATAAGCACACTGTTGTAGTTTTTTGTAGAAACAGAATCATTTAACACAAACTATACTCATGAATGAAGATCTACATCTATTTTGAAAATCCCAGTGTAATGTTGCTAATAATGAAAACACCTAAAGCTCAAAGAGCTAGATTTATATGCAACTCCATTGTTTTAAACAGAGTGGAGATAAAGTTGTCCCAAAGCCTTTTCCCTCATAGATATAGTGCAATATACTCAGTTTTTTAAAATGTATTTCAGTCTGTGAAACATTGTGATTATTTATTATATTGAGTAAAAAGGATTCATTCTTCCATAGTAAATTTGCGCTTTGGGTAATTGACATTATGAAGAATCATGTTTCCCCAAGAAGGCAGCTTTTGTTTCTCTGCTGGCAAAAGGAAGACATCAGAAACTTTTCTTGCAAACCTCCTTACCTTAAGTGAGCTGTAGAATAGAATACATGTTTTATTTGCTAGCAAGCCTACTCAGAAAGTTACAAGTGGTTTACAAATTAAAAATAGATATAATTTCAAATTCCAAATCCCTTGTAAGAAGTGCTGAGAGGGAACGAAAGATGAAGAGCTGCTTAGCATATAGGGGAAAAAAGGGTTAGAAAAGAAAAAAGGAGGGAAAATTGGCTACTCTTACTAACCATATGGCCAACACATGATACCAGTCTTCTCATTACTTCATTAAATATGAGCCTTAAAATTTACTTTTGGATTTGTACAGAAGACTTAATGAATGTTTCACACCCTATTAACTGAGTCATATTGTTTACTTACATTTCTGCCTTTGAAACAGTTTCATGTTAGTTAGAGATGCTTCCAAAACTAGAATGGATACAACTCTTTCCCTAATAGTCTTGGTTTCAGGATGGCTTTAATATTGGAAGGAAGCTATTTTCTTTTTCTAAAGAATGCCTGGCTTTCTTCAAGCAAACTGGCTATCCAGCTTTGAGGATTTAGAGTACTTTCTGAATGATTTTCTTGATTTATTTCACTCTTTACTTAAGTGTAGTCTCCAGAATAACCAGTATCATTATCATGGCAAATCCCAAAGAGATGTGGCCACCTTGCAGAATGAGCAAAATCTGGGTTGCGCTCTGACTAGGTCCTTAAGGTTATCTGGTTGGCTATTCAGTTTATGTCCATTACTAGTAATCTTATCGTGCCACCAAAGATTGCTAGTCGCGTATCAGCATTAGTTGATAAACATGCTTGGGAATTTGTTGTCCTTCCATTTTATAAAATGCCCATACCAAGAAAGCTGCTGAAACGGAACTAGTGCTGATGGAGGTAGTTACTGCATTTGCCTTCAAATAACTCATTTCTGATTTTGTCCTGCTACTTTGTATGGAGCAGTTGATGAAGATGATCAGACTCAAAAATGTTATTCTGGTGTTCTTCTGCTTTCCTCAATATCCATATTTTACTTGTGATACAGAATCAGTACAACTGTGGTTTTGGGGGCCCTCCACTTTGAGGAATGTTTGATGTCACAACGTCCCCACAGTGGATACCAGCAAGATCACTGTAACAGAAGCACTCAAAATACCATCCCTTTCTCCAAACTTATAAAGATGTAGGACAGTGGTTCCCAAACTTTTTGTTGCCATGACACCATTTTAATGAAGTATTTCCTGCCAAGACCCCAGAGAGCATGAAGGATGCCAATACTAGGAATCATTGCAACCCCATCTGCTGATGGTGCGACCCCATTTGGGGTCACGACCTACAGTTTGAGAACCGCTGATGTAAGAGATCTCCGCAGGAGTTCAGCAATATAAAAGAGCATTAGGAAGTTCCATAGCCTAAACATTTTGTTGAATCTTGTTCTGTTTATTCATATTTTTAGTTTCTTTATCCTTTTTTTGTATTTTTGCTATACATGTATCCATATGCTTAACATTATTTTTCATTTTTAATCTATTTTCATTTTTCTCATTTTTCTTTTAACTTTCTCTTCTCATTTATTTGAAAAGAAACTATTTCTTTCCTTTTTTATTTAACCCATTTTCTTTTGCACAGTCTCTTGCACAGTCCATTGTCTTTTCCTCTACCATCCCATTTATGTTTGCTGTGATGCCTTTGCTTCCTGCAACTTCATCTACACCTATGTTTATATAGGTGGTCAGACCAGATTATCAAAATAGGCCCTTCTACCTTTATAGTCTATTAATCGATGAATGTGGTGCCTGTTCTTTCTCCATTATTCTGTGCTGTCTTTGGGTATGCATCTACACTGCAGCTAGAAGGTATGAGTCTCAGCATGGGAAACATTGTGTACCAGCTCAGATTGAATTAACATGCTAAATACAGCAGCGTGAATGTTGCAGCACTGTTGCTGTCTCAGTCCAACTGCCTGAGCCTAATCTCTTGGGGTCAAGCTTAGGTAGCTAGACCAAGCTTTTGGTCATGTTGCAATGTCCACACAGCTATTTTTAGTCCATTATTCAAGCTGAACTGGCGTAAGTCCATCATCTTTGGAATCCCAGTTCCAAGCTGCCATGTAGACATGTCCTTTAAGGCTCTTCCCTATCTCTCTGACAAGAATATTAGCACTTACTTAGCACTTTAATACATTATTAGTCAAGACACCATTTTAAGGTAATTAAGCAAGTAAGTATCTTTATTTTAAAGATGGAGAAACTGAATTTAGAGAGGCAAAGGGAGAGTTTTTAAATGGCAGAAATTGGAGTTAGGCTCCCAACATCTAGTGATTTTTTTCAATGAGATGTAGATGTCTAAGTTCCCTTTGTGCCTCTGAAAATTTCACTCCGAGTAACTTGCCTCAGACTTCAGAGGGAGTTGCTTTTAGTGAGGAAATTGGAAAGCTCCTGGACTCAAGCTTAGTCCTTTAGATGGTGAAACTGAGCACCCCATCATTACTAAACAGTGCATCTTGTCACATCAGCAGCACAGGAAAGGATCTGCTGAGCTTCAGGCATCTGGCTAGCATCCAGTAGGAGGCCCTAGCACCAGCAGCCCAGGTGTTTCCCCTTTAACAGAATTATTAATTCTTGTGGGATCATTCCCCAAACCAAGTTAACAGTTGCTGGTTTCAAGGACTCTAGAGGCTGGCCCTGAGCCTGTACAGGAACCATGGATTACCCAGGAGTTGCAGGAATAATTTAACATTTGCTATATATTTAAGATATTTTTAAGTGAAAATTGATATTTGTGCAATTAGGGTCCAAGTACCCCAGTGTGGCCCACTACCGCTCATGGACCTGCTTTATTACTGATCACTGATTTGGAATCCATAGAAGGTGGTATTAAAGAATTTTATTTTTGGTTTCAAGGCCCAAGCTGCAAATTGTACAGCACTTCCAAAGGCTATTTGATCAGTTCAAATGTCTTTCAAATGGGGCAAGGACATACATTACGTTTTTAATACTAAGCAGTTTCTGTTTCCATTAATAGTGGGAAACTTCTCTTACAGCAGCACAAAGTTCAATAAAGGAATTTAAAACAACCCTTTTGAAGAGGTCTCCATTATTGAATAGTGGCAGGGACCTCTCTATTATGTTTGACCCTACTTGACTTAAAAAGCTCCTGGTAAACATTTTAATATATTTAAGTGACTTTGGCTCTTTACCTTTTAACACTCTTTCCCAATTAAGATGTTCAGGCCTTGAATTTAAATATTTCTTCACAACTGCTGCCTGCTAACATGCAGGCTGAAAAACTGAAGAGGATTTTTGGATGAAGATATATGCTCACATTTCCGTTTTAAAAAAATCAATCTGTTTTGTAGATTACTTTTTAACATTGTATACACTGCATTGATTATTATACATATATATATAATATTATAAATAAGATAAATTTTCTCTTCCTTTGAAACTGAGGCTGTCTTTTAGAAAGCAAAGAGCTAGGAACCATGTTGTTGTTTTATTTTTAGTTTGTATAACAACACTTTCTAGAGAGCTCAAGTGACGCAGGGTATGTGTAGCCTGACTGTGGCAAATTCGCCGTCATCAGTGTGCTCTTTCAGGTTTGACTGAGCCGTCTTTCAAGATGTGCTCAATAGATTTTCAGCTCAAGCCTTTAACTCCAGCCCCATAACTGGAGTAATGCTAATTCAACTGGATGGCTATTTTCGGTTGACTTAGAACAGTGTGAACAGGGAGGTAAGTTGGCATTAGTAAGGCAGCAGGACATATGCAAGGTATTTTACTACCTTGCATATCTCCCATCGAGCTGGGTCGGGAATATAAAAGCTGTGAAGAGGGTTGCTGAGAGGGGTTCTCCAGTCTTCAAAAGAAGTAAGGAAGAAGTTTGCAGGCTGGGAACAAGAGAGCTCCAGGTGGAGAATAAGTCAAGTCCTGTCCTGGACTGCAGAGTCAATGAAGAGACTGAGGAAAAGTAAAATATCCATGGTGAGTAGAGGAATCTCCTGTGGTAAACCAAGAGATAGGCAAGGTGATGTTGGCGGAGGACAGGAAGGAGACCAGGGGAACAGCAATAGGGTGTGAAAAGCAGACCTGGATTTCTAGTCCTAAAGTCCCTGGGCTGGAGTAGTGGATGGATTCGATATCCTTAATAGCTGTTGGCACAGGATCAGGAATTGGAACAAAAGGCTGCCTGAGGACAGCTTACCATAATGAGACTGTTACCCTAACAGAGTGTGGGAAAACTATATAGTGTCCTGGCAGGAGCATTGAATCTCTGAGAGGGAGCACCCTGAGTCCCAGAGAACCGGGGGGTTGGTGGCAGCACACTTGTCACCTTATAAACATATTGAAGTTAATATCATGATGAGAAACACAGTTTAAATTTTGTTCACTTTTCAGCTCTACTAACATTGGAAAGATTGCACAACTCTTAGTGAATAAGGATTTTGTTGAATTCCAATGATCTTAAGGCTGCTTTATTTCTGTTTCTGCTATCACCTCATAGCGTGAGGAAAAGGTTCAATGGCCACAGTTTGTTTCTTTTCAACCCAAAATGGTGGAGATGAATTTTAATCACTCAAAAGTTAAACTTCTATTGTACAAGGTCATTAAACATTATCAACAGCTCATTACCACTGGCTCCTTGTAAAAACAATCTTGTTTACAAAGTTAACATCCTTTTCTGTATACATGATGTGGAGTATTAAAGGTAATAAGGTAAAGAATCCTAAAAAGGAGGAATAACCATGTGGGTTTTTTCACATTTATTATAGTTATTTATTCAGCTGGAAAAGATAAAAATAGAACAAGGATGGGTGAAAAATTATGGTTTGCGTCTAGGTCTGTTGCTCCCAAATTATATACCATTTCAGTGATGGGTATGTGACTAAGTCCCACCTCAAGTAGTAAAAGAATTGCTTGTTGAACTGTTTTGATAAATATTGCTAGCAATTAATATCATTAAACGGGAATTGTTGTATTGCCTTTCATGCGAGTTACATGGAAATGGTTGTGTAAAGACTTCAAATGCTTCATGAATGTTTCCTTGTGGTGTTACTTTTGCCCAGAGCTGACCTGACCGTATATGTGGATTGGCAGTTGCCTGGGATGCCAAATTTAGACAGCAATATTTTTTTTTCTCTTTTTTAAAAAACATATTAATATGTTATCATTTTTCTCTGTATTGAATGTGTGTGTTTTTTTCCAAAGTCATAGTTCACCTAGGGTGCCAAAAAAGCCCTGGACTGGCCCTGTTTTTGCCTAGGAAACTTTTTTTTTATTTTGGTTGGTTAAATTGAGATAGTTTGTGGTGTCTATGAAAAAATGAAGATATTGAACTTTTCTTATTCTAAAAGTAAGCATTATTAAGCCATTTATATATAGGTGTTTAAAGGTGAGCCTTCCAGCTTTCTGATTTGATAGCTAATTAATGTTATATTTTAGTTAAGTGCAATGGCCTGGGCTCATCCAGTGCTTTTGATTTTGTTTCTTGAGTTTTGTAGTACAACCGCTGGTTGGCTGGTTGGTTTCATTTTCCACCCGATGTAAGTTAGGTATGCTGCAGTGCCCTGCTTCTGTAGTTCTCTTCTTAAGTGCAATCATTTTTGCCTTTTTAATCTGTCATAAGCGAGGTAAAATGCAATGTTGCAAGCCCAGATTTTTTTTTTAAGTTTTACA
Organism: Podocnemis expansa; assembly: GCA_007922195.1. Lineage (NCBI taxonomy): Eukaryota > Metazoa > Chordata > Testudines > Podocnemididae > Podocnemis > Podocnemis expansa. Next base: position 6,213,258 of record ML682004.1, read on the forward strand.
AAGAGATTTTAAAATGAAATGGTTTGTGGGTATTGTCATTTCAAATATACCAATATGTACAGATATGGTATCTTCAGTTTTTAGTGGTAATAGAAAAAGCATTCACAATTAAATTAGAGATGCATGGGATTTGTTTCAGAAGAGCCATTTCATATATTGTATTTATTTGTAATAATTGCACTGTCTAATATCACATCTCAGTGTAAAATAAAAATGATCTGCACATTAGATAGAAAATGTAACTAGCTAATAATTTAGGAGCTTTCCTGTAAGGGGAATGGAGCAAAAGTGATATAGCTGTGCAGTAGATGGAGTGGTGATACAGAGCAACTTTCAGTATTCTTTAAAATAAACTATTTAAAAACTTTGTACAGCAATCATGCATGCATATTCTGGGCCAAATTCTGCTTTGTCATTTTCTTGCATCTTTTCGAACTTTAAGTGAAGACTGAATTTGGTCCTGTTTTTCTTGTTCTGAAATCAGGGTACAATTTTTGAAGAAAGTTTACTTCTTCAAGCTTTTGAAAGATAATATTTTTCTTTAAAACAAAGTATGCTAACTTGCAGCATGTTTCAAGTATCTTGTTCATTGTGTAATAGCTACTGGGAGGTCCAAATGAAAAATGCAGAAAGCTTTTCAAGCTAAGGACAGAAGTATGCAACTTTCAATATTGAAAATAAAGACATTCCTTGAATGGCATTTCTAAGCCTATCACTTCACCCCACTCACTTTCTCATTCTTTTGTAGAGCACTAATAATACCCATACATATAGCGAGTTACAAGCCAAGTGTCTATATACTAAAAACAGTGAGGGTCCTGTGGCACCTTAAAGACTAACAGATTTCTTTGGGCATAAGCTTTCATGGACTGCAACCCACTTCATCAGATGCAAGTGGGTCAGAGCCCACGAAAGCTTATGCCCAAAGAGATGTGTTAGTCTTTCAGGTGCCACAGGAATCTCGTTGGTTTTGCTGTACCCAGACTAACACGACTACCCTCTGTAAATATATACTGGATTTAATTGGGGGAAATTAGTTTCAGATGAGAACTGACTGTCCATGCTAAGTATAAACATTATTGTGTGAATGTATTCTTCAAGCATGAGCCATTACTGGTATCTGAAGCTTGAAATCTAAAGGTTAAGAGAAAAAGTTGAGTATCACTTCCATTTATGATTATATGACTTGTGACTTTATTTTTGCTATTTGTGGCAAAGTTAGTCTTATTTCTTTTTGCGTACACTCTACTTTGTTTCTATTGACTTTAGTTTGCCCTTCATTCCTGTCACCTTCTATTTCTTACACTTTCTGGAGCACAGCATAGTGGGAAGGCTGTAGGCAAATGCAGTTTAGGGCATTGGAACTGTGTGGTCATATTCAGAAATTTTCAGGCCATACATGAGGAGCTTAATCCTGAGAAGAAACCAAGTAAATTGCCTAGACCACTAGAAAAAGGGTCTGTTACAGGACTGGCTGGGTGAGGTTCTATGACCTGCTGTGTGCAGGAGGTCAGACGAGATGATCATGATGGTCCCTTCTGCAGAGACAACCTGCTGATAGTTGGAGTTGGGGGGGTAAGAGTGAAACTTCAGCAGAATTACTGAGCTTGTTCAATCTCTGTGAGTATACTGAATACCAGCAAAGCAACTGATTGGCGGGTTGGAGGAGACATGTGACTATCTGTACTTCCCAACCTGTTGTATTTTCCCTTCTGACTTCAAAGTCTGAGTCTGAAAACAAGTCTTGGAGAACCATGTGGGCAATTGTTAGCCCTGAATTGAACCCACAAGAGATCAGGAGAGAGAGTGAGAAGATCATGTGACACTAATTATATTAGGGTTATATATATAACATGTTACTTCAGAAAAATCACTGAAGACCAAGCTCATGAAGAAAGGGACAGCAAATCTTTAATTACTACTACTTTCACAAGTTCCCGGTGGCAAAGAGGTGAGATTAGTACTTCAAGCTTCTGAAATTACTTTACAAAACAGTTCACTAGTCTGTCGTTTCCGTTGAGGTGAAATGACTAGACCGTATTACCTTGCCTGGGGGATTATACTTTCAGATCAGGCTCCTCAACATATTAGCTTCCCAAGGGTAGAGAAATAACACACAATGATATTAGATTTAATTCCCTAGCAAACTCATATTGAAGGCAGGGACTTTGACTACCAGAATTAAACTACTGATCATACCAGGTGATAGGTTTAGCTGTTTTTCAAATCATCCAATCAGCTGCAAAATTTTCCCCTGTATATGAGAGGCAACAGTAGCTTGTGTTTTATAAGGATAAGCTTGCATACAGTGTGGCTTTCTTTCTCAAGCTCATTGGAGCTTTTTCTTGTCTGCAAAGATCATTTGGTTCGCAAAAGGCATGCCTTATTGAAGTGCTTTCTTAGTTAGAAGGTTTTACTAACAAAAAGTGATAGGTCAGGTACTAGAAAGAGTGGTTACTTTTACTGCATAATGTGAAGCTAGGGAACAATTATAGCATATATACCTGTATAGTGTTTTTATGGTACTGGAATCCAGAATGTATTTCCCAGTTATGAAGATGTCTGTTGAACAAAAGCTTGATAATTTTACTCTAATTATTCCAGGTTATTTTAGCTGGTGGCCTCCATCCAAATTTGAGTCAATATGCACCTTTTTTCATTATGCACCTCTCTTCTATTGTGAAGAGTTTCTTCTTATCCTGCAGTAGGATAGTCAGTGTTATTTCTTGGTGTGACATTTATCTCTGGACATATAGAAACTTAGTGAGTGAATAACTTACTATATTTTCCCCAGTAAATTTACCATTTAAACCTGAATTTCCTAACGTTTTAATTTCTTACACTGCCAAATATAAGTTCAGAATACTAGGCACTACCATAAGATGGTCTTCCTGTTTTGCAGTCTGGCCCTTTTTATATTTTATTAAATAACTGAAGTATTTAAATATGCAGTGGGAATCCTCAAGGGACATACAGAAAATATTATTGTGAGGCTCAACTTCCATTAGTTTTAAGACTTCTTAAACACCATGAGCTTTTTAAAAAAAAATTGGTGCCCTCATGAGATTGTTTGATTAATATTTCAACTAAGATTTTTGCATCATTGGGCTTGTTCATTAATACAGTCATTGTCACTTAAAAAAAATCAGCCTTTCAAAACAGATTTCTTACTTCTACCACAAGTTTCCTCTACACTTACTGTATCTCTCATAGCACTGGACGGTAAGTTGGTTAATTGTCCTTTTTATTTCATTTTAATTAATAACACTCGTGATAGTGCCAAGAATCAATCAGGATAAGGGTCATGTTATTTTTGCTATTGGTCAGATAGAGTAGCAGACAGTCTCTGTCCTGAAGAACTTGTCATCTAAAAAAACAAGATTGGCACTGGTAGGAGAAAGGGCCATGAATGGATAAGCGGAACTATTAATATGATGGTGGCTGTTGTCCTACTATATGAGGGTTTGTTGTTTTGTTTTATTTACTGGGAGGATTTGAATATGAGGGGATAAGCCAAAAAGAACAAGAGAAAGAAGAGAGCGGAGAAGGGACAGAGCAGATGAGGAGCAAAGAAAGGAAAGGGGCAGATGTGAGATAAGGTTGGCTCAAGAGAACGTGTGACTGAGGATTGAAGCAGTCAATCCAGCGCAAGGCAAGCTCAATTCAAAAGTGCTGAATGTGGTGGTCTTCGTGTCCCTTAAGCTGCTTGTGCAGCTGTTTCTGCCTGCTTCAGTCTCTGTGTGGATCCTCCCTGAAGTGGTTTCTCCCAAAGCCCACTTAAGCTATGTCTACACTACAAAAGTTAGTTCGAATGAACAAAGTTGAGCGAAACCTGACCTTAGTAAGTCAAATTGACAAAGTGCACTAATTTGACTTAAGCATTAAGTCAAATTAGTGCACTTTGTTAATTTGAACTAACTGCCCTAATTTGAATTTATTTAATTAGAATTAAGGCTTAATCCTGGTCTACACTGCCCTTAGTTTGAACTAAAAATCAAACTAAGCACTTAGCTCGAACTAAATGCAGGTGTTACTCATTTGAATTAAGCTTTCATTTGTTCAAATTAAGGAATTCTTTAATTTAAACTAGTGAAAGACTATGGTGGACAGGGACTCAGTTAGTTCAAATTAAGGCTCCTTAATGTGGTGGCGGTGACACATGCCATGTGCCGGTGTCCCTTGAGGAGTGTGGGGAGGTTTCCTCTGTACAGTTCCAGGTCTGGTTGATATTGCAAGGAGGGGTGATTCCAGCTTGGCTTCCGTTTCTACAACCCATTGTGAAAACAGTACTTGTATAAACTGCTTCTGCAGCTGCTCTGCTGGTTTCCAATCTCTTTTATCTCTGCGGTTTTGCAGTGTCTCCAGTCCATATTAAAGTGAAACATTTTTTGACTCCTGTAGTTTGACTTTGCAGAAGGAAATCGTGTTGAGGTCCCCCGCTACTCACACTGACAGATGGCTGTGCCTCCACAAAGCCTTACTCAAGGGTCCACCTGGCATAACACAGCTTTCAGAATTGGGGCCTTGACAGCTATAAATTATTTAGTTTATAAAATACTGGAACTATCTTCACTGTGTAAATTTCAGTCATGATTTGAATTTGGTTTTTTGTTGGTTTTTTTAAAATCCCTCTTTGGATACAACACAGTATTGCTATTGTATTGTTCTGTTCCTCTCTGTCTGTCTTTTTGTAAGATTATAAGCCATCCAGGCAGCGATTGTTTTCTGTTCTGTCTTTGTATCATGTGTAGCACAGTGGGCCCTCGCTTTTAGGTATGAGCAAAATATAAATAACTGTAATCTAATTAGCAACCAAAAACTAGACCACATGTATGATACCAAATTATTGAAAATTTATAACTAGATAGAAATATAAACTAAAAGAAAGTTAATGGTAATTCTGGTAGTTTAACAAACAGATTTTTTTTAAAAAAAAATTAAGTAGCTAATGTTCAATTTTTAACATTCTGGTATTCTCGTCTTCCAAAACAAGTAGACACAAACCAAACCCACAACCCGTAAACTTATATTACTGAAGTAAGCAATAAAATACAAGCCCACCAAGTTTTTACAGCAATTAAGCTAGAATTAAATGGAAATACAGTTGCAAAGTTGTATTCTGCCCAGCTAACTATATCGCATGCAGATGATTAACAAAAATAAGTGTGAGATGGAGTAAGAAAGTTCAGAGACAGCAGTAACTTGAGTAAATTGTGGTAAGTTAATTTCCCCAGAGGCAAGAAAAGGTGTTCAGGATTACAAACTAAATAACTGGTTCAACAATTTAAGTGTATTTTCAGTGTAATAGTTTAATGTTATATTCTTCAGACACATAAATTGAGGGTTGTTGGGTTTTTTTAATTTATTGAAGGAGTAACATATCAGCTTTTTTTCAGCCAAGAGTTAAAGTTTAATCAATATTACTCTGAAATGGAATTGTTTTCTGCCAACCTGTTTGTGTGAAAACTATATAGTTACTGACACGTAACTGTTGCTTTCTATTTCCCTGCACTGTAGCTGAGAGTCTGATTTGCATAATAATAAAATTATTTCTCAGCAGCACCATTTTCAAATCCTTGTTCTCTGGTTTGTCAATAACGACCTGCTGTCATTTAGGGTACAAGGGTTTGCATCGTAATTTTCTCACTGATATACATTCATACGTTTCTTTCTCTCTGAATGGCTGTTACTCTCATAATGCTTCATCCATGTGCCTGCAACAGCTTAATCCCATAAATTAAACATAACCTACTTTTAAAAGAACTGCTTCTTTAAAAAAAAAATAGAAGAAGAAGAAAGTAAGATTTGGGAGGTTGTGTTATTTTAATCCTTTCCACAAAGGGGCAGGGAAGAACAGAAAGAGAGGAATCTTGTATTATGTGAGGGGGCAAGGATCAGAAGTTCAGATATCTGTTACATCCAGGTTTGTTGTGGACATATTATTGGTGGGGGGAGAAAAGGACGGGAGAGGATTCTGGGGGCAGATGGGACTGAGTGAATGGTCACTGTTAACTTGGTGGCAATCATATCTTGTGCTAATAATTCTTTGACTTTTATTTACTCTGCCTGATCTGAAGTAAATGGGGAGTTCTTCAAATGTTTCTCAGTGAGTCTTTCCATGGACACAAATGCTCTTTGGTTTGTTCCCAAATGGTGGGCAGCTGGCATGTGTGCACATTAGGTGCAAGGAGCTCCTAGCCGTCAGACAATGCGTGTGAGCTTTGAAGTCCGTGGTGACTAAACGGGAGGACCTAAGGGAGACAGAGAGGTATAGAAATGAGGCTTTCTGGGGCACAGTAGAATGGTCCCACCCCTGGTGTGGCAGCCCTTGTACTGCTGAGGAGGATAGAAAGTCTCAGGGAAGGAGAACATCCAACTGGAACAAAGGGAAGCGATCTCACACTTGGAACCCTCCTTCCGGATTATGTCATGGTGCCCTCTCACACTGAAGATATCTCCTGGTGGGAGAAGGATCTCCAGCTTTGCAGAAAAGGCAGGTACCAGGATTTGATCATTAGGGAAAAAAAAAAGAAATCTGGGTTGGTGGTGATGGGGAGAATGGCATGCTTCTTGCCTGCTGGGTTTGAAGGTTCTGGGTCTCTTGAGATAACTAGACAGACTTCTGTGTTGTACCAGGGAGGAGCCAGTGGTCGTGGTCTATGTAGATACCAGTAACATATGGAAGAATAGGAGAAAGATCCTGAAGGCTGAATTTAGGTTGCTTAGGTCGGAGATTGTGGCCCAGGGCCTCCATGGTAGCATTCTCTGAAATGCTTCCAGTTCCGTAGGCAGGCAGGACTGCAGAGTCTCAATATGTGGATGTGGGAGTGCAGTAAGATTTGGTTTAGATATTTTAAGAACAAGGGAACTTTTTTTGGAATGGGAGATCCTATCTAGTGATATTGTGTGCGGTATTTTTATATTGAGCTATATATTTTGCTTTTTTCTGACATTTATTAATATAGAGAAGAAAACAGAATAGGGTTTAAATTTAAATGCTTGAAATCCCAAAACAATGAAAAACCAAATGTTTGGAAATGCTGTTAGGAGGCTGCATTCCTATATGTCAATGAGAAAATGTGTGGGAGCACAGCTCTTAGACTAGTAAATTGTTCACTATTGCTCTTTGTAACCTAAACAGCAGTTGTCAGTTTAGCAGATCAGGTCTCTCTCTTCTGATGTGTTTGTGAAAAGGGATGCGTGAAGTATATGCTGAACCGTACCTTTAAAAATCTCAAGTTGAAATTGTTGCTGGTAATGTTGGTCTCACTGCAGGAAAGCACTGATGCACTTGGCTAAATTGTAAACACCTACTTGAAGCTAAATAGCTTAAATGTTCTTACTGACTATTAACACTTCCATGAATCAGGCCTTTATGAAGTAATATGTTCTGATTAATTTTTGCATGTACTGTATTTTCTTCTTCCATCTGCTCATCATGTGTGCATCCTATATAATGTATGGCTCATAAACTATCAAGCTAATTCCATTCTACATTTGTTTAAGAATTAAAAAATGAAAATAACTATAAATGAGGATTTTCTTTCAGTGCCTGTGCTGTGCTTTAACCAAAGCTCCTTAAATTGGCAAAGCGTCAGGGTGTGAAAAATTAAATGGAATGGACTGCTATTGGAGTGTGAATATGGAATTGCTAATAGGTTTTTTTTTGGCATATGTATGATAAGAAAATACTGAAACAACAGCAAAAATAACTGATTGTTCACTATTGCATAGTAAGTGGGGACAGCTTGCCTTATGGATTTCTTTTCTAAAAGACATGGCAACTAGATGGTTTCTGAGGTCAGTGCTGAAGTGTAAATGAGTGTACCTTTCTTCTAACAAAAAGGCAGGGTTCGGGATAAGTCACAGAAGTCCTGAAAGTCATGGATACCTGATGAAGTTGGATTTTCTTCCTTGAAAGCTCATGCGATAAATAAACTTGTTAGTCTTTAAGTGCTACAGGACTTGCAACATGCATAGAATTGGAACTCGGACCCAGGAGTCAGTATCCAACTGCAGGGTTGGCAGGCAGGAATGTCCCCGCATGCATCTTGCTGTTGGCTGTGGCTGGTGCCAGAAGCTGGCTGGGCAGTGTAAATAAATGTAACATTTTGTAGTACTTTATTGTCAAAAAATACGAGCTTTTGTGGCCATGGCCATACCACAATTTTGTTTGTTTTTGCCATGACTGTTCCATGATTTTTTGCCTAATTTTCCATGACAGCTTTGTAACCCTACAAACTGATTTACAGTATATGAATAACTTCACAAAGTGAGATGAGATTGCAGTAGTTGGCCTGGTTAAGTATGCATCATAGGCTGTACTTGTTTTTTCTAACACTTCAGGAGTTGCTGTCTTGATTATTTTTAAGTTGTGAGAGCTATGAACAAAAGCGGAATGATTCTCCTGACATAAAGGGGATATTTTAACAGGCAGAAGTGGAGCCATGACACATGAAACAAAGTAACAACACATGAATATCCAACATACATTAATATGGTACATAAGTCAGTCAGACAGTCTGAATGAATGAATGAATGAATCAATGATATGTATTGCTTCACTTTAGTCAGCAGTTACAGACAAGAGAAGGCCCTGAAAATACCCTATAAAAGTTGATTCTTCTGTTTTCAGGCCAACTTGCCCAGTACTTTAAATCATGCAGACATTTTGCTGCCTCTTTAGTTTTAATAAGGTGAATGCAAGAGCTACGTTCATATTTTTGTCAGCAGGCCAAAAGGAAGGATAGTATTATTTTCCTTATTTATAACTGATTTGACTATATCAGTGTGATAGTATGAAGGTTATAACAGTTCATTATGATATTCTATGAAAGACATAAAAGATATATTAGGAGAGGCAACTTTTGTATTCCATATGTTATTCAGCTTGTTTAATTCTCCTAATCAAGGATTTTCTTTTTGAAATCTGCAGGTGGCTAGCTGCACAAATGTTCAAAAGGCAAGCCTTCTGGGTTGTGTGTGAAACACTCTTACAAAAATAAATAGTGATTTTTCATTTGATAGCTATGTCCCCAATTCATCAAAGCACCTCAGAACATGCCCAATTTTAGTACCTGAGTAGCTCCATTGAAATTAAATCTTGTGGTTAAAGTTAATAGATTCATAGATTTCAAGGTCAGAAAGGATCACTGATATCTTCCGTATAATGCAGGAGGTCAAACTAGAACTTCCATACATTAATTCCTGTTTGAACGAGAATATATTTTTTAGAAAACAATTGCCTTGGTTTAAAAATTGGCAGTGGTGAAGGATCCACCACAAACCTTGGTAAATTGTCCCAGTGGTTAATTACCCAGCTATCCTCAAGAAAATAGTGATAAAAACTATTGGACTTTTTTTTTCTTAACGTAAGTTTAAAGTGAAACAGCATATTTGAAAAGAAGAGACAATTTGCTTCAAACAGTATAAATTTAAGTACGCTATTCCCTGGACTTATATATTTTGTTGTAATTTTCTTTAAAAATAGTTGTACTTGTGTAATGAATTCACTTTCACTCTTCTCCACACACACTTTTAAGATTGGAATAGATCCCAGGGTACTGAATTGTCTTTCGGTATGATTAACCTTACTGCACCTATGAAATTCTGCTCAAATGTGTTCTATAGAGATTAAATGATATTGCCTTCTTGACGAACACCAATTGATTACCTGTATCTAAGACAGATTTCACTATTGATATTCTTGCAGCTCTTTCTTTAAGTCAGTGTCTCAGTGCCCAAATTTATCATTTATTTTTCAAGCTTATAAAAGTAGTCTTGTGTTGGAAAATGTCATTTTCAGACAGATTTGAATAAAAAAATTGGCCTCTCTGTCCAGTTGCTAAATACTACCTGAAGTCCATCTAGAACCTAATCCTGCAAAGAGTTGAGTCAGTTCTTCATGACTTGCTTTCTTCATTCACTTCAGGTGCTTGACTTTTTTGTTGAAGGTGCTCTGAGTAGCTTTATCTCCAAATTGCCTTCACACATAATGAGGACTCTAAAACCTTTTTCTCAGAAAAACACATCTTCTGGCAATAAGTTTATAATTAGTTTTCCCACTCTGTCAGTATGTCAAACAATGGGTCATTCTGAAAAAGGAACTTTAAAATTGTGCAATGGGGGTCGGGGGAAACATTTACACAAGAAAGGTTTTCTGAAAGTATCTGGGATATTTTTCTGAACTGTTGTTGAATATCTTATGTTTGACTAGGCATTGTTGCTCCTCACAAACACTATGATCTTGCAACTAGCATAATGCTGTATTTGACAGGCAGATTTCTTGCTGTGAAAATTATGGAGATGATAGAAATTTATCATTGCTTTCCCTATTGGATTAGAGAAAAGGGACACTTTTAGACCAAATCCCTTAAATCGCTGGCTAAACACTCATTGACTTCAGCTGGATTAGGATTTGTGTCCCATGGGGAAGAAGCTGTTATTTAAATAAAGGTATATGTGATAACTAGCAGAAGGAGCAAGCAGAAGATGCACAAGTCAGTACTAAAGATTGTAATATGATGAATTTCAACTTTTGGGGAAGTTATCGAATATTTCGTCCATAAGCCAAATTTTCATAGTATAAATTGGGTGAAAAACTCCTTTGGAGTTCTGTAGTGGAAGATCACGCCTTTCATCATAAGGCCTTCTAGGTTTGGGTGTCCCACTTGTAGCACGTTCTCAGAAGGTGCTAAGCTTATACCTTCTGAACATCCCTCTTTAATGGGCATCAAGATGGGCACTCAAAATCACCAGATCACTTGTGACAATTGTGGCCTTTATGTGTAATACTTGATTCTGACAATGTTGCAGATGCAATGAAAGACTATTCTGACAGCTATGATAAAAAATGGCTGTCTGTTTATTCTAATAGCCTGGTTTTGATCACATGACTTCTAATTTACATTTTCTTGCTTTTGGATATAGGCAGAAGTGTGAAAGAAAACTCTGAAAAACAAAAGACTTGAGTGTTCTATCAAAGCTAGAACAGTTTCTTGCAGAACAGTGACAAAAGCACTCACGGGGAGAGCAGATGTTGGTCTCTACCCATGTGATGCATTACAGAATTTTTATAACTTTCAGTAGCATTAACATATTTGTATATACATAAAACAGTAGTAACAAAATCTAACGTTTTCTTATTGGTACAGACTAACATTATTCCTTAAATTGGACCAAGGTCAGGAAGGGTGCATTTCTCACATAACAAGATGATAGGAGCAAAATAGAAGCGGTTTGTGCTGGTAAGATAAAGCAGGAGGGTATGTGTCGAGGATGCCTGGAACAGAGAGGTAGAGAGAGGCACCAGTTTGAAATCTTCCAGTCCTTCATTCTTTGCTAGAAGTGACTTTATTTAGACCCAGAACAAGTTCACTCTAGGGTTTGGCTCTGTTTTGCCCCTTTCAGATAAGGAAAGTGGCCTGTGTCAATTGGAGTCAATATCTGATATATAATTTAATTATAATATGGTTGCATAGTGGCAGTTTTGGATGGCTGTTCTAGCTAGCTAACCTTTTCTGAATAGTCCAACTGGCAGACCAAGTAAGTATTGCCTTTATTTTAAATGGCCTTAGCAAAAACTGCCTACCAAACTTAAAACATATTTTGCTCAGCTTCTGATTTAAAATGTTAAATGATGAATTAGCTATTGAGATGACGTGCTAAGCTGTTACTTGCTAGCAGCATTACTCAGCATCAGGGACTCATCTGCAATAGAAACCCCTCCAGCTGTGGACACTTTTTAATTGGCACAGCTTATGCTGTTTTCTAAAGGGAAATAAGTTTTACCAGTAAAAGTCACCTTAAACTGACACACATGTCTACACTAGGACTTTGACTAGTATTACTATATAGGGAGGAGAAACATCCCTACCTAGCAATTAAACGATTGTATCTTGGGCAACCCTTCTGCTAGGTGGAGTCATCAGAAACGAGGGCTGGGTTCAGTATCTAGGGTTTCCTCTTTGTGCAGCACAACTCTCTTGTAATCTGGGAAAATTTATCATTACCCTGGATGCCCCAAGGCAATTTGTAATCCATCACCAGCCAAAAGTGATGATTTTGGCAAAGGAGCTCTGTCTTACATGCCTAAGCAGAGTAGATATGTGTGCAAACATGGCCTGTTCCTGAAGTTTGCTCCCCTCCACCCCTGCTCATCACTGGATATTAAGGGAGAGCTCATTTAGATCCTGCTAACACTATTCTTGAACCAATCCTTGGAATAAAATAAGGAGCCTTGTGAAAACTTAGTGCCTATCATCTTTAGTTGAAATTAAAAAGATTTTTAGACATTAGGGAGAAATTCAGTTTGAGTAAATTCTAATCACATTATTTTTGAAGCACCGAACTTGCTTGAAGACTGGTGGGTTTGCAGTCCCCACCCCACAATCTGGAGATTTCATTATTCCTAAATTTTGACTTTATCCTGTTTTTAGTTTTGGACCTACAACTGGTTTTGTTTAAGGAGCCCGTTAGCGCATTTTGAGTCAGCCTGATTGGTTTCATTCTTGTGGGCAGGCAGAATATAGACATGTGTAGCACTGTTGCTGTTCCTGGCTGGCCATGTGCATGTGACAAAGGGCTTTTGGATGACTGTTCTAGCTAACTGACCTTTTCTGAAAACTAGGATTTTGGAAGACAAACATTGAGAGCAGATAGAATTATAAGAGGTGTGTGTGTGTGTGTGTGTGTGTGTGTGTGTGTGTGTGGTTTTTTTTAGTTTTGCCTTTAGACCTAGATCCCACACCCCACCTCAAAAACCAAACCTGCTCAAACTTTGAGAACTATATAAAAGGTTCATTATATATGGAACAAGTGTCTCCAAGCCCTTTGGTTATCTGGACTTCTCTGTGTCCAACATGGCATTCCCCATCCATTCCATCACCCACGTATGTAAGCACCTTGCACATAAAATCAGGGGAAACAGTGAAGTCTTTGGTAGACTTCATAGGGTCTCTGGCATTTCTCCCTTTTCAAAACAAAAAACTATGAACTTGGAATAGGGTTCCCCTCCTCTTCTTATGTGTTTGTTTAAGATTTTTATTAATTTCCATTTTTTGTTTGTTGAGGGCACTGGATTAAAGAAGGTATCAGTGTTTTGAATTTTATTTTTACGATGGAATTGCTTTTTCAAAGAGGAAAGTTTCTGTAGTGTATCCTAGAGACAGTCAGACTTTGGATTCGCTGGATCTCCTCTGGATGTTTGCTCCATAAGTTTGCTCCCCTTGACAGAGAATGGTGAATTCTGTGCATTGCCTCTGTGGCTGACTTTCATGGCCTGTGTGTGTGCATTAGCAGTTCTACAGAAATAGAGAAATTCACTTTTAAATAAAAAGATAGCTGGGTACATATACAACCAAATGAGCTGGAAATTGTTGTTCTCATTACCATTAATGTTACAGATTAAGAACTGTAATGAATACTAGTAACTCAGCTTCCATTCCAGCCAGTTCTGCCTGTCAACTTCTGAAAAATGCTTCTCCTTGAGACTATATGTAGAATCCATTCTGCAGTTTCAGATCCTTTTATGTGGAGATGGTTGCTTTCTTGCTCTAATATCCAGTTGTTGAAAGGAAGTCAGAATGTGCTGAATTTTTGGCATTGTATACTAAACAAGATCTCATTCTGTCTCTCACATGCTGGCCATTGAAGCAGAATGAATAATCTAGTACCAAGTATTCATTTTCTCTAGGTCTTGCATATATTATCCATAGCTCAACTCTTGTAAGACTAACATATTTTATCAGCCCCTCTTTATGATGCAGATGGAGGAAGGTCCTTTACGTAGGTCATGATAGCAAAATATAAACATACAGAGCACAAATTACTGCCAATGATGCTTACACATGATGACATACTCATATCAAACAGACTGGTCACCTATATTCTAAGTATCTCTTTTTCGTCCTATTCAGTTGAAACAATATTTGAAGAAACACAGTATCATTATTTTCCAATTATTTCATCTGCATGAAATGTGCTTTACCAGCAGTCCTCTGTCAGATGTTCATTTTATTTATATTTTTCTTTAAAATGAGCCCATCTGCAGCTCTCATTACACAGAAGAAAGATCAATGGGCACAAGATAGGCAGATTTGCAGAGCTCTACCTTATATCTGCATATTATTTTTAAGGATTGAATGCGGATACAAATTTTGTATCCATGCAGGGCTGTAAGGATAATCACCTAAGTGGATTTTTCAAAAGTGAAGGGGGAGTATATAAAACATTAAGACTTTGGTTGTACTGTTTGTCTAAAATGTAATATTAGTTCTCTTTCTGATAGGTCTTTTTTGCATAGAAGAAGGCTAGAAAGCCTCCTTGGTGGTATGTCAAGGGGCTGGAGGGGGGGGGGGGAGAGGAGGGCAGTGCAGATAGCTGCAGTTCATTATAAAAAAAATCACCCACTCCTTTAAAAAAAAAAAAACAAAAAACAAAAAAACCACCTTTTAATCTTGAAGCTTCTGGTCCTGCCAGAACTCCCTTGCATCCTTGCTGCCTTGTGTTTTATTTTATTTTATGTAGGAAAAATCTTTTTGCTTATTTTTCTTACCAATGTACAGGCAAATTTTCATGAAAAAAATGATTGTGAACATTTGTAATCAGTCCTGCAATTTGGTAAGTGATCACACAAGTGCCTTGCTTAAATATCTTACCTCGTCATTTGGGGGTAGTCTGCACAGCAGATTAAGACCCCCAACAGTGAGATACAGGGCCAGAGTCAACTGACTTGAGCTGGCTCTGTGGGGTTGAAAATTTTTGGTGTGGCGGTTTGGGCACGTACTGGACCGTATGCTCAGAGGCTCTCTTCACTTGCCAGGTTTATGAGTCTGAATGTCTATCCTGCAATTTTAGTGATGCAATAACCATAATTACATACACAATGATGGTAAATGATACATGAATATATGCAAATTTAGTCTGTAAATATTTCTTAGTAAACAATTATTTGTTGTTTAAACTTAGAGCGCTATGAAAATGCTTTATTCTGATTTTTTTTTTTATAGAAGGTGACCGTTCTAAATACACAGTAATTGTTTCCCATAACCATGTGTAGGTTTTAAATAAGCAAATAAACATTGAAAATCTGCTCTCAGTTACAGATAATGGAAACTTCATCTTCTAAAATCGTCCTTTTTTGTGGTTGTCCTCTGCTAGAGAATTAAACAGACTATATCTGAAAAGTTGTAAAACAAATTTACTGTTATGAAGCAAAAGATTTTTTTCAACAAACTTGCTTTTGAGCTCATGTGCCAAATTGTGCAAATGAGTTATAGACCCTTGAAAATAAATAATAATAGAAATACTGACAGCCTTCGCTACTGTACTGTAGCTCTTAATATAAATGTGATATGTTTACTTTGGCTGCCAACTGTCGAAGTTTTTAAGTAATACACTTTTTTTCTTTCCACATTTAGCACTGATGTTTCAGCTACACAATTCTTAGTCCTTACAAAGAGAGAGGATTAATATGGACTATGTACCCTGACATGTTTCTTTTTCATTTTATTGGAAAGGCCCTGACACATTTATATTGATATATTTAGGAATAGTATTAAGTAATGTGCATTATACATTTGGTCAGATCATCCAATGTCATGCCACTGCACTGCTTGTGGAAGTTACCCATACAACTTTTCCATAAATCTTTCAGTAGAAAAGACGCCTCTCACTTCAGGTGTTGAGGCATGATTGTCTTGACTCTCATGATTTTCTTGTGAATGTTGCAATGTATGGTGTTTCTCTTAATACCTATTTCTTAGAAACAGTTGATTAAAAAAAAAAATCTAACCCTCATGACTGGGAGAAAAGGTGAATGCTAGCAGCTGAAACATTGGAAGACAGATTATAAGAATCCCACATTTATTATATTTTAAATCAAGGTATTTTAAAACCAAATCTCCTGACTATTTGGGGTCTGATTCATGATTTTTGAAAGTTTAGGTTATGCAATAATGACAACAAGGCTTGAGGAAAAGGCACATGGTTATCATTGCCTGTGATGTTGTGATCCTTGGTGGCAATTTCAGCATTTGTGAAAATTAGCAGCCTAGGTAAATGCCCGGATTCCATCCCAGCACGTTATATCTAGAATGTGGACTATGTGCAAATCAGCCAGTCTGCAGGATGTGCCCCATTATGTGTAAACAAAGTTCTCTGTGGAGTTTAGTTTACTAATCAATCTAGGTTTTAGACATTAACATTTACTTTCTTGAAGAGAGCTGTCTACAACACAATACACAGATTCTTCCAGGGTTGATACTCAGGATGGGATGGTATAATTGGTCAACATTGCCTTTAAAATTTTACAGGCTTTTATTTCAAAATGTGTTTTTGTATTTGGGGAGAAGAACACTAAGCTCGACGTATAACAGTTTAATTCACTTTAATTAACATACGCAATTATTTTAGGCAGCTCTTTGAGTTTTATCTTATTAATTGATTTTTTTAATCTATTAAACAGCAATGAGGATGCTTTGAAATAAGATTTTTTCATGTTGTAGTTTTCAAATTTGAATTGAACAAAGGCAATAAAACGTTACCATCCCTTTTGAATTGAGCTTCCTGTAATGTGTCTCAATAACTCATTTTGACAGAAGTGGCCTTTTAATGCATCAACCTTGAGAAAAATCAATCATAAATCTTTTCCACATTTGCTATGAAATAAATAATTCTAAAATATGAGTGCTTTTCTTGTTGCTTAACAGTTTGACAGTTGATCTGGAGCAGCGGTTCCCAACCTGTGGCCCAGGAGCGAAAAGTGGCACTTGTGGGCTTTCAAAGTAGTCTGCCACTCCCCTCCTCCTGCCTGCAGAAGGGAGCTGCTGCCTAAATACCCAGGTGGAGCTCATTTCCATGGGCTAAAAGACTGGTGTAGGCTCCTTTCTGCAATGAAAGAGAGAGGCAATCAGTGCTTCCTTCTCTCTGGCTGTTGCAGGGACCACGGCAAAGCACTCTATCTAGGTCCAGAGGTACTCGGGTCCTTGCTGAAGCCAGAGTGGGGGAGCACTGATCTTCCATCCTCCTGACTGCTAAGGGAGCCATTGCCTGGGACCCAAATATAGTGCACAGGACTACAGGATGTTTGTGAAAGAAGTAAGGAGTCCTGTGGCAGTTAAAGACTAACAGATTTACTTATCACGTAATCTTTCATTGATGAAGTGGGATTTTTCTCCCATGAAAGCTCATGCGATAAATAAATCTGTTAGTCTTGAAGTTCAAGAGGACTCTTTGTTTCTTTTGCTGAACTAAACTAACACAGGTGCCCCTTTGGAGCCTGGCAGGATGTTTGTGGTTTCCATGCTGCAGCCAGAGAGATGGGAGATCAGTGAGCAAGGAGGCAAACTGCTTTTCTGTGGAGAGGGACTAAAGGAGTTTGGTCGCCCTTCAGGGCTGGAAAAATAATATCTGTGCCCCTCAAGCCAAAAAGGATTGGGAACCACTGATTCTAGATTCTAGAGTCTTCTTACACTTTTTATAAATTGTGCACTGTGATCAGTAAGACAGTTGTTTCTTGTGTGTTGTATAATAAATGTAAGAAAGATCAGTCAGTCATAAACAGTATGACTATTTCAAAGATGCTAAAGAATAAATTTTTCCCAGCAAATGTTGCACATTGTTAAAATGCATCCTCAGTGTAGTGAACAAAATGTTTCGTTGCATTGTGCCCCTCTGTAAAAATGTGCATTGACTTGCATTCTTCCTTTGTGTCTGTAATCACAGTTGCAGCTTACATATGTTGTAAGTCTAGATCCTGTGTATTGAGTGCATACCATTCACAGCCAGATGTGTAGGCTAGACTGCTGGAAGTCTTAAAAGTTTTTGAATTTGAAGTTTTTTTAAACTTGTATTTTTTTGAAATGATATCACTCTGCTACGAAGCCCCAAGAATACAAGATAGTAGTTAACTTCCTGGTGCTTAAGTATTACAAAAGAAGATAAAACCAGGACAGTCTTAAAATAGTTAAACAGTGTAGATTGATTCTCTAAAATATGCTTCAGTTAAGAGTGATCTTCGCTATAGACATTTGCTTGAAGTAACACATGCTAAATGCATTGAGAATATGTGAAAATATTGAAAGCAGCCCTAGCAGAGTTATTTTGTTAACAGTTCTCTTTTAGTGGTTCATTCAAGATTATTGCACAGAGCACCAGAAATGTTCTCTTTCTGAGGAGACTATACCTGTTAAAACTTCCATTTTAAAAAAAAAATCCTTGTGTATTCTTTTTAAAAGAATCATTCAGATTATTGGAATTTGTAATGTCTAACACTAATTAGTAATTAAATATAATTTCTTAATCCTTTTAAGGAAAGGCTTTCCTTGTTCCACAGCTTTGCCTGCACTTACGTTAATGCTCTTTGGGAAATCAAGCTCTCTGAACCTCTTTGTACTGTCACACAGGGAACAAATAAGCTAGTCCAGTGTGACCCATATAGCACTATAAACAATTAATCAAGCAGTCAAATTCAATGAAAATGCAAATGGACTGAGCAGCGTCCCCTGAAGTGTCAACTCTGTAGTACGATTTGGAACCCCAAAGGTTTTAAATTGCTTTATTTCTTGAAGGTGAACACTTTAAAAAAAACAGAACTGTGCACTGAGGGGGATGGATCCTACCGGAGACCAGTCAGACCTGGGCATGATTTGTCAGAAAGTGAGCAGGGAAATTAGCAATGATCAGAAATAGAGAGAGACTGATTTTTTTTTATTTTTATTTTTTATTAAGCTTATGCTAATCACAAAATCAGGACCCAGCTATGTTAGGTATTTGTACCAATAGAGTAGTAGACAGAGACAGTCCATGCCCCCCAAACTCTTACAAGCTAAAATGGTAAAACAGACAGAGAGAAAGTAATATAATACAGTGAGTGTTACAGTTCATTCACCTGAGGAGGGAAGGGAAGGTGTGTAGGGTGGCAGGTGTATCATGAAATTGAGGTGAAGTGAGTGCTCTCACCCCCTCCATCAGAAACAGCAAACTGGAACAGGGAAGAAAATCTGTAGAGTGAAAACTGTAGCATGTAGTCTAGGGGCTTTGATCTGCGTTCACTGGCTCCTGTGCAGAACCTGCCAAGTCTACTTCTGAGTCCACTCTGCCAGCTTGGGAGTTTCTTTAACTGAAGGGGCTCGGCTCCTCCTTTAGAATATTTCTGTTCCCCAAACAACATGACTTGAGGAAGTGGGGGCCCTCAGTCATCTTAGTGCTTCTGGGCAGTTCAGGATCCTGCAGGGAAGAAGAGGAAGGAAGAAATAGAAGTGGTCCATCTTCCCTTTTCATCTATCATGTGGCCATACCTTTTGAAGTTGCTTTTATGTCTGCTATGCCCATAGAGAGACAAGGAGAGTTATCTTTGTCTTCACGAGAGTCAGAATTAACCAGATATTTTCACACTTTTGTGTAAGGTTTCTATCATGGTTTTAAAGAAAATTTAGGCCAGCATTTTCAAAGAGGTTACAGGAGTTAAGCACCCAATTTCTATGAGAAGCACAAACTCAGAGGTCTAAGGGTATGTCTACATGGTGGGGAAGAAGAAGAAAAAAAAAAACACCCAACATATGTCAGTATATCTGAGCTAAGATCAACTGACTTTGGGTCGTGGGGTCATGTCATGGGACTAAAACCAGCACTACATGCACCCTGGTCTCTGAGACTCTCTCTCCTTCTCAGCTTGGAGACCAGGCTCCAGCTAGAGTCAAAACATCCAGCTTACTCTTTTGAGCTTCAAAAGGCAAGCCCCATTAGCCTGAGTCATTTGTCTTGAGTTCTGAGACTTACTGACACAAGATTTTTTTTTATTGTACTGTAGACATACCCTAACTCACTTAGTCACTTTAAAAATTCAGGCCATAATATAAACTGGCTTTATGCCATGTTCTGCTTGCATCACATGTGAATGATTCTCTTTAAATGTCTTAATATTTGATGGCTTAATAGTAAGTGATAGAAAGAGGTGTTCTGCCTTTGATCTTGTGATCCAGTTAAGACCAGGATGTTATCCAAGAAAGAAAGACATGGAATTTATATAGCCCTTAAAACCATATTTCTGGTTTGATCTGTACTTTGGCATCCGACATGTGAGATCATTTGGAGGTCCAGTTTGTTTATAGTTTGTGAATTTGGAAAGGCTGCATGCTGAATGTCATGAAAATTTCAAGTAAATAAATTGGATCGTGATTTGGGGAATCTGAATGTCATTTATTAATTCTGCTTTGACAGTTGGTGGTGGGGGTGTCCTTGGCTATGTCTACATCTAAAAGCTTAGTTTAAAACTTGCTTTGTCTGAACTACTCAGTGCCTGGTTAGTTCAAATTAACCGCAGCTTTTTAGCTCAAACTAACTTTTTAGTTTGAACTAGCTGTCCTTTTTTTTAGTTAAAACTAACTTTTTAGTTTGAACTAAAAAAGCGCAACTAGTTCGAACTAAAAGTTAGCTTAAACTGAAGAAAGTGGTTAGTTCAATCTAGCCAGTTAGTTTGAATTTATTTGGTTCGAAGTAGCATGGCTACATTGTGCTAAGTTTGAACAAAGCTCTACATTTGAACTAAACATTCGAACTGAAAACTTTTTTTTTAGTTTGAGCTAGGCAAAGCCTACTGTGGACATTGACCAAATGAGTCCAGATTAAGCGTCCTTAATCCAGACTAATTTGCCAGTGTAGACATAGCCTTTGTGTATCTGGGTTAGACTCTAGGCTCTGTTTTGAATGTGGTCTCCATTTTTCGTTTATTTCCGTATTGGATTGGAATTCCAAGGGGTAATGTCACAACAGAGGTTAATCTGATCCTTTATTCAAATAGAAGCTACTAGAAGTTAGCAACTGCTAAGAAGAACCAGGCCCACCCGCTGGGGTGGTCACTAAGCAACAGATCACCTCGAGGGGGATTTGACTAGCTAATGAGGCTGATCGGGGAGTCACCTGACAGAATGCTGTTGATACAAAAGAGAGGGTCTCAAGCAACTATTTCTAGAGAGAGAGGGAAGAAAGATTAGAGAAACCAGTGTTCTGGAAGAGTAGCTGCGTACAGAAAGGCGGGGGGATCGTGGACTCTTTTAAGGATTCCAGCTTGTTCCCAAAGAATGCTCCAGCGTTAAGGAAACAGGGCCATGGAAATGCACATAGATGTTCATTATTTTGTTTAGATCAGTGTATCTGTTGTACTGCTAAGTACAGAGTACTGGTGGTTTCCAATCCAGTGCCAAATCTGTCCATTTGTCTTTGCTTTCACTCTCTGCTGCCCCAGCGAGTCGGTTTAAACTCAAAGTACCTATACGACTGGAGCTCTTAAAAAGTTTATGCGTAGGCTGTATGGAGCCAGAGTGGTAAGCACAAGTCCTAGGGGACTAGAGAGTTGGACTGTGGCCTCTGCATCATGGGAATCTGCACCATGGGGATGTCCCTAGAGATCACTAGCAGGAGCAGTACCTGGATTCGGTTCAGAATCAGAAAACTTAAACATCATACTGGGTACAAAGAGGTTAAAACCCAACAGCCTTGGGAGTGTTGGGGAGTTCTGTCAGGGTCAGGTCTGTGTGTATCGAACATAAACCCAGAAAAGTATTTAAAAAGTGAGGATTTAGAGAATACTGTTTTGTTTGATGCACAGAAAACAAATACAGCCCCCTCCCCCATGGGTGAAAATATTTTTTGGGAAACTCTCTGTTGCTTTTAAAGTCAAACTATGCTTTTCAAAACATAAAAAGGGCACTAAGCTAATTAGTTTCCTCTAAATATTTCATTGTTTTTAAACCGTTTGTATGGCTACACAAGTGATTTTTTTTCCAAAAGGCTTATTGTATTGTAAGCTGAAGTAATGAAAAAGTAACTGAAGTTCAATATGCATTTTTTTAAAAAAAATTAGTGATAACATAAGTAATATGGCTGAAGAATGCACACTGAAATTAGCTTTGACACTCTATTTGCTTTATGTCTAACTTTATCTTACTGTGAATTATTCACTGGTAATACACAGACTACTTTATTAAATCTTAATCAAATGCATTTTATCATGTATCAATTCAATATTTTGCCATTGCATTTCTGCTCTAAAATACTGAGTTCTTTGTAGAAGAATGATAAATGTACAACAGAGTGGATCAGTAACAGTCAGTCTCACATTGCCAAAGTTTGCAATGAAGTCAGATTGTGGTAATGTGTAGTTTTACCCTCTCTCTTAAAAACATTCATGGATTTAATTTACTGCTCTTTATTTTTTCATTTTTATTTTTATTTTTTTAATGAAGTCAGACTTCAGTGTTCACCTTTATGAAAAATGCAATGTTGGGGAAGCATGGAACAGGATATTTAGCTTCTAAACATTGTACCATAGTGATGTGTGTGTGCTGGGGGAATAGTTTTGGAAATGCATCTGACTGTGAATTAAGTCTTTGCTTAATTATTGCAGATTGTATTTGCATTTCAAATAGGAGTTACATTTTAAAACATAGTTGACTAAGTGTGCGCAGACAGATTGTGGTATAAAATAGATTCCCATGCTGAGGCAAAAGCATTGTGACATGCAATTGTACATGCAAAAGCCTGCTATTTTTTATGATTAATCCTTTTCTAGTGATGCAGGAATGGTACATGTTGTTTGTGTGCACAGCTCTGGTACCTGTATTTGAAACTTCAGTATGACTCAGACATCAGCTGGTGGCTGTTTCATACCCCTTTATTAGTCATAAGACCTTTGTTATAAAAATATGAAAACATAAAGTTTGCCCACTCTTGAAACACTGACCACAAAACCCTAAAAGGTTTGCTCTTCTTTGTAATGTAATCAAGACAATGTGGACCAGTTTCTAGCTTTCTGTAGAAATCATATGAAACGTCATTTCTAATTTTGCAGGTTTTTATCCCCAAATAGTGAATTGGCTAATTCTTGTTTGTTTTTTGTTTTTTCCTTTGACCTGAAAATCTCCACAAGTTGAATCCCAGGGGAAGTTTCACATGACTTGAAACTAGATTTAGTGCACAGTAGGAGTAGTGGGACGTTTTATTGCTTTGTTAAATTGACCTGAGCTTTATTTTCTCTTGAAGAACAATGACAGTAGTTCATCAGTGATCAACCAGTTTCTCCAAAGCAGAGTGCATTTATTTAAGAACTAAAGAGGAGGGGTGGGGCCAGCTTCTTTCTGCTGGAGGAGCTGCAGTAGGGTGGACAGAAAACTGGGGGCTGGGCTATCTTGCCTGCAGCCACAGCTCTGCATCCCTCCAGCTTTGAAGGCAGTGCTGACAGCAATATTGCTGAAATACGAGTGGCAATGCCATGCCATACCATACCATCTTTACTTCTCTGCTGCTGCTGGTGACAGCGCTCTCTTCAGAGCTGGGGGGATGGAGAGTGGCGGCTGCTGGCCAGTTGCCCAGCTCCAAGGCAGCAGCAATAGACCTATCCATCCACTCCTCAGCCCTCCTCCAAAAGTCTCTAGTGCCCCTTTTATACCAGGTGCCTCTGCCAAACCATCCACTTCCTGCCCCCCCTGTCCTCTAAAAGAACACTGTCCACTGTGTAGCTCATAATCCTAGTCCCGCATAGGAGCAGATACTCCCGGCTTATATAGCTTCTACATCCCCTTGGGCCCTCCATAACTTGCTCACTCTGACAGATGCTGTGGGAGGAAGGTACCTTTAGCCATGGCTCTGAGAATGGAACCAAACCCAGTTCAAAAGTGTCCTGACCTCCTCTGATAACCTTAATAGACAGTCTCAGTCCAAAGAAAGACACTGAGTCTCTGCTGCCTGACTGGTTCTCCCACTTGCATATCACACTTCCCCAGTCTTTGATTGGTGTACAAGAAAATGTCCCACTTCCCCTGATTGTACTTGAGTCATCCTAGTCAGCATGGCTTTCTCCCAGTAAGGGTATTTAAATATGTATTCACTGGTTGCTGATTTGCCTGTGTGAAAAGGAACTGGGGCTGTGAATTGAGACCAGGCCAGGCATTCCCTCTCCTTTGCTAGGCTGCACTACATGGATCAGAGTCCTGGAACTTTTGCCACGTCCTCAGGTACTCCTCTGTCATTGTATGGCTGGCTCAGGTAGGTTGCAGAGAAATGAGGGTGACAATGCCATATAGAAAACAAACAACCAAAAATGAACACACACTAAGTGCACCATAAGTGTCCATCAATCCTATAGGAACACTGGCAAACTCAAGTCCTTCTAATTCTTCTGCAGGATTTGATTTCCCCTTGGGCAAAGACCAACTCCATTTGTTGACTAAAAAAGATCACCACTTTGTTATTTAAGCTGCCATATTATCCCCCCAAGCTGTTGCTTTTTTTGACAGGCATCTTGAAAAGCCGTAAAACTAGTCTCTCCGTGTTCCCCACTGGGTAAGGCTTCAAAGGCTGGGCATCTGTCCCACCAGCCTAGGGATTTTGCATTAGTTATGTCCTAGTGATTCTAGATGCCCCATTGTGAGCCAGGAACACACAGATACACATGGATACATAATATTTATTAGTACAAGGTCTACAAATATTCTGCAGGCCATTATTTTCTGGAGCATCTCAGTATAATGATCTTTGAAGCTCCTATGTTTTCCAAGGCTGTCTCAAACATTCTGATAACATTCATGTTATATATATTAGTCTTAAGATAAGTCTGTGTTCATGATAACTGGCTGTTTTGTTTTGGAAAGTCAAAGAACATTACCTTTGAAGAGGGCTATGTGACACATAGCAGTATTTATTTCCTTAACTAACTAATCGACTGTGTGAAAATGCATATTTGGCATAGATTGAGCTGGGACTTTGTAAATCTAGTATAATCTGGCAGTGATTCTCACATATTTACCTCATTCTATGGCCCTAGCATCAGAAGTAAATTATTCTTGTAATATTTTGAGATACGGAGGTATTTTTTCCTTCATTTTATAGAAAAGTAACTGAAGTATAGAACAAACAAGGAGTCCCCTGGCACTTCTAAAAACTAACAAATCTGTTTATTGCATAAAGTTTTATGGGTATAATCCCACTTCATCGAATGCATGAAATGGAAACTGCAGTATGTTAAGTATGTATGTACATGCAGAGAAAGTTGAGTCACAAGAGCCCTTCAAACAGTTCCGGAGGAGTAGTCTGTGTTCTTAAAAGCAATCCAGGCTGTTTGAATCAAAACAACTTATTTGGTTTGCTGGAATAGAACAAAAGGATGAGAAGGTGAGAATGTTAAAAGAGGGGACGTTATCTTTTGGAGTTGAGAACCGCCCATCTTGCCTGTCAGGCATTCCTCTTCTTATGCAATGGCATCACATTCAGCTGCATTCTGACAATACAGCAACGATAATCTGTATCACCAAGCAGTGAGCAGCGCCAAGTCTCCATCATTCTGGGTGGAGACTATCCACATCTGAAGCTGATGCATGGCGCAGAATGTCATGAGCCATGCTGCATATGTCCCAGGTGTCCATAACTCCCTTGTGGGCACACTTAGCAGATCCTTCTGTGTGAACCATGAGGTGTGAACTGTATGATCCCACCCTTTACTGTGTTTTCTACAGATGAGGAATTCCATGATGGGACCTCTTCATGACCAAGAGAACCACAAACTCCCCCTTTATTGCTCCAGGAGCGTTATGGGGATGGACTCATGGGGCAATTCCTTTCTCCTCTCCTAGACCAAAGATCCGTGTTTTGGTTTTCCTCCCATTCACACTCTCACAAGTCCTACGCAAGAGCTGCTGGGACTGAATGACTGTTATACTGATAGTCCCTTTTTGGCCTTGCCAATCTTGGGTTACAGACTTTCTCCAATCTGCCTCTTTGCACACCCACTCCAGAGATGACTCCAGCTTCAAAGCCTGCTCCTTCTTATGGCTTGGTACTTGGGTAAAGCTTGTGAGTAGACCAGACATACCTTGGTGCACAAACTGTTCATGCACAACTAGAAGCTATCTATCAGGTGCTGCTGCCAGGCAAAATGGAAACCATTCACCACCTGGTTTCATTGACACCGTTATCCACTGGACTCCATATCTATTCATAACCTCTTCAATTACCTTCTCCAACTCAAACTGTTGAACCTTGCCCAGAACTCCATACAAGTCCACCTGGCAGTGGTCAGTGCCTTCCTCTCTTGGTTGGATGATTCCTCTGTCTTCTCTCACCTGCCTACTGTTAATTTCATCAAAGGTCTGCTCAGTCCCGGTGGTGCTCAAGCCTACCCCTCCTGGGAAGCTTGATAGTACTGTGCCTTCAGCAAGCCACCCTTGTGTTTCCTGTCTCTCACATCTCTCAGTGTAGTTGACCTTCTCGGTGCCTATCACATTAGGAAAACTCGTTAGTGAATTGATAACTATGATTGCCACTTCTGCGCCATCTTCCACAAGGACATGGTCTCCTTATGCCTGCTCTCCAAATTCTACCCTCAGGTGGTATCCATGTTCTTTCTCAAGAAGTGCATCCATCTCCCAGTTTTCTATCCCAAACCCCACACCTCCCACAGAGCAAGAATGCTTCAAACTCTCAGCATCCACCATGCACTGACTTTCTACCTCCAATGCATCCATGCTTTCTGCACTTCACTCAGGCTCTTTGTTGCCCTTGTTGAATGTTGCAAGGGACAGGTCCTTTACTCACAGTGTGTTGCTAAAAGAATTTCCCATTGCATTTGCAAATCCTACATACTGTCTAAGATACCACCCGCTCCTGGAACCATGGTTGACCCCATGTCTGCCTGCGTCATTGACATGTGGTGGCAGGACACTTGGCAAGCAGTCATGTGGAATACAGTCCACACCGTTAGCTCTGATTATGCTGTTGCACTAGCAGCAGATGCAGCTAATGGATGCACTATCTTGCCAACTATTTAACATCTCATGAATTCTTGCACTCAGCCCCACACTGATCCCTACTTGCTACTCACTCACATTTGGAATCCATGTAAGGATCATCACTCAAAGAAAAGGTTACTTACCAATAACTGGAAGTTCTTTGAAATGTGTGGTTCCTATTTGGATTCCAATATCCGTCCTCCCTTCCTCTCTGCTACAGATTACACTACCTGGTGGTATGAGGGGTACTGGAGTGGCACGAAACCACATGGACTCTTATAGCCTCAGCTGCTGACACAAGGAAAACACACAGGAGGATCAACAGACACTATTGTAGAATTGTTCCAGTGCATGACATGCCTGTGCACCAATGTTTGGAACCCAAAGAGGGGCCATACATCTTAAAGAACCTACAGTTACAGATGAGTAACCTCCTCTTTAGCTGAATAAGATATTTTTGTTAGCTCATTAGCAGCCTTTAGCAATGGGTGAAGGGCTGCTTTTGAGAGACTCTGCTCTTACTTTTCTGAGCGAATTCAAAGGGCAGTTAATTCAACTATCCCAAGTGCTCTACTTTGTGGAGTGCTGCAGGGTTTATATTGTCACCTGTCTTATTCAATTTATTTTTATATCCTCAAACTTGGTTTAAAAATGCTGCAGTTGAATGTCATAATACCTCCCCCCCAACACACACTTAGAATACTGCTGTTTTTTAAGACTTCCATGAAACACAGTTCATTATTATTGATAAGCTGATGCTTAAACCTTAGGTCCAAAGTCTTTTAAAGTTGATTGTATGAAAGCTACTACAACCTACTGATCTGTGCATTCTTATTAATAACTCATACTTTAACCTGCATATTGCTTTTAGTGTTCTGCCAGTGGGATTTTCAGGGTCTCTTCTTTAGACTTTCTTCATTGAATTGTGGAAACGAGGTTTTTATATCTAACTATTTTTGTATCAAATATGCTTCTGGCATCACCAGATCATGTCTTTTTTTCCTATACTGAAGTGCAAAACAAAAAACAGACATTTAAGGCTGTAAAAGTGATTGAAAGTAACACAGTCTGACTCATAGCCTTGGCACTTCCTGCTGGCTATCTGAAGAACTGGCTGTCAGCCAGGCAGATGCCCCCTTTGTGCAGTGTCTTGTCCTCGGTCCTGTCTCCAATGGATGTTCTTTCTCATGACATGGCTTTCCAGCCAGAGTCACAATTTTTGTTCTCTGACTCCAGTCCCCCTCTCTCCTACAGGATTCTGTAGTTCATTCTAGCCACTGCAGTCAGGTCACCACTCTAGGGGTGATGAAGGAAGGAGTGAGGGACCTGGGCCTGCCCACTACTTCGGGTCGTGGCCCATCGACCCTGTGTATGGCAGCCTTTCATGGCATCTCCCCCAGAACTCCTCAATCAATTTCCCTGGGCCACTTCCCTGCAGCCCCAGTACCTTCTTTACCCTTTCTTCAGAGTTCTTGTCTCTGCTGATTCCCAGCAGCCAAATGATGCTCCATCCAGGGTGCTGACAGTTTTCCCTCTTTGAACACCTGAAAAGCACCCTCTTGGTCTGCTCTGCAGCTTCTTTTTATGCCTGGGACCTGATTAGCTACCTTTCATGCAACCTTTTCCAGGCCATTGAGGGGCATGCATGCTAGCAAGCGTTTCCCAACATGTCTGACTTGTGATTGCAGTTCAAAGGAAGCAGAGACTTCCTAGATAGAGGTTAAAAAAAAGTCTGGGACTGGATATGAAGACAAGGACAACATTTATTGGTCTGGTTTACAGTCAAAGACCACTGTATATTATATGTGTCACACCATAAATAATCATAGTAATATTGGAAATAGTAATGATGAACATGATACTGACTGATCAGCCTCCTCAGGGAGCTGAGTGGCTTGATTAGTTTTTTCATAAAGGTGCTTTTCTGTGTTAAATGTCAATAGCTAGGTCCTGGCCACTTTTGCATTGTTGTGCAATGGGGAAAAGAAGTTTCTCTGTAGAAGGCAACCAACATCTTGATGTTTCTACACTGGAGGGAATGGCAGAAAGAAATATTAGAGCTCTGATTAAATGCTGGCATGCAGTGCAGATCAGTGAAGAGCTATAATGTCGTATCCTATTATCCTTAAATGCCTTAAAGCTTTGTTACTGAAGCTCTCTACCTTGGGTGTCTGCTTTCAGAAAGGAGCATTCACTCTGTCAATTTATTGGGCAGCTCTGTTCCAGTGTTTTGGATCCAGGCGCCTACATGCCATATCATTGGTATCCACCATCTTTCATTAACAACCAAATGGAATGATACCACACACTCCCCAGCCCTGAATTTTCTAGCCCTGTCTTGAAACATTAAGTTTTTCTGCAGCATTTAAGAATCAACGTTTATCAGTTCATTACTTTAAGTGGAACAACTCTGTTCCAACACAGCACTGCATTTGGTTTAGATTTAAAAATGTTTATTTCATTTCAAAGAGAGATTTTAGGTGAACACAAATATAAGGATTAAAGTTAGAAATTGTTTTAAGAGAAAGACAGACAAAATACTTTCTAGGAACTAAAACTTAACAGGCTAGACTTGGGAGTCATTGGGGTTCCACCGACAACACACTGACCACAACGTTGGGCTCAGGACAGAGCGCCTGGGATGTAGCTCCCTCAGGCTACTTCCTACCCCGTCGCCCAGCAGCACCTGCAAAGTCTCTTTGTGATAGTTTCCCAGGGGCAGGTTGCAGAACCCCTCCATCTCATCTGGGAACGGCAGGTCCAACAGCTCGTCAGGGCTGTCTGCAAGGGGTAGTTCCTCCAGGTCACAGCCAGCTGGAGTCTCCTCCTGGTTGTTAGCGGCAGGCAGCTCTGAGTGCCTCTGAGCTAATCAGTTCCAGGTGTCTGGGCTGCCCAGTCTGAGCTCTTGTCCAGCCATCCTCCATGGTAGGGACTGGGTTCCAGGCTGCATACAGGAGCTGGCTCCCAGCCCCCAGGCAGTTCCTCTGTAGGGTACTGGTCCCAGGGTTGGGGAAGCTCCTGTGGAAGGAAAGAGATGGCCTGGCTCTTTGGGAGCTTGGCCCAAAATGAGCCTGCCAGCTTTCCTTTTATATTTCCTGTCCTGCCCCTTTACTTCCAGCCTGATGGACAGGTAGCCCCCAGCTCCTCCCAGTGGTGTCTAGCTCTTTTTCCCTTGTCTGCCTCCTCACTATGGTGCTTTCCCTTCTTAGCAAAGGATCTTGGTTTGATTTCCATGTGTTATCCTCTGCTGGTCTTCATGAAGATCCCGGATATATTATAAAGCATGATAATATTGCCCTTTAACCATGTGTTCTAAAAGATTTGTAAAATATTAGCGTTAATTTGCAAGTAAAGTACATTTTCCCTTTGGAATGTCATAATTATTTTGGAGACTTAATTTGTCATGTATTCCCTGCTGAGCTCTTGAAATATTAATTTGCTTTTTTGAGATGTCTCTGATGTACAAGGACAAATTTTCGTATTTGACCCTCTGGCTGTAACTGATATTGATATGCTAAATAACTAAAATTTTTAGCTAATAGTGTAAAAAAGATAATATTCAGATTCCTTATGGCAAATACGTGTATGCATATACAGTGTATTGGGGAGAAAACTAAAGGAGTCACCTTATAAAAAGCAGAATGTTTACACTGATATTTTTCATTTATTATATATGAACGCTGATGAAATGTAACATTTATCTTGGCGCTCAGTTCCATTCTGTACTCTTGAAGGTTTCTTTGTTTTATTACTGTTAACATACCATAACAAATGTCTTTCAGATGTGAAAAATCAATCATCTCAAAAATGTCTCCAGTAGTTACTTGGTTGGATTAATATAAGGTGTTAGGAGAATAGTTTTCAAATGAAATGTCATAATTGAGCAATGCAAGTCAGAAGAATAATCATAAATTGATCACAGTTCTAGCTTCCGAAGCTAGAAAAAATAAACACATGTAAGAAAGATAAACTAAAACGTTGGTATGTTGTAGTAAATTCCATGGAACAAGCAGGCACTTCATGACTTAAGTTTGCTGAATACAGTATACAATTCTCTAGTTTGCAGTTTCTCAGTCCTAGACCTGAAGTTAGTCTTTAATCTACATAGCAGACCTCAGGAAAGTAGAAAAATGCAAGCATTTGAGAAGGAACTTGGCAGCAGTTTGTTTAACCATTTAACTTATGATTTTTATGTACTTTTTAGAGATGGCAGCGTACTAGCCTCAGAATCTATTAATTTAAACCTTTTTTCACCCATCTAAATACAGATCTGAGACCAGATGGAACCATTTTGATCATGTAGTTTGACCTTTTGTATGACACAGATCATAGAACTCCCCCCCCCCCCCATGTAATTACAAGAGCATACTTCTAGAAAAATATCCAAGCCTGATCTAAAAGATATCAGTGGGGAAGAAACCACCAGAACTTGTGGTAAATTTGTTTCAGTTATTAATTATAGTGAGAGGGGGTGATTTAACCAAAATTAAAATTTTAGCAAAATAGCCCAAGTGCTTTCTAAGAACAAATTGGATGAGGTATATGTGGAGCCAATATGTAATGAGTGCAAGTTATAGATGGCCTGATAACATAGAATAAGTTATATATGTCAGTGCACATGAGGAGCTTTTAAAACACAATTGCTTAACAAGTTCTTTTCCTTTTGCATCTCTAAAGTGCTAAGTTTGTGAATGTGCAGTAACTCAGATGTGTGATCTGCTGTTCTCCATGTATTTTGTCAACTTCAGTGGAAAACACAAACATTGCTAATTCTTGTTGCAAAATCCTGTGTCTTGTATCTTTTAATAATTCAAAATTTCTATTGGCTTATTAATATCCTAGAACATTCTGGGTTTTTCTAAATTTCGAACAGAGTGTGACATCACTGTACCACTTCATTGATGATGCTATGCCAAAGGGAGGTGGTAGTTATGTCTATGGGAGACACCTTCTTGTCAACATAGACTGTCCTTATTGGGAGTGAAGTCAATATAACTCCACTCAGGAGTGATATGGCTTTTCCACAAACCTGAACAACATAGTTACACCAGCAGAAGTTGTTAATGTAGAACAAGCCTTTTCAAGAATAAGAACAATTTATAATAGAACATTCCAAAATGTTGATCTGCCTTATGAAATATGGGAATATACATGGAGAAATATTAGAATACATCTCCCTGTTAGCTAAATTTAGCTATGTGATGCCAATCAAGAATCACTAAGTTTTGTGTTGCATAAGAGTCAAAATGATAAAAAACATGTGGGAAGAAAAAGTCAAGATTGGTTACAAAACCCCCAAGTCAAACCTCTTTAGCACATCATCAAGGATCTACAGCCTACGCTTCAAGAACATCCCTTGCTGTTCCAAGTGTTGGGATGGGGGGTAGGCCACTCCTCACTTACAGACAGCCACAACCTTAAACAAATACTCACCAGCAACTATACATTGTGCAACCGGAATACTAAGCCAGGTGCTTGTTACTGTGACAGGCCCCATTGCCAATTCTGCCCACATATCTCCACAAATGATACCATCATGGGACCTAACCAGGTCCATCCAAGAGCTCATTCGCCTGGTCCTCTACAACTGTGATATATGCTTTCATGTGCCAACAGTGCCCCTCTGCTGTATACATTGGGCAGATCTGAGTGTCTCTGCCCAAAAGAATAAATAGACCCAAATCAGACGGCAAGAATGTAATATTCAAAAAACAGTAGTAGAACATTTCAGTCTTCCTGGATATTGTCTTAAAAACATGCTAGTTTTGGTGCTTCAGCAAAAAGACTTTAAAAATAGATTGGAATGTGAAACTACAGAATTGGAATTCATATGCAAACTAAATACTTTGAGACTGGCTTTGAATAGGACTCTTGAATTGCTGGGTGATTACAGAAGATGATTTCCTCCCAGTTTATCCTCACAGTTCCTGTTTACAGCTCTGGCTACCCTCTGACAGATGGTTTGAATCAAAATAACTTGTTCACTTTGTAGAGATGGACCAGCAGTCTGTCCCTCTGAATCTGTTTTCAATTAACAATCTCATCCACCCTTCTCTGTATCTATATATTTACATCTAATATGCTTCCTCCCCACCACCATTTCAAGCATTTGACTAAGTGGGATTATATCCATGAAAGCTCATGCGAGAAATAAACTTGTTAGTCTTTAAAAGAGTGAAGTGCTACAGGACTCTTTGTTTGTTTTTCATATTTTTAATAATCTTAAATGTAATATTTATAAAGTAGAATTTTTTCAGTTAAAAATTAATCCAGGTATTGTAATCACTACAAAAAACAGCAGGCAGCCTGTCTTTACACTTAATTACAGGGGATGCAGTGTACTCTCATTTACTTCTGATTCCTGCCTTTTTTTGAACAAATAACATGTGCAACAGTTAGCCTTACTTGCCTGGTAATGAGCCATTGTTTTCCAAGAGGTTCTGAAAACCAATAGTAAGGCTATGCAGACTACCTGAAGGTCATATTCGTTGAGATCCAAATTCATTTGTGGTAGTTGAGAGACCCCATTTATTAAATGCCAGTTATTGCTGTGAACGCTACAAGTGGGGGAAAAAAATATAAATCTAATGTAAAAACACAAGGCAGGGAACCACATGTTTCAAAGTTAGCTTTGGGTTGAAACAAAAAAAAATTCTACTGTTTTGTTTTGTTTTGTTTTTTACTTCAAATTAGTTTATTAATTTCAGTAAAGACTTATTTACAATGTCAAAGCATTGGGAGAGACAGAGATCGATAACCTTTATATTTAAGACAATAGGGAAAATACACATCCTGTTTTTGGGGACAAGTTTACATACCTTTTCTTTTCAGGATAATCCATACGAACTTCTGGAGAGAGGTGCAGAGAATCTGAACTGATTGTCAATATCATGCACCTCCTGTGGTGTAAAATTTAGCTAGCTTCTCTTTTTCTTTCTCACTCACTCACTCACAATGATCACAATAACTCTCTGTTCCACTTAATTTTTACTTGAGATTTCTATTTATCTTTTTTTGCCCTATAAATATTACATTAAGACAATTAAGTGAAATTAGATAGTGGTAATTAATGTGTTGTTTTTACTTTACTGTACATCCTCCAAATAGGCTTTGCTACAAAACCTCTCTCCTGAAACCTTTGGTCTGTTTATAGCTTCTTAAAATAGGAGATTTCCAGAGTGTCAGCCCTTCAGAAGAGAGGAACACACATCACAGATTTGTCAAAGTCTACTGGCTTGCTCCTTCATTCCACCCATTGGGGGTGAAATCCTAGCCCAATTGAATTCATTGCCAAACTTCTAACTCATGTCAGTAGGGTCAGGATTTCACTCATAATTTTTTCAGAGCTTTTTGATAGGCTTCAAAAATACAAAATAGCTGGTGATAATCTGTAAATAGTGCATTTTTAAACTGAAACACAATTGTACAGTAAAAGTTAGATCTCTATTTTCTAAATTGTTGATGGGTGGTGTCAAAAAGTGTGTATGTATAGTTTGATGTAGCGTGTCCCTTTTAATTAAGTCCCTGATTCTGCTGTGGGCTTCACATGAGTTATGGGGTCTGTCCACCTGCAGTTTACTGAAAGATATGAGCGTTTATTTTTGTTTTGATTTAACATCATCCCTATCAAGACTGCTAAACGCTATTTTTGCAACGCCTACCCTAGCCAAAAAGAAACTTAGGTAAACTGTGTTGTTTCCTGTAGGTTGTGTCAAAAGTATTTCTTTATAAAATTAACAAGGATAAAACAATGTGATAGTCTTTTTTAAATGAATGCTTCGAACATTAAAAAATAGCAGAAATTAAATTACACTGTTTCAGCTGGTATTTAATTCAGCATGGATCATTAGGATAATTATAGCGACATGTTCATTTAGAAGCTGTGTGAATCCAAAAAGAAAGGGTTTGGGAGGAAAGGGTAGTGATTCTTTGTGTATCCTTCAGTAAAGCTCTTAATGAAATAAGTGTAGCACTTTAATCACAGGGAACATTATAATAGGTGTCCAGCAAGAATGTTAATGAAGACATACTGCCACACCTTCCCTCTTCCAAATACCCCTCCCAATTTAATTATGTGAATGTGTTTCCTCTGAGAGGATAAATTTGTTGAAGGGTTGTTATTGGTGATTTTACATTCCGTTGAAAGATAAAGCTTTTGACAATATTAATCTTCCCAGTAATAAACGTGGGGCTTTTAAAGGTTTATCAGGATATTCCAATCAAAGAATGCTCTTAGATTTCTGGAATAGACCATGAAATGTGAGAGAGCAAGCAGTGATTTTAAGAAGTACAATAGTGACTGAAGATGCAGGGGTAGTAAAATGTGTTGCTTTACTCCATATCACATCAAGAACAGAATCAAAGAAAGTTGCAGCTGAGGAGCTCGAGGTTGGATATTAGGGAAAACTTTTACTAAGAAGATGGTAAAGCATTGGAGTGGGTTACTAGGGAGGAATGTCCATCTTTGATTGAGTGGAATGGTCCTGCTTTAAGCAGGGGGTTGAACTAGATGGCCTCATGAGGCCCCTCTCAACCCGACAATTCTATGACTTACACTTTCAATACACTGTGACCAGGCCTGGTTCAAGCAGTTGCAATTGGAAGTCTGGCTGAGGAGAGGAGAGATGTGCTTTCTATTTGAAATATTGATGTTTCCATCCGATTACAAGGTGGTTTATAAATGGGATAGATAATTAGCGAGTAATGAATATCTATAAAGAGCATCATTTTGTAACTTCACATTACTGTTTTATGGTTTATTTGTAACCCTGTGGCTCTCATTTTGAACAGTTATTCTGTCCTTCTGCTGATTTTCTTTTAGAGACAAAACCACTAAAGCAAAGACCAATTGTATCTTTACCGTAACCATATCTTCTCATTCTGTGATCAGAAAAGAGTCTCACATTCTGGCATGTGAAGGTTCAGGGGAGTCCATGCAATTTAGAACCAACAATCTGCGGGGTTAGGGCTTTACCACCCGTGTGCATTGTGGGCTGCAGTAATGTCTGGAGAGCTGAAGTTAGTCTTGGAGTACCTCCTAAATATTTTGATTTATTGTTGAAGATCCTTTGCTTGGTTTGGATCTGGGCCCTTTTTACACTTAATCCACTGATGAAATTGTTATATTCAGTGGGCCTGTTATTTTTCAAAATGTTAACACACATTGCTTGTGCTTAAATCCTTTGAATTTGAGCAATATTATTGGTTTATTTGAGCAAATAGAAGGCAACGTTTTTAGGAGATGTGCGTCATCAAAATGAACTCTTTGCTCTTTAGCCATTCTAAACAAATAGTGTGTGGATGAATGTTTTTAGTGAGGTTAAATGACTGGCCAAAAACACAGATGTTGGAAATGTGCAGCAATTTTTTCTCCCATGTAACATCATAATAGATATTTAGGTTTTGCTGTCCTGCTGTGGTTTATTTCATTGGCTCTACATTTAGCCGCTTTTGCAGACAATTTAAGATCTGAGCTGTTGCCCCCACCTGACATTACTGAACTCTCTTCACTTAAGACCAAAAATCATAAATTAGTTCTTCAAAGATAAATGATCAGCCCTTGATTCATTAATCAACATAATTTTAAATGATAATCCACCAAGTCTCAACTCACAAGGCTTAAATGGGTATCCAGGAAAGGATGAGGTGCACATCTCTGCAACTTTTTGTGAAAGGAGGAATAGGCTACCACAAAGAACATTGATGTGTATTGTACCTATTAATTTTATATCTATCTTTCAGAGAAAATATTTAATCTACTAGGTTAATTCTCTCTCTCTCTCTCTCTCTCTTTTTTAAAATAAACAATGCATCTGTTAACTTGTGTATAATTAATCCTTCAGTATTGTTGTAAATATGCAGCTGATGGGAAATAATTCTCCCCAAAATTATGAATCATTTCATCTAACGGAGCTTTTCTAAATGCAACAAAACTTAATCTACTGATGGCGTATTACAAAGAATTCTGGTTTCCCTTGCAGTGTTCACAATGACAGCTCTGTCCAGAGCTGTGAAACTTAGAGTACTCTAATACCATATTTAGGGCTGGTATTTGCTAGTTGTAGAAGTCTTCAGTGTGGCTGAGGACAAATGGATGTTCAATTACATGTGATGTCTTCGAGTCACCTCACACTAACTCGGTGCAAGCACCCATCACAGGCAGCATCCCCACCTGGCTATGTCATTGGACTATATTAATGCAGGCCAGACAGGAAA
Source organism: Podocnemis expansa (assembly GCA_007922195.1). Taxonomy (NCBI): domain Eukaryota; kingdom Metazoa; phylum Chordata; order Testudines; family Podocnemididae; genus Podocnemis; species Podocnemis expansa. The sequence continues at coordinate 6,250,253 of ML682004.1, forward strand.
TTGTGTGTTTCTCCCTTGCTGAAAAGGTATTGATTGTCTTTGACAGTTATCTGCACAGGGAGTTGGGCTGTGAAAACTAGTAGGGGTCAAAGACTGGGAGTAAGTTTCTCTCACTGATTTCTGGTGAACCTATATCCAGTTTGAAGCTACATTGACGATCTTGTACTAGAGTTCATTTTGAGCATGTGCAGCTGATTGAGTTTAAATGCACAAATCCCATTTTGCTGGCATATGGAAGTCCAATCACCTGTGTTCACAGGTAACTGTGATTAAAAAAAAAAAAATTACATTAGGTTGTGTAGTTGTATCCCTTCCTAGTGGCTCAGTGCTGAAATATCTAACTGATTTAGGAGCCTGCTTTATTTTCAAAGAGGATTTAAGCACTTCAATGCCAAAATTCCTTTAGATAATGAGAATGAAGTGACTGTGCTGTGGACGTGTAGCTGTTTCAGTTCCAGGATGTTAGAAACACAAGGTGAGTGAGTTAATATCTTTTATTGGACCAGCTTCTGTTCATGAGAGAGACAAGCTTTGAATGTACAGAGAGCTGTACTTCACATCTGGGAAATGTACCTAGAGTGTCACAGCTAAATGCAAGGTGGAACAGATTATTTAGCGTAAGTTGTTAACACAGTTCAAGGGGCTATTCAAGGTGAACGTGTTAACTCCTGGCGCTAAATAACCCGCTCCATTTTGTATTAAGCTGTGACACTCTAGGTGCATTTCCTAGACATGAAGAATAACTCTCTGTAAATTCAAAAGCTTGTCTCTCTCACCAACAGAAGCTGGTCCAATAAAAGATATTCCCTCACCTACCTTGTCTCTCTTAGTGGTCGCAACTTTTTCACAGCTCAAGTGGTTCTTATTTAGCATCTGCCTCTGAATATGTACTTTTGGTGTATTAGATTATCTACTCTGTGTATGTAGTCACACAAATAGATGGTATGTTATGAAAATTTATCCCTTAAAATAAGTCTTTATTAACACCAAAGAAATGTAATAACTTACAACACTTTTTGTGCAGGTGGCAGTTGAAAGAGAACAAATTTGCTATCATTACACACAGACAGATTGACTTTTCTTCCAATAAACAATCATATTATTCCACAGACTTCTTGAAACACCTTGTATATTATTATTTCATTTAATATAAAGTAAAGCTCATTTCAAATAAGAAAGCCAAATATGTTGCTTTTTTCTTATCTAGCTTGATTGATTAATTGGTGACCTACAATAGCAGAAATGATGCAATAGGAAGAAACAAGTTAACTCTGAATAAAGCTTACAGAGAAATCAAACAGATTTTTTTTTTAAAACAGTATAGAAAATAAAGGCAGGAAAGATCTGTGTAAAATTCTCATATGCAAAACCTGGCCAAGATATTTTGTGTGGAAGATGCCTTATTGTTGTAGAGGAAATGTGTTTAGGTTTAGGCTCCTGGTCCCCTAAAACTTCAAGAAAATTACAAGGCAAAGGAAGAGGCTTTTTATCAGTCCTTGTGTGTCTTGAAAGGTAGTAGATTTTTGTGTAGAGATCACTGTGGCCTTATTTATACACACACGATACTGCTTAAACTGTACAATTATAGTTAAATATGGTAACACTTCCCCTTCCTGTATGGGAATACTATATATGCATAAAACAACTTTGTAGAACTGCATCTACAGAAGGAGGGTTTTTTTGTTTGTTTTTGCTTAAAAAAAAAATCACATCCCTTACCGAGAGCTATAATGAAACAAAAACTGTGCATATGGAAATAAGGTAAATTTTAACAATGTCAGTAATTAACCCTTCGAAGACTTTGCCAAGCAGTTGTGATGATGTCTCTATCAATGGCAATTTTTAAATCTAAATTGAAATTTTCATTTTAATAGATTCAAAATGAATTATGTTAGGTTAGCTGCTACAGCCAGTGAAAGAGGAAAGCTCTTCTAGTCTAGAATGGAGTGCCGGAAGCATACAGAGAAGCTGTTTGTCTCCTTCCTGTATCCACCAGGAGATTTTAGTTCAATTTTGTAGTCTCTCCACATCTGAGAATCCAGCATGGGATATGTTGGTGTGCATGTGTGCCTGCATAGGAGAATGTGAAGTTAATAGAGTGTGAATGGAGCTTAATTATTCTTCCCTCTACCCTTTTCTATAAATCATAGTAAATTCATTGCTTGTATATTCCTTTCCTAGAGGCGAGAGGACACAGTTGCTGCTTTCTTCTTCATTTCTCTATTTAACCCCCATCCCAACATAAATTGGAAGCAGGCCTGCTCATGGGAGGCAGGGGGACATGTAAGGGGAGCAATTGCCCAGGAGCCCGGTGATTTAAAAGGGCCATGGCAGAGGAAAGGATTGATATGTATTCTCCACTCCTCCATACACCCCCTTTCCCTGAGGCCCCTGCTGCTTGTGCTCTCTGCTCCTTCCCTGAGTCAAGCTTATTTATTATGTGCCATGTAGATTCCTGGGTGGCTGAGGAGTCTCTATCTGCTACTCTGCTTCCTAAGTTCATTGGTAATGCAGATACCTCCTCTTCAGTTACCTGAGAACCTGCATGATGCATAATAAATAAAGTAAAAACTTCTGGGGAAGCCCACTTGGACCTTAGCCACCCCCTTCTGGGAGGCCATAGACTGTCCTGCCTGGGGCCCAGAATTGCTGTTTGTGGGCCTGTTTGGGATGGCATCTCTAATGGAAAAGGGAAAGCCTTAAATTATTTGCTTCCTGTTAATGGTCCACAGATGTAAATGCTACCTTACTTGACAAAGAATTGTCAGTGGCTTTTCTGTTGTGTTGATCTCTAGGAAATCTGAACCTGTTAATCAACAAGCCACTCTCTTGACAAAATCTTCCTTTAGGCACCAGGCAGCCCAGCAGTCACCAATTTAAAGAGGCACAGGTGCATAAACACAGCAGTCAGCAGGAACTGAATCACTAATTTTGCTCTATGAAAGACCTCAAGGAATGCCTTTAGCGAGAAGCCTAGGGAGGCAGTCTTGCAGCCTTAGGAAGTGAAGTCCAGATTTTGATGGCACTAAATATTTGTGGAAACGTAAACCAGCTTTATAACTTCTTTTGTTAAAAAGTGATTATGCAGTTACGTTTTGTGTGAGTCATTTTTTCTGAAGGCTATCCTCCTCGCTCAGCCAGTGACAAAGCCAAAAGCTTTTTGTGTGTTCCCAGCTCAGACATCAGCAGAAAAGTAGCTCTGGGCAGAAAAAGCTTTCTGATTACTTATTTGTGATGCAGCTGTCTTTTTGTTTTGCAGTTACGCTTTTCTGTCAGTCAGTTTTTCCCAACCATCTTCTAGTGAAATCTTGTGATATGCAGTGTCAGCGAGGAACACTCCCTCCCCCAGTCCCCCCCCCATCTTCCTCCACTCTCTACCCTTAGCTCTTAATGCCTTTGTCTCCCTGATCCTTTGGCTCCCCCACTTCTTCTCTATCATTTTATTATCTTTTTGTTTACTTTGTTTTTAGCACCCTTTGCAGGTTCCCCACTGACAGGAAGGCTAAATGTCTCTCATGGTTTGTGGGGAACATTCAGTGGTGCCTCCAAGGGCTGGGTAGCGTGTGTGCTTGTAGTTGCATTGGGAATGCAGAAGTGAAGCGTGGGCAAGCAGGCTGCTGTTTCAATACGCAGCTCTGTTCTCATGCGCTACTGCCTGTATTACAGGGAAGGATGTGATATAGTCATGGATTCCATGACTTTACTGGACTTCTGTGACTACTTCAGTTTCAACTATCAGCAGCTGAAGCTGGGACCGGAGCTGCAGCTGTGTGCCCCCCCTTCCCAACCTGGGCCTAAAATCTGGCATTGTGAACGCTTGTTGTATGCTTTGGCCAGGGCTGCATAGCTATGGGTGGGCCTGGCTGGGCCCTAGCCCACCCTCTTTGAAATCAGGCCCACCCAATCTCTAGTTTATGAAATGGTCATGCAAGACCATATCAAAAACCTTATTAAAGTCAAGACATACCAACTCTACTGGTTCCCTCTGTGATGTGTTGTACCCCCCCAGGGTGCAACCTGGAAACTGGAACTGCTGTGCCCACCCTAGCTCTATCCAGCTAGGGCAGGCTCCCAATAATGCCTTGCTAGCGAGAAACAACTGAGTATGAGAGCAGTGGAGACCCCACTACCCCCTGCTCCCAAACTGATTTACCTGGCTTCTTTCCAGACACTCACGAGCCAGGAATGGCTAGAAGAGCTTTTATCAGTTCACTCCAGTTCTCTGTTTCTCATTGCAAATTTGCCTTATCCTGCCCTTGTCTAAAGCCTGACCCAGATAAGTTCATTATTTAGTCTGCTTTCCCCTCAATGTGAGGAAGTCATACACCAGTTTTAGTTAAGCAGAGGTTTCTCAAACACTTAAATTCAAGACACACTATTTTAGCTAAATTAAAGCACAGATTTATTAGCTACAGAAAATCAATTGGAAGTGATATGTGACAACTATGAAGAGATCAGAGGTAGTTAACTAAAGAATTAAAATAGCTTTGCAGTCTAAATTGTATTAATACTGGACAAGATTTGAATTAACAATGTCTCACCTGCATTAGCTGATACAACCAGTTCCTAACACACAGGGTGGGACTGCCTTCTCTTCCAGAGGCTACCATTCTTCTTCTTCCGAAGTCCTTTCCCTTTCAAGTATTGAGTCATGGGGTCTTCCAGCTCACTGGAACAATCAGTGCTTGTGACTTAGGGATTTGTCTTCAGTGGTGAAACAAGAGTACATTATTTACTTGCTTCCTCAGTGAAGACTTCAGCACAATCTCTGGTAGTATATTCTTTCCTTGAATGTGTGAGGGAGAGCCATTAATGGTATCTGGCCACTCTGTTGTTCTACCAAAAAAAGCTTGTTTGTTGGTATTTCTCACTTCACAACACATTCTAGTACCATACACAACAATATTTCATAACTTCACATACCATGTAGCACATACAATTCAACAGTATGTTAATGTTTAGCAGATCAAGACTTTTAGTATGATACCTCTCAAGGCATACTTTGTATAAAATATTACTGAATTATATGACAATTATAAATAGCAGGTTTCTGGGGAATTGCTTTCAGATGCAAAGGGTCACCACCCCTTACTCATCAGCCTTATTGCTCTGACAAAGAAAGCTATTAGGCTGGTTTAACATGATTTGTTCTTGACAAATCCATGTTGACTAGTACTTATCAGTTTATTATCTTCTATGTTTTTGCAAATTGATTGCTTGATTATTTGCTCTGTTATTTTTCCAGGTACTAAAGTTAAGATGACTGGTCTATAATTCTCCCTGTTATAGATTTGCACTCTATTTTGCCCTTTTCCAATCTTCAGGAATCTCTCATGTCTTCTGTGAGTTTTCAAAGATAATCTCTAATGACTCGGATAACCCTTCATTCATTCCTTGAGTATTCTAGGAGGTGTTTATTCAGGCCCTGGCAACTTGTAGAGATCTAACATATAAATTATTCTTATTTCCCTATTTTAGCCTCTGATCCTACCTCATATTTGCTGGCATTCACTTTTAAATGTCCCACTAACCTCTTTGATAAAAATTGAAACAAAGTCATTGAGCACTTCTGCCATTTCTACATTTACTGTTATTGGCTTTCTTCTCTCATTGAGTAATGGGCCTACCCTGTCCTTGGTCTTCCTCTTGTTTCTAATGCATTTCTGTAGTAAGTTTTCTTGTTACCTTTATTTCTCTAGCTAATCTAATATTTTGTGCTTTGGACTTTCTCACTTTGTCCCTCCATACTTGTTGGCTTTGTACATTCAACCTTTGTAATTTGAACCAGTTTCCACTTTTGGGGCATGAAGGGGATGACTCTTTTTTGAATTTCAGATCATTGAAGATCCCATGATTAAAGCCCAGGTGGTGTCTTGCCACACTTTCCATTTTTCTAATGCACTAGAATAATTTGTCATTGTGCTCTTAATAATGTTTCTTTGGAAAACTGCCAACTAACTCACTCTCGCCTGCTATCACTGATTGGGGAAATTGCAGAAGGCAGGTGTTTGTTTTGGAAGATTGCTGGGTGGAGGAGTATACTGGGAGATCCAAACAATATCTTAGAAAGTTTTTGCAGGCCCAGGTTCCAATTAATCTCCATCTATCCAATCCTTACCCTGCACTGATCTATTGATGGTCCCACTGGAGGCAGTTCCAAGCACGGAGATAAGAGTTTCAGAACAGAGATCCTTCACAAATAAAGATGTCATTTCCCTCTATATCAGACATATTAATAACAACATTTCTAGCAGGTGCTGTTTTTCAGCAAATGATAAAACCTTATAAAATCATTTACTGGAAAAATACAGCTGCCCCAAATTTAAACTTGTATTTAGCCAGACATGACAATGATTGGAGGGGGCTTTATTATTTATTATGCTGCTATTTTCATTTAGCTAGAAGACGAATTGAAACAAAATCATGCCATAAATCTCTGCAGTTGTAAATCTTTAATTTCCGCTTTAAAAAATAGCATTAGTCTCAGAATTTGATATGATTTGTGATGGCTTAAATATGCAAGGTGCTTTTGGTTTTGATCACATTTTCAGAGTAGGAAGCGTATTTCTGCTGATAACAATAAAGTAATAGTGCATCCTGTGAGGCTCCAATACATAGCTTTTAATTCCTCACCTTTTTTTAGAAAATGGCACTTCTGCTACAGTGATGAGGATAGTTATTTGTCACGTTTTTTTCCCCCAATGACATCTTTTATCAGTAATTTTTTTTGTTTTTTCCCCTAGACCAGAATTAATTTTATAAGTCATTTGTTTACAGTTGAGGAATTCTGCTTGACAGCTTTGGTTTGACTAATCATATGCTAGTGAAGAATCAAGGTGGTGCGCTGTTCCTGTGCAATGTCGGTAGGTTGACTATTTCTAATCCAGTAGGAATACTTTCCCAGTATGATTAAAAGTTGGTTACTGGTCATGGTTGAATTAACTATGATTTTAGAAGGTTAAACCTTTGGAAAATCATAGAAATTGTTAGCGTCTCTGAATGTAGCAAGACTAGCAATATTGCACTTCGGCTATTCTAAAGATTTAAGGCGGCTCACCACATAATCTTCACACTTGACATTACTGTGAGGTGAAGGCCTATGTTACTTTTCTGACCCCATATCCTGACTCAGACACAGGATGTTGACAATTGATCGATCAGTCATCTCTCTGTGCTAGATTAGTGATAGCCTATTAATTTCACTGGTCTGTTTTAGGCCAATAAATACTGGCCTTAACGGAGATTAAAGAGGTGGAAGTAAAGGGCCTTTGGGCTTTTTTTTTATTTAAATGTTCAGTTACTGAAGATTTTAAAGATGTTCCACGTCTGCCCAGGGTAGAATTCAGGGCTCACTGTCCTCTGAATGCATTTCTTGAGATCAACAAGTTTCATTCTCTTTCATTCTTCAGGAAAGAACAAAAACAGCCATTTTGAATGTATGGCTGTGTCGCTAACATGCTGTTGTTGCTGCTACACTAACATAAAAAGGCAGAGTGAAATAGAAACTAAAATTGAAGAGGGAAAATCAGTTTGGAACAATTTAATGACCTGCTGCAATAATTAAATGCACATTTCTTGGTGGTTGATGCATTTTTTTAATGTGTGATTTTGAGTGAGGAAATATTTCAGCGTATTTTCTGAAGTATGTTGTTTTCTTTTGGTGGGGGAAAAGCTAATGAAATTTGTTACTGCAGGTTTTTACTTTAGCACTAAATGTTCATAATTTTCTAATCAAGGACTCTGTTTTCCTTTTCCTTACTCTCTTTGTGGTTTTCACTATCATTTACAAAGTATGCAACTTTGTTGTTATGGTTTTGCAAGGGAAATATTGCAAAAAAAGGTGTTCATAATTTATATCCAAAGTATAAACTGATCTCCTTTATGATGTCATTGGTATGAATCAGTTTGCATTGTGTTATACCAGGCATTCTTCATGCCATGGATTTTTATTAAATTAATATTTAAATTTAACTTTTGATGAGATCATTCTATTCAAGGCTTGCTTTATATTTCTGAAGGATTTTATACTATAATCTGAATGGTATCTTAGAATATTCTGCCTAACCATTTTAGTTATATATAGGAAGGGTCCTTAGCAATAGTACGACAAATGAAAATTTCAAGTTTTATTTTCCAGGGAGAGGAACTGATATATGATTGATATACTGGCTAAATAAACTCAATCACTGCTTTATAAATGTCATTCATAGTGTAACATGCAATTGATACTTCATGGGGAACTGGTTCTGGCTTCTCTGCCTTTACTACCATATTCAGTATGTGTTAATAGAAGTAAAGCAACATCTTGTGTGCATATTTTGTTCCATTGAAGTTGTTTGAGTTGCACCATCTCGTGGCTAACATGGCATATGGATTTTTAAAAGAAAAAGGTTGCAGGAAACAGAATTTATTGATTCTGAAATGGAAAATTCTCAAAGAAATTGATGGGGAAAAAGTGTAAGTGAGCACAAAAAGGCAAGCTGTACAACTGATTCAAATGAGCTATCTGGCTGTGAAAATTCATGTGAAAGAAATGCTAATGCACACCATGCAACAGAGGAAATGGTGGAAAAAGGAATTACGGCTAAGATCATGTATCTTTCCATGTGTAAAGAAGTTTAGTCTAGTTTTTTGAGTGGAAAAAGCAATCAGTGGTGAGTCAAACTGGGGAATTTTATGATGTATGGTTAAAGATTTACTCTAAAAACCAAATTGATATACAGAGCGATGAGAGGAAAGGTGTGCTAGCTGAAACTACCCAAGCATAGTTGGACAAAATATATGAACCTGAAACACCTGCATGTGCTAAGTATGTTGAAGGAAGAATATCAATGAACTAAGAAAAAGTTTTGAGTACTACTGAAGTATTTTGAAGTGATGCATGTTTCAATACATGCTTCAAAGTTATTTGTCTTTCACTGGGCACCCTCATGTAAAACAAGAGTGTGACACAAAGTGGGATTTTCTCCCACAGAAGCTCATGCGATAAACAAATTTGTTAGTCTTTAAGTACCACAGGCAGGGGCGTTGCTGGTGCTGGGCACCCCGGAGCACGTGCCCCGAACCCCAGCACCAGTGCCTCAGATCTCCGGCCCAATTGGGCCGGGGATCTCGGGCCCGGCCACCGGCGGCTGTGGTGGCCCCGCCCCCCCACCGGGTATCCAGCGTCTGGCCGCCTGCGGCCATGGTGGCCCCGTCCCCAGCCAGGGATGTGGGGCCCGGCTTCCTGCGGCCACTTCCGGCCCTATCCCTGGCCGGGGATGCAGGTCTTAGCTGCCAACAGCAGCGTGGCGGTGCCTGGCCCTGCCCCTGGCCAGGGGGTGGGGCCTGCCTGCTGTGGGTGGGGCCTGGGCCCGAACCCCAGGTCCCTCCCCCAGCCAGCGACACCCCTGACCACAGGACTCCTTGTTTGTTTAATATGGAAATGATACCATCTTCAGATGTCACAAACAGAATTGTGTGTAGTGCGATTAAAATAAGGGAGAAACTAATATGACATTTAATGATTTCAGAATAGCCATGTGTATTGATGGATGAATCAAGGATCCTTTCTTACAAATGCATTTGAGTTTATGGTCAGATTGTATATAGTAGGAAATGCTATAACAAATTTTTGGACTTTACAAAGCTATCAGGAAAATTCAGAAAAGAAGCCTTTGCAACAGAGCTTGAAAATGTTCAAAAAACATGTCCATCATGAAGAAAGTGCTAAACTGGAAACTTTTAGCAAAAAACAAAACAAACAAGCAAAAAAACCACCCCCCCAAGGAACCTGGTGGAACTTTTAAAGACTAAGAGATTTATTTATCACATGAGGTTTCGTGGGTGAAAACCCCACTTTGTCAGATGCTTGAAGATAGGGAACTGTTACAGAATGGAAGCAAAATAAAAGGTTTTTAAAAAATGGAAATCGTAAGGGAGTGTAAGTCGTAGGATCGGGAGTGTAGGTCACAGGATCAGGTCAGACTGTTACAGCAAATCAAAGCAGTTGTTTGGATTCAAACAATGGAGTACAGGAATTAGCAGGGAGGTAGGGGGAAAAAGGAAAGCAAAATTAAAATTACCTTTTGTAATGGAGAAAAAAGTCCATAGTCTTCGTTCAGCCCTGAGTTCGTGGTGTCAAGTCTGCATATGAATTCAAATTCTGCAGTTTCTCTTTGAAGATTGGAAACTTTTAGACATTTTTACAGACAAACGCAGGAAACAATCCATTGCAACAGGTTTCATTGCCAACAGACAAATTAAAATGGATGCTTTTTTCCCCCTTCCTTCCTGAAAGAGCCTTAACTGGAGCTTGCCCTTTCTAAGGCTGTTTAATTTACTGCCTTCAGTAGCTCACTTCAGGGAACTGGTAGGTGTGGTGTAGAGAACATGCTCAATAGCACCAAAGGATTGGTAAGAAATCAAAGCTCGATCTGAAGATAGCAAGTGAATCTTATATGAAAAATTCAGGGCTGGACAGCATGCACATCTACTGCAAAAAAACGGTATAATATACACAGGTTATTGCAATCTGACATTTGTGGTTGGAGTTAGAACAGTATGTGGGTTTTGGATTATTTCAAATCTATTAGGTTCGTCCATAATGTTTTTGTAAACCTTATCAAGTCTTGTGACATTTATAATTTCACAATAAGTACAAAAAAACCCCAAAAACCCAAAAGTGAATGATCAAACACTCCACTACCAACAAATCTGTTGTCTGAATCATCTGTCCAGTGTGAAAGTGGGTTTTCAGGAGGCGTTTTTCCAAACTACATAAAAGTGCATGAAAACAAAGCATTAATATTTATTAATATCAATGGTAGTTACCAAAATCAAAGCTGACGACATGTCACCAGTGGGTTATGAAAGGCCAGCTTATAGCCGTAGACAAGACTATTGGGAAAGGTTTGGAAAACATCATCATGCCTAGAATTGTTACTTATTTTAAGTGAAATCAAGCACAAAATGCAGGAAATTATGACAAAATAAGTATGTTAATATAATTTCACACAGTATATGCACCCTCTATTTGAAGACATTGTGTTGGGGGAACATTTTGAATAAATGGTTAATAGATTGTAGCATGAAAGTTTGACAGAAAGTACAGTGTTTAAATGTGAAATTGAAATAATAGTGTAAATATTAACTGAATAAAAGTTTAATTTCAAAAGCTGTAGGGCAGGTGAATTCAAATGATGGGTCCTTCTCCTAAAATGCTCTGCTTTTTATGCTTGTAGATGCTGCCTCAGCACAGATCAATCATTTGACATATGTTGGTTTACAAATACATCTATTTTCTTTTCTAAAAGCTATGCCAAATAAAGAGACCTAATAAGCTGTCCAAGACTATTCAAATAAAGATGAAGTATATCAGTGTTTCTGAGCTGTTGAAAAACAAATGATATAATGTCAACATTAGAAGGCCATAGAAAAGAAGTAACTATTCCCAAGATATTCTGTTAAGCTTTTGTGCCAGTTGGACTGAACCACAGTTTATTCTTTTGATATGATCTGAAATTCTGTGAATTATTGTAGACACTTGCAAAAAATCTGATGTGGGACTCAAATGCTGAAGTGGTTCCATACATACAAGGGTAAAGGTTTAACGTTGTACAGAGCATATTTGACACACAACCTCGATTACTGCTAATGGGAATCATGTGTCTAATTTGTTTCACATGTCATTGAAAATGGACCATAGACTATATCCAGTACAAGATCACTGACATGACTCAGATATCTGCTGAACATCCAGACACAGCAAAATATTGATGGAAATGGGTTATAACAAAATTAAGTTTCACATGAGCTTGCTATTCAAGTCCTCAGCTGCATGTGTAAGAGTAGCAGATGCAAATGCTAACTTGCCAGCGATCCAAGGGTTTATCTTCCCTCTGTCTCTCCCCCATCCCCATTTTGCATTCAGTAATTGAAAGAAAAGGGAGTGCTAGGACTATGTATTATTTATATAAATCAACAAACAGGAAAATAAAGCCTTCAGCCTTACTATTTCAACATTTGTGGTACAGTGACAACTACATTCATATGGTCTCTTGATTAAAATGCAAGTTTGGAAGTGAAAGAATTTGACTGTCCAGGGAAGAGCATGTTATAACCTGTTAATTGTCCATACAAATCTCCACTTAATACTTTGAGGTTATAGGGAATGTAAACAGTTTTTAAACTTGACTAATGTTGGGAGTAGTGTACACCTTGAGTTTACATAGATGCAAACTGCCAAATGATGTCAAAGAGGACTATGTCGGGGAAAGACACTTTAGTACAGGGGTCTCAAACTCAAATCACCATGAGGACCACATGTAGAGGGCTGCATGAGGATTAGCACGGTAGCCCAAGGGCCGCACCAGTGAAACCTTTCCATACAATGATATTGCAAATGTCGGTAACAATCATCACTGCGGGCTGCAGGCAAGAGCTATAGGGGCCGCATTCGGCCCACATGCCACGTGTTTGACACCCCTGCTTTAGTATATAGGGTTTGTTTTTATGTGGTGCCGTGGTGGTTTTGACTCCAACAGACATTGGCTAAGAGTAAGGGATTTAGATTTGATTATTAAAAACAAAATACTGAATTCTTTTCTTAATTAAAAATCCTCTCACTGTTTAAAAGTAATGCATGGGAGACTTAAAATTGAAAGTCAATTTTTTATAGGGATTTTCCAGCTACCATCATGTGCTCATTCTTTTTCATCAGAAATGTGCTAGCTTGCTCCTAGCTCTGTGCAAAAATGTGAGCATCCAAAACAGACTTGGCACATTGTTTACTATGCAGTGGTCCTTACGGCATGTTTCAAAGTGGTAGACATGTTAGTTTAGTCCAGCAAAAGAAACGAGGAGGTTGGTGGCATTTTTAAAGACTAACAAATTTATTTGTCATGTGAACTTTTGTGGGAGAGAATCCCACTTCATCAGATGCTTGAAGAAGACGCTTCAAGCATCTGACAAAGTGGGATTCTCTCCCACAAAAGCTCATGTGATAAATCAGTTTGCTCGTCTTTAAAAGTGCCACCAGACTCCTTGTTTGCCTTCTTGTATGTTTAAGTTTGTACCATTTGACCCAAAGTATTTGTAGCATTATTTGGTAGGACCAAAAAAGCAGGGGAGTTATTGTATGTCTGAAATTTCCTTTTAGTTAGCTGTTTAGCCCTATGCAACTATCCAGCTCCAAATCTGTGACAGATGAGTGGCATATAATAAAAACAACTTGCCATAGTGGGTTAGGAAGAGGCAAAAGAATTTCCGAGGAAGGTTAAGAACAGTACTCCTAAAAATGCCTCAGTTCTTTTGTCCAAGGGATACAAAATTTCGCAAAGTGGAAAGAAATTGGAAATTTGTTTAAGTGGCAATTTGACTGAAACACTAGCGATCTGGTGTGGTTTTCATAGTGCAACATGTCTAGAAAATGATAACAGGTGCACACAATCAATTGAAAGCAATTACTCAGACTTTTCTCATCAGGGAAATTAATTTCTTTATATTTCTATATGTACCACTATGGAAGAACATCTATATTTTTGTTTTTGTCATGGAAAATATATGAAGCGTGTATGCTTGTTCTTTTTTCAAGCTCTCTGTGTGTAAAGACTTTGCAGTACTACAAGTCCTCACCACTATTGTACATGCTCAGCTTTGAGGACTGCATCATCCCAGGGAAAGGAAGAGAAGGCACTTGATGATGATTTTCTGTCATTCCTGAGAGTTGCTGAGAAAATCTGAAACCCTAATGCATGTGAGAAGGAAGAGACCCTAACATAGACACTTTTTGAGAAGAAAGAGGTTTCAGTGGAACCCCTTCCTTTCCAGCAGTAATGTGAGCAAGAGAGAAAAACAGTGTAATGAACTTCCTTAATCGTTCAGTAATATGTGAGAGGGCACCTGGCCTTCCCCAGATCTGCCACATGGGAAGTAATTTAATGATCTGGTCCAGCATGCTATGGTTACAAGGGCATACAACCCTATCAGCCTTCTCACAATATTCTCAGTGACAGAAGGCCTTACTTCCCTTAAGTTGTTACTCAAAGAATGAGTTAAAATAAATGGGGAAATAGTTAATCTTGTACATTTGCAAGAGGTATTAGACTAGATTAGCAGAATATATCTGTATGTAAAGTGTTTATTTGTGGTATAAAATGCATTGAAATTTATGAAAATACACATGTAAAATCATTTTGACCCTCTGGGTCCGGGGAAGATGCCAGCATGACCTTGGTTGCTACAAATTTTGTGTACTCTATACTCTGGCAATTTATTGGGATTAAATTATCATTTTTATTTCTAATGTGAGGGGTTTTTTTCTAATTAACAGTCTGATCAGTTTCCTTTTCCCATCAGCTTTGCTAGCACATATAAGTAAACAAATGTATTTATCACCCCTGGGATCAGTAAGTGCTAATAAAGTTGCTGTTGCTTGCATTTTAGATTTGTTTTGACAAAACACACATCCTAAATTAACTACGAATATTTCACTTGTTCCACAGCTAAGCAGGAAAATTAAAGAGCTGGACATTCTTGTCTAATGGCAATAACACTAGAATTAAACTTTGCATGATTGCGGGACTGTATGTCAGTGGTTCTCAACCTTTTGTAGGTCGCAACACGCTTGGTGGCATATTGCGACTCTACAGGACACACTAGCTCACTCGCTCCAGGCCAAATCCAGCCATCTCTCCAGCTTTCCATGACACACATAGGCTATGTCTACACTTCCCAAACTTAGCTTGATTTATTAATTCGAAATAATAAGTTTGAATGTAGTTTGAACTACATTCAAACTTCTTAGTTTGCATTAACAGTGTGGACTGAGTCAAATTACAGTTAATTCAACTTAACCCACTGTGTTAATTTGAACTAACTGCCCTTAATTTGAACTAACAAAGTGGACTTAAATGTCCACGCTGTGCCAAGTTTGAACTAAGGATCAAGCTAAGAGATTAGTTTGACCTAAAGGGCAGATTTTACTAGTTCAAACTAAGATTTCATTAGTTTGAATTAAGGAATTCCTTAATTCGAACTAATGAAAGCATAGTGTAGACAGGGACTAAGTTAGTTTTAATTAAGCCTCCTTAATTTGAACTCACTTGCGAGAGTAGACATAGCCTTACTGCTGTCTGGTGACACAGTAATGTGTCCCGACACAGTGGTTGAGGACCACTGCTATATGTTATCACTTCTGTGGGTTTGCTCCTCACTGGCGGAGCTCATAACTAAATGAATTGTCTAGATCTTATGGCTTATCTCCAAAGAACAGCACTTAGTCTTGATTTCAGTAGCTAACGTTTACTATATAGTCAGAATAAGAGTTTGTAATAAAAACAAAACTGCTGTTTAAAAAATGGATACAGTCTGCTCAAACTGACTTTACTCCTGTAAGGTATTATAACCTATTTAATTATTACATACAGAGGTGAAGTGGTTGTATGTTTGCGTACAGAAATTAGACATGTACAGTTGAAAGACGTATTTCATGCTGATTGTACTAAAAAGTAAAATTTGTGGTCTTGTAAAGCTCAGACTCAACTGTTACAAAACTAAATATCGTTGCCTAAATTGCCTATAAAAATTATTTTACTGATATACTTCTGCTCAGGTTAACAAAATATGGGAAAGAAAGCTTATTTTCCTTGCAAATTAGGAGAATGACTTATATCTTAGACATTTAAAATGTTAAATATGCCAGTTTATGCACTTTGGTGGATGATTCTGTACTGTGTATTGTCATACTATATTGTTTGTTGAAAGACAAATTACACTGTCACTGGTAAACTTCCTGTGGAAGTTCAATGAATTGAGTCAGCTTTAGCAATATCTCTAATTGTGTTCTCAGTTGCATTACATTATATTCTTCAAAAATATGTGCACTCTGGTGGGTTTAGTAAGCAGAAAGTTCAATGCTTTGACTTGAACTCAAAATCTATATACCGAGTCAACAGATTCACCTCAGTGAACTTATTTGGAAAGGCTTTGATTAAATGATTATGAGAACAAGAGGCAAACATCTCTGCAGTTAAAACTCTTTTCTGTCATGTCACTTCTTACATGAGCTGTTGTTTTATTTTGAAGGTAATTAGTGCAGAACTAGTGTTAAGCATAAGTTGACTATCCAATTCCTTAGGGCGCTGAACAATTCCACTGGGGGTCCCAAATTCACTTACGAGTTTGGAGAGGTGGGGTGGCAAAAATCCTCCTGCTTATGGCCCACAATGGACATGACTGCCTCTGCTTTTTCAACTGTGTTTTCTTGTCAGCTCAAAACTCTGCCTAGGCCCCTCTTAGCTTTGCACTGATGATAACCTTTCCTTCAGCTAAACAATTTATCAAAACTTGCTATGAGCATCAGGCATGTATCAGGTGATTTGTAATATAAAGTTCCTTCTGACAGCAAACAATAGAGTTTGGAATCTAGATTCTACATGGTAATGTCGTGTGTATTTCTGGAATTCTGTGCCAATCTACATGTGATGGTTTTTATTAAATCCTGGCACACAAATGAAAATACATCTGCCTTTATTAATGTGACAGTATTAATCCTACCATGTCTATTCTAGTAAAAAACCTTTCTTGCATACTTGGTTGATGTTTGTGCATCTGGATTGTGATTTCGGTGTATTCTGTTTTTGTTTTTTGCCTTAAAGGTTACTTTGCATTTTTAAAATAAATAAAAGCATCCTTGCTTACTGAATGCAAAAAAAAAAAAAAAAAAAAAAAGTCAGAGGTGACAGAATATGAAAAATGGGAAACATCACAAAAGAAGTGAATATTGAGAAGCAAGGAGGTTTTAGGCTGCGCTGCACCAAAAGGCAGATGACAGTATGTGTTAGGAAAGGATCTGCTTTGAGCCTGCTACTGCACTCATTACATTTTCCTAAATGTTTTCCAAGTAATAGCTTAAGATGAAATTCAAAACATTACTTCCTTTTTGATTTTGAAGAGCTGTGGTGGCAAACATGACATCATTGTAGTGGTATATTTTAGAGAGCAACACCACGCAGACTTTGAGCACAGGGCCCATTTTCACAAGTTTAAAGGGTGTTTCATCTTGTCTTTCACCTCAGGGTATATGCCTTACATCTGCCCTGTATTGCTTTGTAGTGAAACATCTCTCTGAGTGTTTTTACATGTTGTTTTAAAAATTCTTATGGTGTTTGCTTTTCTCAGGTACATTTAGACTTTTAGTTTTAGACTAGTGATCAAACAGATTTTTTTCCTCTTCTTTGGAGAGGGAAAAGGCGTACACAGACAAATACTGAATAAATAGGAATGGTCCCTAGTCTTTGAAATACCTATAGCATTTTAAAGTTTTTCACTAGAATATTTGTGACTTGGATCAGTGATTATGATGGATTTTTGTTTTAAAAGAGAAATATTTAAGGTAAAGAGAGCTCTATTCATTTGCTAAGCTTATCAAACATTTTGTTAATGTCTCTCACTCGTTAAGTACCAAAGCTACCACAGTAATCTCTGATCATGATTAGTAATATTGCTTCTTTGTAACACTTTGAATTTCTGGACACTTGACATCTGCGATCTGCTGAGCCTACTCACTGACCACTATATTGAACAATTTCCAGAGGAGTAGCCCGTGTGTAGTCTATGCACAGCAAAAACAATGAGAGTCTTGTGGCACTTTAAAGACTAACAGATTTCTTTGGGCGTACGCTTTCATGGGCTCCAACCCACTTCATCAGATGCATGCTGACGAAGTGGGTTGGAGCTCATGAAAGCTTATGCTCAAAGAAATCTGTCAGTCTTGTAAGGTGTCACAGGACTCTCATTTATGTTGAACTAAACTCCCTACAGCAGCAGATTTTTGGTCCCTTTCTTTAGGATTTTATTTGACAACTAAGCACAATCAAATGCCTCATAGTCTGTTCTACCTGAAACCCACTCTCTCACATCTCCTCACACGATCTCCTTCTCTGACTCAACAGGTTTCTTCTTCTGAACCACTTTGGCCTTCATAACATCCCCTGGCAAGGAGTTCCATGGATTTGACAGTGCACTGTGTGAAGAAATACTTTCATTTCTTCATTTTAAACCTGCTGCCTATTAATTTCATTTGGTGAACTCTAGTTCCTTTTGTTCCTGAGTAGTAAATTAACATGTCCTTGTTTACTTCCTCCACATTAGTCATAATTTTACACACCTCTATCATATGCTTCCTTAGTTGTCTCTTTTCTAGGCTGAAAGGTCCCAAGTCTTACTAAACTCTTTTCATATGGAAGCTTTTCTGCACCCCTAATAACTTTTCTGGTTGTTTCCTCTACTTTTTCCAATACCATTGCATCTTTTTTGAGATGGGATGACCAGATCTGCATTCAGCATCTGAGATGTTGGCCTATGATGGATTCATAAAGAAGCAACATATTTTCTATTTTATCTATCCCTTTCCTGATGACTCCCAATATTCTCTTATGGGTTTTTGTTTTGTTTGTTTGTTTGTTTTTGAGAGCTGCTGTACATTGAGTGGATATTTTCAGAGAATTATCCGCAGTGGCTGCAAGTTCTGTTCCTTGACTGTTAACAGTTAATTGGGGCCCTATTTTACATGTACAGTTGGGATTATGTTTTCCAAATGAAGTACTTTGCATTTATCAATATTGACTTGTATTGGTCACCCTGTCTCAAAAAAAAAGTTTCATTGGAATAGGAGAAAGTGGAGAAAATGGGAACAAAGAGGGGAAAAAAGTATGGAAGAGCTTCCATATGAAGAGAGATTAATAAGACTGGGGGCTTTTTGTTAGTCTTTAAAAGTGTCACAGACCCCTCGGTTTGTTTTGCTGGAATAGAGTAACAGCACTACCCCTCTGGAATCTGCTATTTTATTACCTACTCACCCAGTTTTATGAAATCCCTTTGCAGTTCTTAGCAGCCTTCTTTGGACTTAACTATCTTGAGTAATTTTATATTATCCATAAATTATGCCACCTCAGAGTTTAATCCATTTTTCCATATCATTTATGGATATGTTAAACAGTTCTGGTCCCAGTGGAGACCCTGGGGGACATCATTATTTTACCCCTCTCCATTCTGAAAACTGACCATTTATTTCAGCCTTTGTTTGCTACCAGTTACTGATCCAGGAGAAGACCCTCCCTCCTATCTCATGACCACTTACTTTGCTTAAGAGCCTTTAGTGAGGGATCTTGTCACAGGCTTTTTAAAATCTAAGTACATTATATCCTTTGGATCACCATTGTCAAGAATTCTTTTCAATTTGATGAGGCATAGTTTCCATTTGCAAAAACCATGTTGATTTTTTTTCTAACAAATGGTGTTGTCTATATTTCTGATAATTCTGCTCTTCACTACAGGTTCAATGTCTTTTCAGTGAATGAGCAGTTGGAGACTGAGCCGTAGTTGAGGTTGTTTTCATGAAAAGATTGTGTCATGAGTAGAGATTTATGTCTAAGTGCTGCTGTAATAAATAGAGTATTAAAATCCTTTAGCAGTAATGGCCCCAGAAGCTCTCCACTATTCTTTACAACCTGTAATTAGCAGAGATTTTTCTCTAAAAGAGAATGAGTGTGCTTTGTCTGTCATTTACTTACTATTTCAAAATCAATTTAGTGATCACCTAACTAGAGTCTACAATAATCAGTAGCAGGGGAAATTTATTCATGCACAAACTCCATTACTTATATACATCTGTGTCATCGCTCTCATAAGATTATACTCTGGTCAGAGTCAGAGAACTCTGGGGGGGCTGTTCTTTGTTCAATTGCACCCCAAATCTTCAATTAGCTATCCGCTTTGTAATATTTTATTTCAGTACTAATACTATTATGTATTTTTCTTAAATCACTTTCCTCTGTCATCAGGGTTATCAAATGTTTTGGAGAATTAAATCCTGATTAAAACCTTCTAACTGTTGCAACATAACAAATGTATTTGTGTTAACTAGTTCTACTCAAAAAAGACTATTCTGACTTGTAGTTTCAGCACATGGATTTGACTGCAAGTGTCTTCATGCCATTTTCTAATAGAGGAGCTACAACCTCTGCACAGTGCTTCTATTGTAAAGTGATAGATAACTTGCTGCACTTGATCCTAGACCCAAACAAAGGAAGAGTTATGTATTGGCAATGCTGATAGTGTTTCCCTTTTATTTTCCTATTGATTTTCTTTCACTTTCCTTCTTCTTCCAGTAACTCTATTAAACTTTAAGCCACAGGAATTGGGAAGGGAAAATGTTGCCCATGATAATCATGCTTGTGATGTTGCTTATTTGAGTGCATGATGTGGAATCCAACAGTACACTCCAACAGGCAATTAATACTCACCTTCTGGTGGCCTATTGTTCTCTTCAGGTATCACTGTGACATAACACTTTATAAGTGTATCTACCATCTGCCATATGAAAGATAAAAAAAGATCTTTAATTAATGTAACCTCATAGTTCCCCTGCTTTTCAGATACGGAAGGTGAGACACAGGTTTATGTTAGGATCCAGTCAAAATACATTCAGAATTAAATATGATACAGATATTCTACTAGTTCTGTTGCTTGAGTGACCTTCTGCCTATGGATAAATATTGCATATCCGTGCTGACTCTTTTAGTCCTATCTGTAGCTTTTGGTAGCACTGATTAAGCAGTTCTGTTGACATCTCTGTGTTTCTTATCAGAGTCATTTTTGAGCAGCTCCATTTGCTTATTTCAGAGAGCTCCAAAAGGGTAGGGGTGATTGTCACTTGCAGGATGCATCAAAGTTCCCTTTGTAACCTGATTGATGTGCAAATAAGACCATTGTAGTGAAGTATGAACTATGGCATTATAAGGTAGGTGGGAGGAATGTACATTCATTATGCTGATGACATCCATTTTCTAGCTCAGTGGGGTTCAAACCACAAGGTAGGACCCGCTAGTGTGTTGCAGTCCCTCAGGCACTGGGTCACGGCGCTCCCTGCTGCAGCCACCACAAGACTGGAATGCATTGCTGAAAGATGTAATTCTTGGGTCACGGCCATAAATGATTATTTTCAACTGGGTCTTGAGGAAATAATTTGAACACCACTACTCTCGCTGATCTGACTGGATTTGTGCAGTTGAGTACATTAATCTGTGGTTGTCTGAGTTTGGACCTGGATGAGGACTAACTGGATAGTGCCGATCCCAGACAAGACTCTGGGAATGGTACTAAGGGCTTGTCTAAACGTACAGATCTGCCCTGCTATAACACTTAGGAGAAAAAGCTACCTATGTTGTTGGAGGGCTTCTCCTGTCAGTGTAGGTACTCCGCCTGCCTTGAGAGGTAGTAGCTATGTCGATGGGTAAAGCTCTCCTGCTGACTTAAGCCAGGGGCTCCAGGCTCCCCCCGTCACTGGGGGACCCTGCAGGTAGCCTGCTCCTGGCACCCCACCACCACTGGGACAACCTTGGGATGGCCTGCGCCAGGCTCCCCACCACTACCAGGGGATCTTATGTGGGGTCTGCTCCTGGTTCCAGGCTTCCCCAATCCATGCCAGGAACCCCTGTTTCAGGTGCCCTGGTCCAGCTTCCTCCAACCCCCACCAGGAGGCTATAACCATTGTGACTCTCAAAACACTTGGTTATTGAGGAAATTTTTAACATGGCTCTTCTCATCTTTCAGGTTGCCAACCCCTGACTTAAGCTATCTGTATTGGGGATTAGGTTGGTATAACTGCGTTATAATAATGCTTGTGTAACAATGTAGTTTTACCAGCATATGTTGGTGGTAGTATAGACCAAGCTTCAGCAGGGTGAAGGAAATGGAAGAAATGTTGGACATCTTATGAGTGCTGTCTCTCTCCCTTCCACTCCCACTGTGCTTGTCACTACTATTCTTTATTCAGTTTTGCAGTTCAGGGATGTAAGATCCCCAGCATCTGCTGGTTGTTTGAATAGCCGCTCTTGCAAAGAGAAAGAAGCCAGGCCACAATAGGAAGGTGCCAACCTGCAGAGATAATAGATGCCAGCATATGTTAATCCATTTTTCTTATGAAGGGGCAAACCTCTGTTAACCCTGAGATTGACTACAATTGCCTTTCTTTTTTGGTGAGGCCCTAAAGCTGTTGGCAAGTTGTCAAAAATATCTCCCTGTTGCATAAAATTGGATGACCATGCAGCAAAACACAAACGTTCTGGGTATGTTTGGTTTCAGTGACAGTATAGAAATGTATGCTTCATAATTGTTTACTTCAGGATTGCAGAAACAGAAATGTGATCTCATCAGTGTGTACTCACGGCTTAAGAGCTTCATGCTGATACATCTGCGTAATTTAAGAAGTTTCAAATAGGGCTTGCAAGATATAGAGTAGACTTTATTTTTAATTGCTTTGTCATATGTCATACTCTATAGATAAATGTCATTTATATTACACTATATTTTATGTATGATTTTCTGTACTTTTCATGTATTTTTTTTATAAATATTTAACTTTTGATTGTTACAGTTGGAAGAGGCAAATATTCCATAGGAGTCGGTTGCAGATATGTGAAACATAAATGAATTTGTTTATAGCTACTATGCCTTTGAGTTATTGATAAATTTTTGCATGTACTGTAAAATGGCTTTCACTAGAGCTATGACACAGGTAATATATTTTCATTGTTTGTGTGAAAAGCTAACATTTAGGTGTTATGTATGATACATTTGTGTTAGTTCTCCTTCTATGCTTAATTTAGTTGTTAACAGGGTACTAATCACCCACAGTTATGAGCAAAAAGATAAGTTTTAACAAGAAACTCAGGTGTGGTTTTAATTTTCTCCCAGGATATTATTTTAACAATCAAAAAGCCATTCAGATATATATTTGCTATGTAGTCTGTGTTTTTCATTCATTGCATTTTGTTTGGAACATGTACCCAAATATCTTTATTACATTAAAATAGATTAGTATATTAACAACGCATACACTAGATATATGGGTATTTCTTGACTCATTTTCCCCCTAATATAATGGGAGATACATTCTCATCATTATCAGTTGCTATTACAAGAGATTTCCACTTGTCTATTTAATGCATATATGCACATGCTTTATTTTAGGTAGGGTTGGTAGCACCATATTATTACGGATACCTGTCACTTGCCTGTATAAGATGCTGTTTTCAATTGCTTTTTGTTTTACCAGGTTGTAACTGTTCAGGCTGAAATTTTCTGTGCCAGTGCATCCACCTCATCTTGATTTTTTTGGAAAATTTCACTGAAAGTGTTTCAAACATTTCTGAGAAAGAAGCTAGGGAAAAATATCTGGGTTTTTTTGCCTGTTTGTTTTTCCCCAATTCTGGTGACCATTTCCTTGGACAGTTCTAGCATGCCAGGCTTTGGAGCTGGGAGTAGACATTTGGTAGGGAGGTGGCCTTTGTGTCAGAGATGTGCCTTTCACCATCCTTTCGAAAACCCACCCACCACTGGCTAAGTCAAAAGCCTTTGAAAAATTGCAGTTCACACATCCTCAGAGATGTGGCTATGATTTATTACCTGAAGTCTGAGAAGATTCTGTTTTTTTCCTGAGTGTACAAAAAGCCTGCCTCAATTTCTGATCAGACTGCATATGTGCCACCCCCACAGAGTGACTGAACATCCCATGTCCCCTCACAGTCCCTGCATGGGACAGAACAGCACATGTGGCCTCTCCCCAGAGTGCCATGAACCTGTGTTGACTGTGTGGGCAAAGCTCTGTAATAGCCGCTCTTGGCACTAGAACAGAGAGCAGGGAAAATGAGACTCTTGCCAGCATCCCAGCAGCGTGGAAAAGGAAGCTGCTTGATTCAAGTGCAGAAAGGGACAAATCATCATGGAGAGATGAGGGAGCAGATTAGTACAAGAAGACTTGAACTGGAGGCTAGCCAGGGGTGTAGATTGGATGCTTTAGATGGAGTTTGGGGTTGGTTGGATAAGGGACTAGGGGCATAGATCAGGCACTTTGGGTGGAGGTTGGAGTTGGTTGGTTAAGGGACTAGGTCTAGAACCAGAGATACAAAATTAACAAAACAAGAAGTTAAGGCACTAACAATTCTCCACCCACAAATATACCCCTTGTTATTACTACAACTGCATGTTCTAAAGACTGTCCACTGCAGCTTTAATACTGTTTTGCTCAACTTTCTCATTCTCTACAACACTCTTACTGAGCTATCATCTACCGTCTATCAGCTATGTTCTCTTTCCTTCATTTCTGTTCCTGTCCTCTACTTGCTCCACATTCTCCTATTTTCCTTCCTGTTGCCTCCCTTAGTTTTCTCATTTTTTTTCTCCATTCTGCTTCTCTTTGTTGTCCAGTCAGATAAATCATCTTTCTCAACAGCTGTCATCTCCTATTCTTTCATGTCCTCTCCTAGTCTGGTAGTCTTGCCATATTTTCTCCAAGCTCATGGGTTCCCACTTTTATTTCCCTTTCCACCACATTTTCTTCCCCTTTCCACTCCCAAATCCTATGTTTTCTTCTGTCATCTCCATCTAACTTTTCTTACCTGCTTTCCTTCCTACACAATAACAGCAATGAACTGAGGTGTAGGTGGGAGAAAAAACCCAGCTACTTTCCTGTGAACATCACTGACAAAGGAAGCATATAAACTCAGTGTAATGCTTCATCTGCAGGCATAAAGTGCTAGTGAGCATGTTCCTTCAGATGGATCCAGCCAGGTAGAACAGTCTGGGCACTACGACAAGCATAAAGATCCTTGGATCTTCTTTTCCCATTTGCCCTTTCATATGCATGTGATCAAAGGTTTTCCACAGATGAAGAAGGGAAGATGTAGGGCTGCAGGTGAGCTGATGGATATTACAGTGTCTCTTTAGTCTAATTTGCAAGCAGTGAGATATTATTGAAGAGATATTTGCATTAGGTATCATCTCTGTAGTCAAGTTCACCTTACTGATTCCATTATTATTATTATTCCATTATCCATATTAACTACAGTTTGGGAAGGAGTTGTTTATATCTTAGCCATTTGGAATTGTATCAGGCTATAACTTAATATTCATTCAAGCTCTTCAGTGCCCATGTGTTTCTAACCACAAATCTTGTTAAATTAGTTCCAGTGCTTGCTTTTATATATGCAGTATATGATTTTACAAGATAAGACATTGTGTACCTGTATATCAGAGTATACGATCAGCCTGCAGTGTATAAATTCTTATGCTGTATGCCAGATTTTATTTGAGAATTGTTTACATGGGTGAAGTCATTCATAAATGACAAAATATAAGTTACAGTTAAAAATAAAAGTTACAAAAACATTATTTTGACCATACTTCTTATATGGTACTATTCTAACATTTTAAAACTAAAAGTTTTTTTTTTTCTTCAAAAAAAGTAGCTGCTGGGAGTTAATCTTTAAATAGATACGGAATGTAAGTTACTGTTCTATAATCTTCAATTTACATCTCTCCATAATTGCTTTGGCTTATACCTTGGGATGAGTTAGGATGTAGCAACTGCAACTCATGATATCTTCATTCTTGTTGGCTTAGGTGTGTCATGGAGTAACTGAACCTTTCAGAGAGCACCACCAAAATTATTTGGCTGTAGATTTCAGCTAGGCCTGTTGAGATAAGGGAGGCATGATACAGCAGACAAGTCCTGTGTCCTACCTACCGTGGAGTTCCAGAAAAATTAGGAAATATTTGGAAGCCCAAAGGGGAACAGCAATGGTTGTGTTATCTCTGCGGGAAAGGTGTCCGAAGTGGGGTAAAGATGGCTTTGAACCCCTGTACTGAATGGGGGAGACTTTATGAAACTGGAAAACCAAGGGAAATAGTTCAAGTAAAAAGTCTGAGAAGGTCTAAGGAACAGTTCGTGCTGAGTTTAACAGGTGGCTGAGAAGAACGAATGGAGAGAATGGATTTTCCGTGTGAATATATATTGTGTTAATAAGTTGCCACCGCAGGGGGTAGTTTATTCTATAGCTGTTGTCATGCATGTGTGATAAGAGCAGGGTCAGGAGGGAAATTGAGACAGGGAAAGGCATCCGGTAGGGAAGTAATGTCCCTCCAAACAGTGTCCAAGGAACAACATTAATGATGT
Source organism: Podocnemis expansa (assembly GCA_007922195.1). Lineage (NCBI taxonomy): Eukaryota > Metazoa > Chordata > Testudines > Podocnemididae > Podocnemis > Podocnemis expansa. The sequence goes on from ML682004.1 coordinate 6,276,249, forward strand.
GATATGTTTTAGTATTGAGATTTTTTTGAATATTAGTGCTCATCAGAATGATAGAAATGACTAAACACAGCTTGTGAAACCAGGGCTATTCAGGTTGCACTACAAAGTTGCCTCCATGCACTTCACTGTCTATTATTGGATTTTATGAGGGCTTTCTGGTTGATCTTTATGAAAACGTTAGACATCAGTCAGCTTTAGAGAGGTGTGGTGAAAGGAAAATAGCCAGTGGAACCACTGAGAATACTCAGAGTCGAGGAAGAAGAAATGGAAAAGGAAATTATCAGGGTATTTACAGTAGGGAGACAGTTGTGTTTAAGCACAACCTTACATAAAATGAAAAAAAAATTCTTGAACCTGTCTGGAAACGGAGAAGTGAGTTGGGTGGATGGTTTCAATGGTCTGAAACAGGGCAAGAGAATACCTGGTCCTCTATGAAACGAGGGAGGACTAAACATTGTAGTCAGGAACTTAGAGGCTGTCTCTAAATGTAATATGTAGCAGAAACTTATAATGCACATATAAAGCATTGCTGCCTACTGGTTTCCAAATGGAGTTCAGACTGCTGTTTTTAACCTATAAATCTCTAAATTGTTTTGGGACTGTGCTGAGAGACCACCTGTTTCCCACACAACACTGCTGCGGTTCAGATCAACAGAGAAGTCTGAGCTGACTTTCTCTCCGAGGGGAGAGGGGCTGCTGGCAAGACATTCTCTATAAAGGCCCAGAGCTCTGGAATTTGCTTTCCCCCATCCTGGATTACAGGATTCCATATTTGTTAATGTTTCTGACATGTTGCAAGGCCCACTTTTCTTTTAGGCTCTTGGGGCAAGGGCTATCTGAAAGGCTCTTTTTTATATAATTGAGGGGTTGTAGTTTGACTGTTTTTGTTGGATTTTAAATCTGATTGAATCACATGGAACTATTTAGAAGCAGACTTCTTTTCCTGTGATTATAAATCAAAATAAAATAAAGCTACACTGACAGTGGCAAACATTTGTTTGAAAGGGTAGCCTCTCTAATGGGGCTAGTTGAGAGTTGGGGCCATGACTCTATCCTTCCATCAAATTGGCTTTCAGAGCTGACCAAGTTCAAGCTGACTATGTGGTGTGCTCCAGCTAAAAAAGTGGTGGAGCTGCTGCTGTAGTGTATGCTTCCTTGATAGTTCTCAGATGTGCTAAAAACCACCAGAATTCCTCTGGAGGCTCCTGCTGAAGTACTCATCTCACCTTAAAAGCCAGGAGACTAACATAGCTATCTCTTTGGAATTTGTAGGGATGTTACTGATACTCTACCCATTAAAAGATGTTTAAACAAGAGATAATAACTTTTGTGTTTTATTCTGAAGCACACTATTGAAGATCAAGCATATCTAACAGGTTCTGAAAAGAAAATTATTAATGTTGACGTTGGAAAAACAAAGCAAAAGCTAAAAATACAATGAATGCATGTTGGCATTAGTCGTCGTTCTGTGATTTGTGGCTGAATTCCTTTAATCACCCATGAGAAGTTTCAAAAGTTTTTAGCATTTTTCTCATTTTATATAATAACGTCATTTTCTGTTTTTGAGAACAGAGTAACCCTCTGTTGGCGTTATGCAAATAAATCATCTCTTAATGCACTTGACATGGAATGATTCCCAATGGGAAATTAGTGGCAGAATGAACTGGTTGCAAATGGAAGTAACCTCTCAGACCAAAGTTACACATGTTTTATTCAGACGAACAAAGTATCTTTATTTTAGCACTTTAATCCATTCTGCTTTTGCTTTTTTCACTTCTTTTCCTAAACAGTGCTGTCATCCTGAAATGACAAGGATTGATAGCTAAATTATGGTTGCATAATTTGCCTCATAACTCCTTCATAGACAGTGTTTGATTGAATGTTCAGGTCTTTTGAAGCACATTGCTAGTAGCAGAATTTTTTAGATTTTGGACAGTATGCTATGGTTTTTTATAGCAAAATGCAAATACTCAGTTTGCCATTTGAAAGATTAGCATTTAAATTAGTAACTCTTATACAGTGAAAGAATGAAAAATGATTTCTAATTAGTTAAGTTCTTATTACAGCCTAACATGATAGATTTTTATAAAGTGATTTTATCATTTCTCCTTTCAATCTTCAAAGGTTTTCTGGATACCTTTTTTATTTAACCCAAATAGCTTCCACAATAAATAACGTCTGTGTCATTTTTATATTTTCATCTGATGAAAGTCAGGTGGTTAGTACTGTAAAAATGGGTTAAAGTTGCTAATTTTTCCATTAACATAATTTCCTTGTAAAACCAAATGTTTTATTGAATCAGACAACCTCTTGGCAAAAGTCTTGTTGGATAAACTGATACATTTCAGAGACATTTCTGTCCAGCAACTCCAATGTAATACACACACATAAGCTCTGTGTAATTGTCATTGGTGAAGTGGTTTTCCACACAGATAAATTGCATAGGATAAAAAGTGTGGGGAGATGGATTTTTTGTTTTTGTTTTGTTTTGGGGTTTTTTGTTGGGTTTCTTGTTTTTGTTTTGTTTTGTTTTTTGTTGATAGTTTCCAGTAATTCATGAAAGACAGCCTGAACAGTATGCATTATATATATAATGGTAATCTCCCTGCCTTGCCTTTTGGGATTGATTGGATCACTCTGGCTTTGCCAATGATGCATTTGGTGCATGTTCCAAGAAGACGTTTGAAGATGTCCAACAATGGCAGCCAGAAACATAAGCATCGAGCTGATGCTCCCAGAGGTCATGTGTAATGTGTGGAGAAGGGTTTCCTGGTTACGTTCTTCACTCAGCCCACTCTACAGGACTAACTCTGAGTTCGGCTTGAGTCCCAGCTTCAGACAAAACTGCCTGTTTGCTTCAATTCAGGGAAAGGAAAGGCTCACAACTTTTAGTTAGAAAAGAAACAACTAGAAGCTAGTTAGTTTATTGGTCCCTTTGCTTTAATTAAAAACTCTATTTAAAATTTACCAAATGTGAGGATGATACCACACACTAAAGATTGACAAAAACATAGCCATTTAAGAGCTAATTTGCTGCAAGTTATTTTTTTAGCTATGCATACTTGATGCTGGCAATATAAACGATTCATTTGTGTCTCTAGATTGCATTTAGCACCATTCTTAAGCTTTTGGTTTTTATTGGTTTTACAATATTTACTTCCTGTGCCAAGCAAGGCAAACAGTAAAAGTAATGTGTTTTTTAAAAGTGTGCAAAACTCAACAGAATTTTCTATATATTCAGCTAAGTTCTTCATAGGATGCAAGAACTTTAACAGGAAGAGTTCTAGTTCTTTTAAGTATGAACAAGCAGATAGCACAGAATGGTGGTTTTCATGCTTCTTTTCTTGAGACCCAGTTTTAAAAAGTCATTTATGCCTGCGATCCAAGTTGCATCCTTGAGCAGAGTATTCTAGTCTTTTGGTGGTGGCACCAGTGAGTGCCATGACCCAGTACCTGAGAGTCTGTGGTCCAGTGCTGGCTTCTGACCCATGGTTTGAAAATTGCTGGCATAGAACACTATTACAGACTGCTGTATGATAGCAGTGGTAAAGTCCCTGGTCAGACCAAACACCCTTACCCCAAAAGAACAAATTTCATATTATCCTTATTGTCTTTTATTAAAAATATTACATTAAAGCCAGCTTTCAATCCCATCATGTCACTTACAAATATTGCGTATGACAACATGAAAAAAAATGGAGATAGTTCAGATAAAATTGAATGACTGGAAGCATAGCAAAAAGAGTCAGAATTAGAGTATAGGCATTTGTGTGTTGGAAATATGCCTAAAAGAAAGGAGAACATGGTAAATGTCTTTAACAAACACAGTTTAAGAATCCTCTGCTTGCAAGATGGAGCTCCAGATGTTAGCCTCAGAAATCATTGATGAATGACTTTTGAGAACATAAGATCTGAACACTGAAACTTTTCCACATCCCCATGAAGCAACATAATGTCAACTCCCTTGTGAAGTGGATTCCCATGGAATCAAACATAACCTGTACATGCACGGTAGTGTTTAGCCATCACTCAACTATTCTGAGCCAATGGGTCTTTCAGGCTGCAAGAGCCAAGAGGATAAAACAATCTTGCAAAAGGTAAATACATTATTCCTGACTGACTTCATTCTTCTGACTGTGAATGGCAAAAATATGATCTTTTAAGAGAGGAATGTAACTATTTAACAGAACTGGTCAACTGTTTCTGCCTTTACAATTCATCCAACTAAACTAAATGATTCACAGTCTAACCATTAAATCCTGGTCACCACTAAAATCAGTGGCAAAATTCATTTTAATTATAGTGGGATTAGAACGTCATTCTAAATCTGCATGTGAAGATTATCATGATGGTAGTGTCTTGGGTTTTGTCTATACTAGAAAAATAAGTGGATGTATGTTATGCCAGCTTTCAGCTACCACTATAATGAATTGATGTTCACACTTCTAGAGCACTTCCACCAACCTAAAGGGGTAGTGTGGTAGCAGAGATGAGAGAAATCCAAGGGGCTGGTACTGTTCTCCCCTGCCAGTTGGGATCCAGGGGCAGTCTTGCAGGGATTTTTTCTTCTCCTCAGTCCCAGCTGGGAGCCGGACGGCAGCAACCTGCATCTCATCTTGCTACCAAGAGCCAAACTCATTACCCATGTCCTGCCCAATTGTCAGGGTTGAATTAAGTCTCCTGGGTGCCCAGGGCTGTAGCCTTTTGTAGTCCCCACCCATAGCAGTGCCCAGCAGGGCAGGTAGGGCAGCTCTTGGGAGCAGTGAGGGCTGACAGACCTGCCAGCCACGTGAGGCAGGCCAGTGCTTGGCATTGGGGCCAGGCCAGTGCTGGGGGCAGCAGCAGTGGTCTGGGGTTGGCAGACCAGCCTGCTGTGTGAGTGGGGTGGGCCTGGGACCTCTAGACCAGCCAGCCACAGGGCTGGGGCATTGCGGCGCTGGGGTCAGCAGACCAGCTCACCCCATGTGTGATGCAATGTGGGCTGGCAGTGCTCCACAACTGACTGAGATATATATCAATTTTTTGTGGTGCTCAAGGTAGCACCTGAAGCCCTTATGTTAATCCGGCTCTGTGTGTCGGGGCTCTGAGGTGGGAGCCAGACCACAGTGGTCCACGTCGGGGCATGTAGCCAAGCCCCAGGGGCTTCTCGCCCCATTCCCCAGCTGCCTTGTTGTCAATTTCGCTGCTGAAGCAGACTGGTGAAATTGACAAGTGTGACAACCCCTCTACTGCTCTAAGGGTGTACAGTGTCTATACTGCCAGTATGTCTCCTTAAGTCTGCCAACAAAAGCCCTACACCTCTCTTTGAGGTGATTTTATTTAACCTAAAACATGGCAGTTTTGTCAGAGGGGAATCGGGATATAGTGTATACACCATTACTGTTTGTCAGCAAAACTCTGCAGTGTAGACCAGACCTTAGATCACAGCTCATTAACATTAATTAACATTAATATAGCCCTGCAAATAGTGTAGTGGCTAGCACCTCTGCTTAATATGCAGAAGGTCCTGGGTTCAAGCCCTGGGGGGTTGGACTTGATGATTTCATGAGGTCCCTTTCAACCCTGTGATTCTATTCTAACACAGATCAGATCTTCCTGGTTGAGGCTCTGACTCCAGTTATTGTTCATCAAGATATTCTAGATATTTAAATGATTGTCTGTTTTTTCCCCTCCCAAATTCTTAGTTAGCTGTGCTGCGTATTGACGACTTCTCTGACTTTGCTTATGACTATTTGCAAAGATTTACTGTATCATATTTCTGTTGCTTACCAGCACTGTATTTTGTGTTTTTGTACTTTCTATCCACTACTGCATCTAACAGATCCAGCTCCTCCAAATAAAAGCTAAAAGCAAAATAAATGTTTCAGAGGAAGACGCCTTATTTACAGACAGTTCATCTGCAGCCACAATTCTTTTAGTGGTTTCCCTCAAAATCATGGGACCCAAAACATGGGCTTCAAAAGCCTGCCCTAGTTGCCTACAGCAGACTTTAACTAAACAATGTTTAGGAAAAATAACAAACTCCATGACATACATTCAGCATTTGGTTTACATTTGGAAGATGTCTTGTGGTCTAAAGGGCTAGGAACTTCATTTTAAACAAGGAACAAAAACTAAAAGTGACACTGACACTTGAGGCCAGGGGTGGAGGGCCAAAACAAGAAGCACAACCACAGGTCCTGGTAGTGGATAACTGCTACACTGAAATGGACAGACTGTGGATTTTTCTCATATCAAGGCCTCCGTGATTAAACCTCAGTTGACCTGGGACACACAGGTGTTGGAAAGGAGCTGGAGAATTAGGTCAGACTGTATAGTAGTATTGATTGTTGGGGCCTAGTGTTGTTCAAGGGATTGTTTGTATGTGTTATTGTCCCTCACAAGTTAAAATAAAGTATTAGAGTGGTTATCCCCATTTCAAAGGTTGGAAAACTGAACACAGGGAGGCTGAGAGAGCCACCCAAGGGCATGGAGCCAATCAGTGGCAAAGCCAGCAATAATAGCAGTTTGGTATCCTCCCAAACCACATGGTCTTTGATGCATCTAATTGGCTTGGTAGTTTGATACGGGATATGGAGTGATTTTTCTAACCTGATGCTTTAGAATCTCACATCTATTTCTGGGCATTGATATGAAAAAATACATGTGGTGCTGTAGGAGAGTAAATACAGTAAGGGCATCTGGGTTTATTTATCCTCAGTGAGTTCATCTTTTTGTAGAAAGATTACATTTTTAAATTCTCATTTCACTAGTGAAAACAGCTATTACAGTAATTTTGTTTTTCCTGTTGTTCATGCACTTGTATTACAAAAGGAAGGGGAAAGTACCTTTTGATAATTGCCAGTTGCTGTTTTGAAGTTCAGTTAACAGTTTCAATATTCGTACATGATCCCGTGAATTTTCTAGTTCCACTTTAAGGACATGAAGTTATTGAAAACCCAGCACATCCATGAAAGAATAAGTAAATGTGTAGTTAATAAGAAGTGTTGAAAGAGGTGATTGTCATTTAAGAGTTAGGAAAATGTTAATGTCAGAATTGACAAGGAGGTAATTATACTTCAGTAGTTTCATGTTCAATTGACATTTACTGGCAGGAAATCTGGGGAATGTTTCGCAGGCCTAAACCTTCCCACTTATTCAATTCTCTCTTCCTCTTCTCTGTGTTTCTTGCTCTCAGTCTGTCTCTTTCATATACACACACTCAAATGTACATTCTATTCAGAAAAAAAAAATTAAAAAGCTACTGTCTTTTCTCCTTTCATTGCACATAAAGAGATTAATTGTTCCATTCAAATTATAATTGAAGCATATAATTTGATTCATTTGAAGGCACTAATAATCATAAAAACAATAAGGAACCTATTCTAGTACTTCATATGTCTTCTGTATCTTGCATTTTCTGCAATTTAAATGAAGAAAAGAGTTCAGCGTGTCTCAATTTAAATCACACCATCCAACAACATTAGTATACTTCCTCCAGGATTTTCAGCACACTATTCTGGAAGACAGTGAGTTTTGGGCTTTCACACAAGGAGGCAAAGATTGTAGGAGAGGTTTGGGGAATCACCAAGAGGCTCATTTGGGCATAAACTTTTTTTTAAGATGTGTGTTCACTTTCTTGGAGGCTGACACAGAGCATGACTGGGATGATTTCTATTACATTTCACATGTAAAGATGCAGGAGGCTCTGAGCTTGTCACATCTCCCAGAGATGGAATAGTATGCTTTGCTGGCATCATCCGAGTACAGCCATGAATTTAAATCTGTTTCTGCACACTGTCCAAGAGGGAAAACCATCTTTGCTGCATCACAGTATAGGAAGACCCATCATAGTTTCTTTGAAATTGACCATAATTGTCTTTATGGACTTCTGGAGATCTCCATTGTGAATGCATTAAAGTGCCAAGAAGTATATGAGCCACCAAGGGTGGAGGAAGCCAATGACATACCAGTAAGTTTGTAAAAGTGCACCTAAATCCCCTGGATCCAGGCTAAGTTCCACATATGCCTCTCTGACCTAATGAATTCAGCCTCAGTACTAAATCAGAGAGGCAGAGTGTGTATCCTCAGACTACACTTTTCTAGTCCATTAAAATGAAGATCAAACTTTTAAAAAATTGTTCATAATGCAGCAGTGTCTAAGTAACTAATGGAAAGTGCCTACTTCTATGGTGTGTAACTTTCCTAGATAGCTGGCATTTCCCTCCTCTTCTCCCCTGAGAGAGACAGTTTGGATGGGAGGTGAGAATAGAAAACTATGACTGAAGGATGATGGCTCTAAGAGCTGCATTGCCAGTTCTGAAAGACTGAAGTGAAGGACTTGTATCCTTAACTGCTCCTCTCTGTCTGCCAAGAGAGATCTGTAGGCGATAGGAAGGGTCCATGCTGCCACCTTTAAGAGAAGAAACTGGCTCCTGACAGTGGAGTTCTGACTCAGTAAGACGTCCATCTAGTCAGTCAGCAGCTTTCTTCCTACCACTTCGACTTTATCCTCTGCCTTGCCTCTTGGCACACAGTAGGTCCGAATGCTCACCTCTTGCATTAATAGGTCCCTTCTCTTCTATCTTTGTGCCTTTTCTCCACTTCAAGCCAAATTAGCTCAGCTGGGACAAAAGATTGGACAGGATGGAGGTAGCATAATGTTGTTGAAGTAGCCGTGCTGTGTTGAGCACTTCATGGAAGTGAAGCCATTCCTGTCCAAAGGAACTTAGTCGTCTTTAGTTTTCAGCTCTTCAGGGCAGGGACTGTCTCTTACATTGTGTGTACAGTACCTAGCATAACAGGGCTCTGATCTCTGGTGGGTCCTCCAAGTGTTTCTGTAGTGCAAAAAATAAATCTGATTGTGATAAGTGCTGAGGCCTTGTAAACCCTGCCAAAGTGGAAGGGAGATGCAGTTGCCACCACCTCTCAAGATCTAGCCTTAAGAAGGAAAACCAGGTAATAATTCAAACACCCCAAAACCTGTGGTGCTAATTTTCAGTGGCTCTAAGAACCAGCTGCTCCCAGCATAATCAGCTTTGGTGAGCAAGGCCTACATTAAATAACTATTTTTTAATCATGGTCTACAAGTATCTACCAAGGGTTGAGGTGTTTCATTTTGGGCTCTGTAAACTAGCAGATAGAATCATAACAAAAGATAATGCCTGGAAGTTGACATCAGCAAAGTTCAGGCAAGAAATAGGACACACATTTTTAAGTGAGGATAATTATTTATTGGAACAACTTGCTGAGAGATATGGTAAATTCTTCATCAGTTAAGTCAAGATTGGATGTCCTTCTAATGCTGTAGACCAAGCACAAATTGTTCGGCTAACTGGGGGGCTCGTAAGGGGACATCCTGTGGCCTGAGTCATGCTAGAGGTCAGATGGGATGTTCAGATGACCTTCCTAGCTGTCAGTTTTTTTGAGGTGGAGTGCTGAGTATTTTCAGCACTGAGCAGGAAATGGAAAAATGGTGTAATATTGGGGGTTACAAAGTGGTAGCCATGTTAGTGTAGTCCAGCAAAACAAGAGGGAGTCTGGTGGTACTTTTAAAAACTAAAAAATATATTTATCACATGAGCTTTCATGGGAGAGAATCCCACTTCATCAGATGCTTGAGGATGGTGAACTTACAGTAAGTGTGTTGATGTGGGATTCTCTTCCACAAAGTCTCATGTGATAAATTTGTTAGTTCTTAAAAGTACCGCCAGCCTCCTTGTTCATAATGTTGGGAGAGTTCTCAATAAACAGTTAATACAATTCTTCAAGTACTGGATTCACTATGACAGGCTTCCCAAAGGAAGTGAGTTTTTGTGAGGGACTTGAAAGAGAAGAGGATGAATGTCTGCTGCACTAAGCTATGGAAGGTCTTGCAGTTAGGGGAAGGAATCTGGATGAAGACACCTTACATCTTCATTTGCTTCTCCACTATGTAAGAGTTGTACCACTTGCCAAATTTAGCTCCCCACCTCAGGCAATTGGTCCTGGACATTGTTCAACTGGCTGTCCTCAAACTGGCTTCTTCAGTACCTGTTTTCATTAAGGATGGGGAGCTAGAGGATGTGAACACACACAAATGCACTCAACAGACAGACTTGCATCCTATGTCTCCCAGGATAGGTTAGAGAGAATGAGGTAAATTCATTGTGATACCACATTGCTGCAGACCATATAAGTACCTAGATGGATGGACACTCTTTAGTATAAAGTTACAGCATTCACATTCAATGACAACAGTTACCAAGGCATTCTAGTTTTGCATTTAAAGTTGTTTCACTCTCAGCTCTGGCCACTAATATGAGCAATGCCATGCTGACTGACTTAGTTGTCAGCCATTCCAGTCTCTCAAGTGCAGAACTTCGAGGTGAGTTTTATTTACATTAGAAAATATGTGTATAGTATGTCTGTTTCATTGTACTTATCCTAGCCCCCCACAAATATACACTGTGCGATAGAAATCTGTTACTTTCCTATATTGCCAAAACTTCTTCCATATTTGAATTTCAAATGCCTGTATGTGTCATTCAGAAGTCAGAGTGCAGTTTTTATTGTCCATATCTTGGATGTGAGTTATCCTGCCAGACCACTTCTACAACAGTGATCTAAAAGGGGCTCGTGAGTGGGGGAAGAAAGTTACTTATTTGACACAAGATAAGTTATTCTGAAGATGATGGGGAGCCAGATTTGGAACTCTATGTTTAGGAATTGTCAATGACTGTTAATTGCTGTCCATGACAGCTGAGTTCAAAAATGAAGCATTTTACTTATCAGTGCAGCAACAGAGCACAGTAGTTTTCCTTGAGCTGTAAAGAAAATCAAAGGTTTTTTAGAAATGTAAGCTTTTGCTGAATTCCACTGTCACTTTTAGAATGCACTGTTACTAGATATAAGCTAATACTGTGCATCTGAAAACAAATGTATTTTTATTAGTATTTAAAGCGGCTGGAAGCCATTCTGTTTGTATACTTGGCTGACAGAATTACAGCTGGTCAAAAGGATCTTCCATGGTAATTTACAGGACACTTGGGGCAAATCACAAGACACAAACAGTTCACATGTTATGTACTCTAAAATACAGCAGTTAGCATCTTGCTTCATTAATCCTTGAATTGGTATAATGGTGACTATATTAGAGCTTAAACTTTCACAAATACTAACTACTGTAAATGTTCAGGGGTGGGGAGAGCATACAGAAAGCCATTTGAAACTGCTATTTTGAAAACTTATGCACTGTTGCAGACAACTTTAAAAGGTTGTTACACTGAATACTCCCTATTAACTTGATTGGGCCTACAGTACAGGAGAAAAAAGCAGGTGTTTTACCTAATCAAAGAAAAATTCTGACACAGCCTTAACATCATGTGCATCAATAGCTCAAATCTTGTCACTGCTCTTCAGCGAGGGCCCTCAACTGACTTCAGTGACATGTTACTCAGTTTGACCTTACAGAGTAAGATGTGAGAATTTTAACATAAAATGTTTACAATAATGAAAAATAACATTTTCATAACAATCCTCTCTTTTGGGTATGTCTCAGCTAAGAACTCTCCTACAGAGTAAAATATTTGAATGAATTCTTAAAATATCATGTGGCCTTGGGAGGAGCAGCAAATAATTTGCATCTTAGATCAATTACATGAATAAATCTTAATTGCAGTCAAACAACCTGGAATAGTTTGTATTAGCATCTGGTGTTTTGGTATGGATACATTCTGTCTCTAATTCTTCCAATCAAATGATGAAGGGGGGGTGGGAAATGAGAAAAGAAGAATGATAAATACAGAGGACTAAATTGGCCTCTGTTTTTCAGCTAAGAAGATTTAGACTTTGTGGGTGACATCTGCCGTATAGCACAAAAACCAGAAACAGATGGAGAGAATGAAAACTTGAGAAGAGGAAGCTGCAAGGATAACAGGAAGAACCATGTTTTTTCCTAAGATGCCCATATATCTCCTTGAGTAAAATTCTACACGATGATAAAGCTTTCATGTTATTTGGATTCATTATCAATAATACATTTTATAATTGTGCTAACATTGCCAGAGAGCTATGGTAGTGCATTTCTGAGGAAAGATTTACTTCTAGCTGATGTCATTAAAAAAGAACATCCTGGTTTAGTAGCAATAGGATAAACTGTTTTTTTTTTAATCATATGATAAATACTATAACTGAGCCAGTAGCATAATATAGGCTCATGTTTTTATTTAAAACCTGACTGGGTGAGAATTGTTTCTGCCAGCAGATACTAAAGCAGATTCAACGAATCCCCTGACAAGGCTAATAGTGGACTTGCCTTATATCTGTGTCCTGTGTGTTTACCAAAGATGAGGTCTAAACTAGGCATTTCTTACACCAAACTGAGCAGTTCTGAGGAGTCAAAAAGGAGCTTCCCTCTCTTTAAGGCAGCAGAAATTCTTCCTAGCTTGTTTTAGCTGGAATTTGATCCTATCTGGAGGGAAATGACAGAAGAGAGTCTTAATCTTTAATACATAGCACAGTCACACGACCTTCTTTTTATCTGGGATTTTGTTTTAATTGTATCATCCATGAGGGAAAAGCAGACATGGCAGCAAGAAAAATTCACTGACACTTTTTGTCTGTCATCTCTCCCTCTTTCATGCCTCGTGTAATGGGGCAACTCACAGCAATAACCACTAAATTTGGCAGTAAGAATTTGCAGATTCAAGCCAGAGGCTATCTCTATAGCTCCATTAAACACCGAGGCTGGCCTTTGCCAGGCGACTCAAGTCTGCAAGTCGCAAGGAGTGGGACTGTAAAACTGCAGTGTAGACACCCAGGCTCTGGGACGTGGGTGAGACATCTACATTTCAGGTTTATGGACAGGCAGCCTATGTTAAGAGTCAGCTGACACAGGCCAGCCGCTGTAATACAGGCATAACTTTAGACTGTAAGCTTCTTGGGGCAGGATCCATAACTCTTTTGTCAATTAAACAATATGCTGATCTCGGAGGTTTAAAATAATCTGAAAGGCTAGGAAACCCAAAGCTGCATAAGTCGTTTTAATCCATCAAGATATAGCTAGCTCAAGTTAGCTATCTCGCTATATTCTGGAGCAAAGATATAACCTACATATGCCTGGGAACTAGTGTGAACCCTTACAGAGACTCAAAACAGCTACTTCTCTGGACCTGATGGAGTTTCTTACCTAGTATATGGGTAAAATGGAACCACATGCTTGCAGTTCATTGCTACTGTAGCTTAGGAAAATAGGACTGCAATACATTTTGTGAATAAACAATTTACATTCAGAAAATACCTGACTCCGTATCACCAATTTCTGCTCCAGACAGGAAATTGACTACAAGAGCTTGAATTTTGGCCAAGTCGAATCATGGGGAAAAATATAGAGGGGATACCCTGTCATTGCTAATAGCTTATATTGAGAAATTGCCAAGATTTAACTGACTACAGCTATATCAAATTGGAAAATATGTTGCATGGTATTATTTAAAAAACTTAAATGGGTGGATTGATCCATTCCCAATGTGTTTCATGTGGGAAATAGCTATGGATGTGACATAACCACAAATGGGCAAATAGATGATCTAAATTTTGTCCCTGTCCTTATAACTAACTATCAGTATATTACTAGTGAACTATCAGTATATTATTAGTAATAAACTCATGGAGACATAATCATATTAATAGTTGATTTTAAAAATGCATGCAAATTGCTGTTTATTAAAAGTGAGCAGTTTTCAAATATAAATGGTACAACCACTTGATATAGATATAGATAGAAAAATACGTAATAGATGAGTAAGGCAAAAAATGTCAGTAGTCTCAAAAGAATGCAGAAAAATATCCAGATTATTTGAGGCTTAACTTAATGATATCTGAATGTACAGTGTATCTTTGACAATATGTTAAATATATTTTTTTCTTGGCAAGAGACCTTTTTAAATGACTAGTTCTAGTGTAATGTACATTTTAGCAGCCAAATGATAAACCCAGGATAATTAACTTTATAATTGTCTCAAAATTCAATCTTAGTTCAGTTGTAGCTGATTAGTGTAAGTTGCACATATTTTTGCTTTTGATTTTAAATGAGCTTGTAATATAGATAAAGTTTTGGATTGGACTACTGTTGTGGAAAATCTAGATTTTAATTTTTGCTCTACCTAAGTTACAAATCTTTGAAATGATAAAAAGGGCTTTAACAATATAGCTTATTTACTCCCAAGTGTATCTACATAGCCAAAGCTGGAATGAGACCAAGTCAGAAAATTCTTTGGTTTAATGGGGAGGGGGTAGAGAAACCATTTGATTTCTGATCAAAGTAAGAATTTTTGTGTCTGCTACTAATTAGATGCCTACTACTTCGTTATCAGGCTTAGAAACTTGGAAAATGTTCTGCACAAAGAAAAGGGACACTCACTGAATATCGGTGAAAAGAACTTCATCAAATTAATCTAATCCCACATAACACAGAATTCATTCCATTAAAGAAAATTCTGAAAACTGGCTGAATTTCAAGCTTTGTTTTAATGCAAGTTTTTGGCTGCCTGCCTCATAAAAAAGTCAAGGGTTCCAGCTTGATAATTGGGTATAAATACAGTCAGTGCAGTAGGCCTCAACTTCAGTCATGCAGAACCAATTTTTAGTTTGATGGTGTCACTGTTGCACATTTTTAATTGAACTTTTGTGAGAAATACTGACAATCTCATTATTATTCTGTTTTCCATGTAAGTTTAGGGTACTGTTTGATAATATTCTCATCACCAGCACTGATCTGCACATCTGTGTGTGCACGTGCATGTGTGCGTATGTGTGTGTGAGAGAGAGAAAATTGGGATAAGAATTATCTTCTGTTTGATTAAAAGAGGAGGACCAGTATATTCATTAGGCCATTAATCAAATGTTTCTAACAGTGCCAGTTACAGAGATTTAATAGGTTTAACACCATCTAGGCAGTGTTCAAATCAAATCATAGGGCTGGAAGGGACCTCATGAGATCATCAAGTCCAACCCCCTGGGAATTGAACCCAGGCCCTTCTGTATGTTAAGCAGAGGTGCTAGCCACTACACTATTTGTTCTTGATGAATCAAAACATATACATGGGCAAATGTACATATTTTTATTCTAATTTAGTAGTCTTTATCTAAACAGCAAAAAGTGAAACTTTCTACAGTGTGGTATTCAATATTCATTCTCCACCTCCCAAGCATGATACGTTTTAAAATTGCAGAAGGCTTTGCATGAAAGCGTTCTTTGTAGTAATACCTTGTTAATTTTAACAAACTCCTGATTTATAAGCCATCCTTAGAAGACTAGTAAATTACATCTTGCAAAAAGAAGTTCTTTTAATCAGTAACTTTGTGTGGTTCTAATGGTGACTGTGTAGAAAATTTATATTTCAAAGGACACTGTCAATACAGTTAGTGGGTGGGTAATAAAAAGTAGGCTTGTTCATAGGGATTGCCATACCTCATCAGACCATATGTCTGTTTGGTGCAGGATTCTGCCTCTGGCAACAGCTGGTATCTGATGCATGAAAGGAAGGTGAAAGCCTTTAATAATTTACTTAGACAATTTGTGCAGTCTTATATTCAAGGGAAAACTTCTCAGCAGGTATTAACTGATGCCCCGATTCACAGGGTTTTAAAACTCTTAACAAAGCTGTCTCTATGTTTCAAACTCAAATGATCATGAATATATCCACATCTTGAAATTGAGCTGCATTATTTGCTTAAATGATTTCTTCATAGATCCATATACATCCAATGTACTCTCTGTGCAATCTCAAAACATTTAACAAATTTAGCTTTCCAGTGCCCTCTTAAATAGATAAATGTTATTACCACTTCCATTTTACAAGTGGGGAGACTTAGCATGACTTTGATTAAGTTTCCGATACAGCAGGAAATAAACTTAGCTCCCGCCTGTCTCTTAGGCCTTCCCTCCATAAACAGATTGTATTTCTCTAATGATATCAGTATATGTCATGGTTACAATGTCAGCTGCACCTTTCTCCCCTTTCTGGTGTCTGGATGTACTTTGTCAGCTGTTAGGCCTCATGGCTGTTCCTATCCTGAGATAGCACTGTGCAGTTCTTATACTCTTTGACTGGGCATGTACCCACTGAGGTCGGCACATGTGACTCTTCTTCAAGAGCCTCTGACCTGTAATTATGAATGCTTCCTCTTTCTTGAGAGCATGTGCCTCTTTTAATTCATGCAGAGTTCTTTTGTTATGTGTTTGCGGGCCCTTTTCTGTTCAAACCCAGTTTTGCAGGTGTGATTTTATAGGTTGATTGGAGGCAGAGGCAAAAATCATCAAGTTCATAATTTGGCAAGTTTCAAAGGGGGAGCCATGCTAGTCTAATCCTGCAAAACAAGCAAGGAGTCCTGGGGCACTTAAAGACCAACAAATTTATTTTTCACATGAGTTTCCATGGGAGAAAATCCCACTTTGTCAGATGCTTTGAAAGCTCATGCAGTAAATAAGTTTTAGTCTTTAAGTGGCATAGCACTCCTTGCTTATAAATCTGGCATTGTTCCTTAATAATTCTTAATTGTTCATTGAAAGACAGCTATTGTGAGCCATTCGTTTTCTTCCCTGTTTCTGGACAGCCTCATCTTAAGCTAACCCAATATATAATAAACATCAATTTGCACAATAAACATCACAATAATTAGGCTATCATACAGTGTATGTAAATTTTCACAAGACGGTTCCAGATCTGTCAATTGATACAATCTGTGGGGGCAGATGTAAGGGTTTTTTTTTTTTTTAAAGACCCACCACCCCGTGTAAAACTTTGTGGCACTGAAACAAATACACAAAATTAAGTACGCATCCATCCCCTAATGTGTTGTGTAATTTATTTTAAAAGGGATAGCTGTGTTAGTTTAGTCCAGTGAAATAACAACAAGGAGTTGTGTGGCACTTTAAGACTCAGATTTATTTTTTGCATGAGCTTTCGTGGGAGAAGATCCCACTTCCTCAGATGCTTCGAAAATAAATCTGTTAGTCTTAAAGTGCCACACAACTCCTTGGTGTAATTTATTGACAGCCTTGAAGTGTGCATGCTGTTATATAGATATAAATATGCTTATCCTCATACAGTTTATTCCCATACAGAAGCAGAATAAGTGGCTTATAACCTGCTGTGACTACACGGATAAAAAATAAACAATTTAAAACACCTCAAAACCCTAACCAGTACAAAAACAAATTCTGGACCAGCTCAGTGCTTTAGTTGAAAGACTCAGAGAGTCTTAGTTGTTTTCATAGTCTGATTCATATACACATAAGTGAATTTCCTTTTAATCATTCCTTTCCAATCTGAATGGCTGTCTACTCAAATTTTCTTCATGCGTAAAATATGCAGATCCTTAAATCAGTGTTGTAGCTTTTCACTTGTCTTCTTTAACCACAACTATTTAATTTGTGATGTAAAGTGACCAAAATGAACAGCAGTACTTCGTTCAGATTCATTAGTTTAATATTGGCATTAATATTTTCTCTTTTTTTCTGAAAGGTTCCCAGAATCTATTTGTCTTTCTTAAAAAAAAAATTATTATAGTGTCTTCAAGTTCTTTTTCTTCAGAAGATCCTTGAAGTTTAGACTTGATTTATTTGTCTGAAAAATGTAGATTACTTTTACACATATTCATTCCTTTACATGCTATGTTTCATCTGCCATTTTACTGTCAATTTAGGTAGGGGATCTGTGCATCACAGAATCTTTAGTTTTGAATAGCCTATGGTTAATAATTTTCTGTCGCCAGCAAATATTGCCATTTCACTGTTACTTTTTTTTATTTTTTCACATTTGCATTTTAGCAAACTACTTACCCTGATTAGATTAACTACCCATTGACCTTATAGAACTGTTAGTGTCTGGAAGAATACAGTATCAATTTTTCTTTCCTTCTGTATTTTGAACGAGTATATCCTTAAGTAGTAGAATATAGTCAGCATTAATGACTTTACGTTTTTCAAAGCCAAGAAAACTTTAAAGGTCCTTTTGTTTATTTATAAGTAGTAGATTCAGGTATGGTTGTGTCAGTAACAACATGAAAGGAATGTTTGGGGAGACTGGTGAAATGTAAATTCAAAAGAGAACACCCTACAAAGAAGGAACAAAGGCAGGGATTATAGAGAAAACTTTACAAGCAAAAATGGATTAGAGTGGCTTTGTTTTTCTCATTAGCTTCTTTTCCTCCAGGAGATCAGCAATAAAGCACCCTAAAAACTCAGAGTCCACTTTCAGATTCTATGCACTGTTGTCTCTTTAGAGCAAACTGGAAAGACAAAGAAAGAATATGCTGATGAGGGATGGGGGCATGTATGTGCCCGTATTATCTAAAATTAATCTTTGAGGATCAAAGTCTGAGTTAAACATGAAATTCTCTTTGATTATTTTGATGTGTTTAGGTTTATTTTTCACAGTCCCCTGTTAGAAAGCCTGGCTGTTTATTTTGGCAGCAGTCAAATGGAGATATGTAGGTCACCGGTCTCTCTGGTGAGTTGGGAGGGCACCCCCAACCGGTGACTCAGAGGGATCTGCTGGGGGTGGTGCCCCTCCCAATGGCTGGAGCATTAGGTCTAGTCCAGTTCCTCAGTGTGGAAGCACCCCCAGAGTGCCTGGCCAGGCCCAAGGTGGGGTGGGCAGTCACACAGTCTATAGACAGCTCAGGCGGTTAAGGATCACTTGGGATTTTTAGCAAAGGGAGGGGGTTGAGGAGGGGGACACAGGCCCACCCACTCCACTGCATCCCAGCTCAGGGCCCTAGGAAGTGACAGAAGGGCTCCACCTCCGGGTCAGCGAGGCTCCAACCAAAACACCCTGCGCTTTGGCATTGCCTGGCGTTCCGCCCTCCCTGGGCTGCTTCTTCCACCCCAGCCCTGGGTACCTACTTCCAGAGGGGTTAGCTATCCTCAGGGTCTCCCTTGTAGAATGCTTGTGGGATCCCGGCAGACCCCTCCGTGTCCATGGGCAGCAGGTCCAGTAGTTCCTCTGGCCCGCCCGCAAGTAGCAACTCCTCCAGGGTGCATGGCCCGTACGTTGCTGGCAGCTCCCCCTCACCCAATGGGAGCTCCTCCAGGTCACAGGGGATGTAGCAGTTGATGTCCATCTCCTTGATTGGTTGGGGATCGGCTCTATCACAGGGCAGCTGGTCAGGGCCCTGGCAGACCCTGGGGTGCCCTCCCCAGTTGGCAGCCTCAGGTTCCCCTCCCAATCACCCGGTCCCAGGAGCCTAGGTGGGCTGTCTGGCCTGCCTGCTGGAGGAGGCTGGGTTCTCCGGGCGGCCAAGGCTGGGCTCCTTCCCTCTGGCTGCCTCCCTGCAGGCACATCCTTCTCCTTCAGCAGCTCAGCTCCTACTCCTTTTATACTTCCCCTTCCTGCCTTGGCCCCCACCTTCTTCTGGGCCCTGGTGCCTGCAGTTCCCCAGTCTGACCAGGGCTGGCATTCAGGCCCTTCTTCTGGCCCTGACTCTGAGGGAGGCCACTGCACGCGCTTACAAGATATGCCAGCTATGTACAATAACTTGAGTGTCTCCCTTCAGCTTCCTAACACCTACTTACCCTGGTGTCTGCATTGCACCGAGTCTCTGGGAAATGCCCTCCTGTTGACTCAGTACTACTCTTCTTGAGGAGGTGGTCTTAATGTATTGACTTGCAGATTGGAAGTGGTCTTCACTGACTGCTCAGTCGAGCTGGAAAAATCATTCAAATTTGCTGCCGTCAGCAAAGACGTCTCCTCAATCCAACTTCTGCATTACCTGAGATGAGCCCAGACCCAAACACCAGAAACCAACGCTTCTGAACTTTTGTTTGAGATGGGCTGGAACATCTGAGTTTATCAACTCTACTCCTCTAATGGGCAAACCAAAAACTCAAATTGCAGAGTGAAAGAAATCTGGAAGCACGTTCAAATATTGCTTTTAAGTTCATCTTTAGTTCTTATGTATTGTTAGTACTGTCATAAACGGATCCTTGTGGGACTCCATTATGAAGATGCCAAAGTCGGCTAACTTTGACTCTGGCTTATGAAATGAAGCTCTGTTTTGTTATCATTACCAGGGTGCTGCCTTAACTGCGCTATGGCAGGGCTGGGACTAAAGCAGGGCAGCCACTCATGGCCTTGGGGTAAGGCAGAGAAGGCACAAAAATAAATCCGTTCCCACAGCAGTGGGCCATCGTGCCCTGCCCCCAAGTTGGCTGATCTGGCCCAAGCACTCCCAGCCCCGGATGCTCCACAGGCCTGCACCAGACCACAGTGCCAGCCAGCCCCAGTGCTGAGTGCCAGCCCACCCTGCCCTGCCCCCAGCCTGGCTGGTGGTCAACCTGTCCCCACTGCTAGAGTGGCTGCCAGACGCCCTGTGATAACTAATTGCCCTGGACCTACAGGAAGGTTAACCCAGCCCTGCACTATGGACTTATGGGAAGAGTCTGTAACAACTTGGTAGTCAGCCCCACATGCCAGGTGGCACTGTATCCAAGTGACAGGTCTACCATTGCTTGACTCTTAACTATGGACCACAAAAATCCAATGGCCTTCTCCAAGTTGTCCAAAACAAGCAGGTTTCTATCCAGAAAATTCCATTCTGTTAAGCAACATAACTGTGACAAAAGGCATCTTGCTGACTGCTTTAGGGAAAAGCAGAAATCCCCCATTCACGTCCTTCAGATACGAGAAACGTATCATTCCCTAAGCTCCTTCATATTCTCAGTGTGGTGATCAGTTCGGGTCATGAGGTCCACTCAGTTATTGTAAACATTTCTGAATTCGATCAAAACTCAACTACCCCAAAGCTAGGCCAATACTGTAATTGCAGTCTGAGGGTAAGTCTATACTAGGGGTCTCAAACACGTGGCCCATGGGCTGCATGTGGCCCGCAGAGCTGCCTCCTGCAGCCCCTGATATCCCCCAGAATCCTGGGGCTCCCACCTTTTCAACCCTGAGGGTTTTCAAATGCCGAGCCTCTCCACTGATGGAGAGCTTGGCATTGGCAGTGCTCCCAGGGCAGGACAGGCCAAGCAGCCTCACCTCCCCCCTGCGTCATCAGCCACTGATGGAGAGGAGCCGAACTGCTGCCTGGGAGCTGCCCCAGTCACGTGCAGCAGCTGATCGAGCAGCTGAAGCAGGCTGAGCCGTCCAGAGAAGGCTCAGGTGGAGGGCAGGGCTTAAAGGAGGGCGGCCTGAGCATGTGGGGAGGGTTCATGGGGGTCTCCATTGTGGGGGAGCACCAGAAAGCCCCACCACTAGCCACAGCTTGGCCCCCAGGGCTTTCCCTGCTGCCGGTCCTGGCACAGGCGGGGGGTGTTTTCCCCCAGGAGATTGAGGTAGCATTTTTCCTTCTGCCTGCCCCAGTGCTGCTGAGTTCTGGCAGGCAGGGGATGTTTTCTCATCTGCTGGCCCCACTCAGCCAAAGTCAAGCGGGCAGGCGGGTGGGGGTGTTTCCCCTTCTGCCAACCCTAGAGTGGCTAAATTTGGGTGGATGGGGAGTGTTTTCCCCTATGCCGGGCCCACCGCAGCCAAATTCGAGTGGGCAGGGGGGCGGCATGTGTTTCCCCCTCTGCCGACCCCAGCACAGCTAAATTCAGGTGGACAGGGGGTGTTTCCACCTCTGCCGACCCCAGTGTGGCCAAATTTGAGCGGAAGGGTGTTTTCCCCACCACCAGTCCCAGTGCTGTCCCCAGGGCCAGGCCAGGGGCTACTTATTTACAGTCCTGTGGAGGACTCTAACCAACCTGTTTGCAGCCCTGTCCTGGGATGTGGCTGCTCTCTCCACTCCTATCTTGGGAATACATGCATCCCCCTCTTTTCAAAAGAAAAAATAACTAAAATCTTCTAAAACAATTTAATTTTATTTAAAAAGCTAAAACCTTTTTAAAAATGTAATTTCAATTAAATTTAATTCAATTTTAATAAATCAAACTGCAATTAATTTATTTCAATTAACATCCATTTGAATTCAATAAATTAAATTTTAATTTAGTTTTAATTAAATTAACTGGTGGTCCTTCAGGGTTTGAAAAAGTATATTTTTTGCCCTCAAACCAAAAAAGATTGGGAACCACTGATTTATAATGTAAAATTTAAGTGTGTTTTTTTTTTTTATTCTTCGTCTTTTTGATGATTTTGCCATCTTGAATGGAAGTAATTCTAGAAGTGTGTTTTGGCTTTGGAAAGACTGTCAAAATTAGCACAGACTTCATGTTACAGTTTCAAAAAATTAATAAATTGACTTATTAGCATACTATATTACTCCTCATTTTTTACTGTTCTTCTGCATCATTGTATGAAAAGGTTTCAGTGGTGTGGCCCTTAGGCCAATATCCTAGTCCTCATGCGGCCCTCAAGGTGATTTGAGTTTGAGACCCCTGGTCTATACCAACAGCTGCAAAATCGCTGCTGTCAGCACAATCTTCTGTGTTTGACTGAATAGTCTGTGTAGACGTGCTCAGTTGATCCAGGAATTGTCATAGCAACTCCAGCCCAGGAACTGGAGCTGTGGTAAGCAGACCGGAAAGCATTTCTGATTGGCTTATCAAAGTGTGTAGTGACCTCTTAGTAAGTGGTTGGGAGATACACATGGTATTTTACATACCTTGCATGTCTTCTGTTGACTGTCTCTGAAAAGTTCAGCAAGTTTGTAGACGGGCTGAGACATTAGACGATATGAACAAAAGATAAACCAAAGGGAATAGCAGAGTGTCATAGGAATAGGTTTCCGGCACCCAGAGAGATGCTTTTCTTTATTCTTTTTTTATTCTCTTTGGGAAGAACATTCTGGATTACAAGCTGTGTCTGAACCTTCAAAACATACCTGCTGCCTCCTCTTCTACTTATCTGAGTCTGTGACAGAATGGCAGGGAATTGTTAGCACCTATGGAAACTTGGACTCTGCGGAGGCAGGATCTGTTGTTTACTTTTTCTGTGACTGCTTTCATATGCTGATATTTCTCTAAGCATAAGCTTCTCCAGCCCTGCATTTTCACTTCTGCATCTTCTTGAGTCATCATCGGTTATTGCTGAATGACAGATTAATCATCTGAATCGATCAGAATGAGAATTTCATTGTGCTGAGTTCCACTGGAAGGGTTTGTATCATGTAGAGTAATCTGTTCTGATTTTTCTCTTTCTTTTAATCGCTAGGGATAAAATACACCATGAGGTTTAAGGTTTAAAGCTCAGTATAATCTATTTACCTGAAAAAACTCATATATACATATTCAACTTGGGTGATAGCACAATCAGTATTTGTGTGCATGGTCCGTGATCTGATTTTTGCCCATGGGGGTGGAAGGAGGCTGTGCAAGCCAATCTTTAAACATTTGCTTTGAACATTTTCTTATAAAAAGAAATATCCTTTACTTTCTTTGCCTTTGTCCTTATTTTAGGCATACCCTAAATTAGGCATATTTTGGCATACCCTAAATTCAAATGGAGTTGCTATTGTAGGAACTGTTCCAGATAGCTTAATTCCCACCCCCCTTGATACATTAATGCTTTTCCAAAGCCTGTCTTCTACTTTCTCTTAATTTTTCTCACTTTCTCCTGTCTTCCATTCTATCTGCTTTGCATTTGGCTGCGTGTGACAAGAAATAATGAGAGAGAGAGAGAGAAAGAAACAAGTCAAGGGGTTCAGCATAAGCAGAAATACTACAAAAGTCCCACTTTGGTACCCTGTTGGATATTTGTTAGTGGAAAGTCAAGTACATCAATCTCTGCTAGTACCAAGAGAGCAGAACAGCATTATTTATAACTTAAGGGATTTCAGATGAGCTTTCAGTAGGCATCAGACTCTCTATAGCTCCTCTTTTTCACAGTATATTGCTTGGAGATTTCCCTACAAGGTTGTTTGCCCTGAGCAAATTGAACATGGTGAATGCATTGTTCTTGCTCTTGGAGAAACAAGCATGACTCAGTACAAAATACAGACTTCATACATGGAGGCAGATTGGGCAGATATGTAGGTCAGCATCAAATATGACCTGCTATAAAACTAAGTAATGGTATAACAGTGTTGTATGTCTCATTTGATTTTTTTTTTCAGATCATAATCATGTACCTCTGTCTAAACAGTTTTCACCAACAGTCCTGTGCTTGAAAGGCATTGCTTCTGCATTCCAAAACATGAAAGCTTAGCTTTCAAAATATACTAATGCTACATAGGTGGTAGGAGTAGAGAGTGAATAGAATAAACTTGGCACCATGTACTATGAAACATTAACCATAATTCTTTTTAAAGCAAAATAATCTACAACTACATTTTTCTCTAATGAAAAAGATTAGATTATTCTACTACAGTGTATTGTCTCTGCTGTATCTATGAATTGTACTTTTACTGATAATATGCATAAATAAAGGATTATGCTAGTAAATGGAAAATGTACAAATGAAAATCATGTGTACTGATTTAATATTTTGTGAACAATAATAGATTAAAATAATTCCACTATTTTATACCATATCAGTTTTCATTAATCAAGTATGATTTAGCCATATTTGTCTTACTGATATTAGGTCCTGATTTTAGACCTAAAATAATATTTATGGGATAATGTTATGGCCTGTAGCCATACTTTCCTGTGATCTGATCCTCTTAGCTCTCACACGCTATCAAAAGTTGGGCTGAGTCAATAGTTGGGTGGGAGACCCTATATGTTCCTGAAATTTTTGTTGTAGATCTGTAGTTAACAGTTTTTCTACCAAGTCTGTACTGACACAAAAATGGCACCATGCAGTGCACTCTTGGAGATGCCATCTTTTGGAAGAGGTGTCAAATAGAGTCCTTAGCTCATAATGATCTTTCAGTATTTCACAGCATTCTTTAGATTACTATGAGCACTAATCCTTGCCATCTGCTGGCCAGCTTCTGATGTGAGTAATCATATTCTGCCTGTCTAAATTCCTCTTGCAGTTTCAGTTCACTTCCCACCTTAAACCATTGGGTGATGTTGCTGTGCACTTTCCACAGCTTCATTTCAGGGTGGGTGAAGGGTCCTGTTGGATGCAGTTTTGTGTATCATTTTGAGTCTGTAAAGCACTTTGGGATTCATCAGGCTAAATGGCATATATAAGTCTCAGGTTGCTGTTATTGCTGTCACCCAAATGGTAGAGAGGTTTTGGCACCAGAATTCCATGGTCAGGATATTTCTATCAGTTGTTGCATTGAAACACTTCAGGACCCTGTCACTGCCAGGTAAATACATACTGCAAGAAATGAATGCCTTTAGCTTGTAACTCTTGTACAGTGCTTTATATCCATGGCTGTCACATATTACCAGAAGTTTGTTCCAGTTGTTTGCAACATACATTGTCTTAGCTTGAGTCCATCTGAGCTGGTACTGTCTCCAAGGTGCTGCACTTGAATTCAACCATATGCTTAAATACTTTCCTGAGTAGAGGTGTACTTAAATATGTGTACCTAAGGTACAGTTAAGCATGTGCGTAAGTGCTTTGCTTAATGAAGTCTTTAATCGACAGTCTGTTTCAGTGTTTAGCTTGTTTCTTGCATTGTAGGATAAGGAGGAAGAGGGGAAAATATTTCTCTCGTAGTTGTTCTGGTGTACATACTCTTTTTAATTTTTTTCCTTTAGCTCTGGCCCTTCATGGGGCAATAGTATTTTGAATGGTGTGGAAAAAAAGATCTGCAGGCTTATTGTATAGAGCTGTTAATGGCCTCACTAAATACAGTTCCAACAACATGTAAGGAGAGCTCTGACTTCTAGGACAATTATTTGTCCCATAAATTTAAGACTAAATTGCCTCTGAAAAAGTCTCTCTAGTTTTGATTAAGATATTAGCATCCAGATCATCAAATGGTGAAAGTTACTGTTTCTCTAAGAACATTATGAACAGTGCCTCTCTTTCGTCTCTGCCCTGTACCAGTTCTAGATTGGTTTCACATGTTTTTTTTTTTAATAGATTACTTCAAAAGAGCATTATTGGTACTAATCTGTTGAATTTCACTGTAGAATCAAACCCAGTCTCCAAATATATTAAGGATAGTCATAATATTTCTACTTTTCAAAATCACTGTGCAGTACCCATTGCCACTACTCCGCCTTTGAGTGATCTTGACATGCTAGTCAGGGAATTATTCAGTGGCCGTATTATCTCAGCAAAGGGAACCTGACCTCATTCTCTTTAGCTGGAATACCAAGACACTGGATAATAGCTTCAACTAACACACAGGCTGATTTTTAAATCTTATGAGTTGATGTCTCCATGAGAGCTAGCTCCAAGGAGCCTTTGTTGAGACAATCACTCATAAAATAGAAATATGTGATATGGGGGAATAACAGCAGTATAAAAATATTCATAAAGGAGCATGTTTAAGTAACACACTGCAGTTCTTCCAATGGTTGCATGGTGGGTAATAAACATAACAGGTGAACTGTTATAGATAGGGGTTATGTTCCAATGACTAAGAAGCCCTTCTAGACTTTACTCATCACTTTCTGGTGTTTCACAAATGCGGTCTTGCAACTTGATTTTTCCATGCCACTATTCAACCTGCAGTGGTAGAGAGTCATCTTTGTGGTTTGGGATTCTTTAAAGCTGTTCTCTCTGCTTTCCTTCCCAGATCCCTTCAAAGGTCACAAATTGATGACTGCATACCGTTAGAAAAACTATTACGTGTATGTCTACACTGATACAAAAATAGAGGGAAGTTATCTGCATAATTCTTTTAGATGAGATATCCAGTGGGGTAACAACTTTATTTATCAAATGCCCCCCCCCCCGTAAGAACATATGAATGGCCGTACTTGCTCAGACCAATGGTCTGCCTAGATCAGTAGTTCTCAATGTGTTTACCATTGGGGGCAATATATGTACCTCTGTGTTTTGCCTATGCAGATTTGACACCATTGCGTTAAGGTTAAATAGGGACGATGGATTTTTTTCTGATTACAAGCGATGTGATCTCATCTTCCTCTATATGCTGCCCTCCAGTGTTTGAATCTAAACAAGTGCTTGGATGTGCTGTTAACAGTGTGACCTGATCCTATGACTTTCACTTCCCTGCATTTATTTTCTTACCATTCTATATAGTCCCCATCTTCCAGCATCTGACAAAGTGGAAGTTTCTCCCATGAAAGCTCATGCGATAAATATATTTTTTAGTCTTTAGAAGTGCTACAGGACTCTTTGTTTGAATACAAAACAGTGATGTATAGGTTACCAGGTTTCCCCTTCTATTTAGAACAGGAAACAACCATACAAAGCTTGTTAATGTCACACGTTCTGTGACATGCAGGCATACATGCTGTCTCGAGCAGGCTCAAAGCAGGTTCCCAGATTCCGTGTGACGACAACACCTTAATCAGGAATGAAGCAGACTACAAACTTTGTTGAATTACAGCCAAATTAAACCCTAATACTTACCATCACGTAACCCAAGGGAGAGCCGTGTCCTGGCGTGAGTGGCTATGCTGCCTCAGGGTGAGTGGCCCCCACAGACTGAGACCCCAACTTGCAGCATCTTTAGACCCATGAGAGACTCTCACCCCTCCCTCCTAATGACTTCCCTTTTATACCCTGACACAAACAAGCTAGGGTTATTTAAGAGCAAAAATACAAACGCAGAAGAAGCCTGCAGCCTAAGCAATATATGGGGGGAGGCTGCCGCTTGGTGTTTAGCAACTTCTTTTTTAGAGGAGGCTAGCAATTTGCAGTTTAGCTTACAGTTTAGCATGACTATACTTTGGTTCAGGCTTTCGGGGCCTGCCATCCTTCTGGCCACCCTAAACTCTTGTGTGACAATGTCTTCCAGTAGGTGACTACTACACATGCAAACACATAAGCGTGTGTGCATGTGCACGCGCGCGCGCACACAGACACACGAAAAATAAAATGAACTTTAGTCTTGAAAAGTAACATTCTATTTTAAATACTCTCTCCCTACCCCTGTCTTCATTAAGATACTGATGCAAAACCCCATTCCTCAGCTCAGCTATTCTCACATGCACACTATATTTGATTTCATAACCTCTTCATAACGTTTACAAGAACAAGCAGAAGAGAACATCAGATCTTTCAAATCAAAGTGCTGTTTCTTTCCAGTTGGCTACACAGTGCAGTCAGACAGCATGAGTATCATAAAGCTTTTAACAGGCTAATGGAAGGGAAAAGCGAGACGAAAGAAGATGCACAGGAAAACCTACCAAGTGCTGTACATTTACACCTTGGTTCAGTGCTGAGGGAGGTAAAATATTGTGCTGTTCAGCTAATAATCTGAAACTCCATTATCGCTCATCCATAAACTGAATTATTGGTGACATACCGCCTAGATTATTCTATAGCCTTCTTATAACTGTGCATGCAAAAGCTGACGTTTAATTACATTGTCTGATTGTAGATCAAGCTTTACAACATAAAGAAAAGATTAAAACAATTTTGTATTGGGGGACATTCAGAGAATAAACGGTACTGTGTTATAGGAGGGAACTGCAGTCAGTCATGTTGCCATTGGGGAGAGAAGCAGTCAAGTGCTGTTAATATTTAAAAGCCTTTAGTGGTGTTTTCTTTTTCTTTTAATAGGTGGCAACATTCTTAACAAACTAATTATAATCCCACAGTGAAATGTGGTGTCCAGGGATGCCGTAAATGGTACTACAGGAACAATTAACATGGGCAGAACTGTAATCTCATACATTTTCGAGGTATCCTTTTCAAACACCAAGACAGCAGGAGAGGCAGATCAGATTAGGTTAGTGCCCATAGCAATGACTACAGTATTGCATAAACCTCCTCTACCTGACCCTGAAGAAGTCTATTCCTCCTGTAGCTCTGTTTTATTTTGTGTGTATTTGATACAGCTGATCTTTTGATTAATACAGTCCTCAAATCTCATGATTGCTGGTTTTACTTACACACACACACACACACACACACACACACACACACACACACACACGGAGTCCTGTGGCACTTAAAGACTAACAGATTTATTTTACACATGAGCTTTTGTAAGAAAATCTCACTTTGTCACAGTATATTGACTGATAAGAACTCCTTGGTTTTTTTGCTGGACTAAAGTAACTTGGCTGCCCCTTTGGAACTTGGTTTTACTATCCCATTTGCTATCATTTCTGATTGTTTTGTTTGGAATCATATGATAAAGTCTGGTGAAAAATACAGGTTAGAAAAATATATTGAGTACGTTTCTTGTTAGACAATGATTACTATACATGCAAGGAGACCTGTGGCCCTTAAAGACTAACAAATTTATTTATTACATGAGCTTTCATGGGAGAAAAGTGCCACAGCTCTGCTTGCTTGTTTCGCTGACCTAGACTAACATGGGTACCCCGCTGGAACATTACTATATATGAATGTATCAAGACAGAGAATATGATAGGAGATGAAAAAATGATGATGTAGGCTCAAAATTAAACACACAAACCCCTCCTCCCAACAGAAATTTATTACAAGAAATTTGGTTTAACCTAAACTAGCAGTGGTTTGGTAAAAATCTCTAACTGAAGCCCATTCATGGAGATTTCCCAGCATTAAATGTAGGAATACGAGACTAAACAGAACAAATTCTGCAGGATTTTTCCAGAGCTCTTGGCCATGGCTTGCGGTCGGCCCAATCCCCCTTCCTCTTTCCCCATTGAGAAAGCTGTGATAGCGGTAGTTAATTTGCTCCCAGCTGACAGTGTCTCCCCGAGCTGCCTTTGAACCTGGGCTTGCAATTTATCCCCAAACCTAGGCCATTGTCTGCCTGGATTCCTCCTCCCAGGAACACTCCTGGGCTTTGCAGTCTCTAGGGGCTGTACATTCCATCACAATCAGAAAATAAAACTACGAGACTGAATTTTTCTATGTGATTCTTTATTGTCAGTGTTGTTAAAGAATGCCACAGTAATTACTGCATGTGCTGATACCAACGTTCTCCTTTGTGGTCAGAAGGTGAATGCAATGCTAACAAGGCAATGAAGTGGGTTTTTTTGTTTTTATTTTGTTTAGTTTTGGGTCTGTTTTTCCTCAAGGCAGTTAGGCCTGAGCAGGAATTATATACTCAGAATTAAGGAAAAAACAGAACCTAATATTTTTATTACCACGTGGTGGATCAGAAGTGAAATTCTGTGTTTTTTTCTGTCTCTGAAAGCCTAAAGAAGCAGGTCTTCTTTGGCTATACTGAGAGCCAGATACAGTTTTGAACAGGATTTAAAGTATGCCAGAACATACCGGGATGCCATGCTGGGACCCACTATTTTAGGGGCTCAGCGTTCCTGGGCCCACCATTGAAAAATAGCAGGCTCTGGAACGCAGCATTCTGGGTCCATGTTCTATTTTTAGGGGCCCAAACACTGGGCCCCTAAAAATAGCAGGCCCCGGAGCAGTGTTCCCCTGCGTTCTCACAGGTGGGGCTAGGGGCTGGGACCAAGGATGTTGCTGGGGGGCTTAAGCCCTGCCCCAAACCATTCCCCTTCCACACCCCGCCCCCAACCTGGGGCCTGCTTCCTCTGCCCCAGCTGGACCCAGTGCCTACCACCCCCACCTCCCCAGCCACACCACTGCTGGAGAGTGCTGGGGGGGCAGGAGCTGGGGTCCAGGGAGGGCCCACCGGCACGGGAGCATTCTGGGGACCCCCAAATTATACTTTAAACCCTGGTTTTGAATCAAAATAGCAAAACTAAAAAGTCCCCTGCTAAAATAAACAAATAGTTAAAAAGCAGACAAAGGAATTAGAGAGATCTCAGAGGTATAAGACCTTTCTGAAAATAATTCATGTTAAAGAGCATCAGTAAGATTTCCAAAGAGGTTTAGGTGACTTAAATGACTCAACCACATTTAAAAATGGGCTTTAGGGTGCCCAAGTCCCATTAACTTTCAGTGAGATTTAGGCACCTAACTCACTTTTGAATACTAGACTTTAATATAACAGCAAATAATATTAGCAGTTTCATTACTGAGTTATTAAGATGGTCATATCATTTAAAATGTGCTGGCACTTTCTAGTCTTAAAGCTTAGAGGACACTTTTTTGACAAGGCTGTAAGGATGCTGAATTGGCTTTTTCTTTTACTTCTTAGATAAGTCACTGGAGCTTCCCCAATACCTTTGATTAAATTTTTAAAATGCTTCTAAACCTTATTTGATGTTCTGTAAATGCATCAGATTTCATTCTCTGAAGAGGAGAAAAACCTAACAATTTTGATATACTATTATAAGTGTGGTGTGTGTGTGTGTTCCTCTGTGTGTGGAAAGGACAGAAACAGAACTCAATATCTCCCTTAGGAGCTCTGTTCCAGGCTTACTATCTGAAAAGTTTTCAGTGTAAAATATTAAGCAATTCTTCAGTTACCAGTATTATTGTGTGTCAGGATCTGTGTAGGCTTATAATAATTTTCCTTTCCGATCTTCTTTGCATTGTCATGTTTTCTCTGTTAGCACTCTTTATTTAGGAAAGGGATGTGAGGCGGTAAACATGGAAGAATTTTTTTGAGGGGTGGAATGAGTGACTAATTAGGCGGGATGTGAAGTCTCTTCCTTGCACCCTAGTTGCTACTGCTTAATGAGAGTTGTGGAAGAGTGGACAGCAACAGGTCAAATGAATGTGACATGCCAAAATCCTGTTGAATTTCAGTGGGAGTTAAGTACCTACCAGTCCTTTGTGACTTTGAAAAACCTCTGTGTATATTCCTTGTGTGGCATTCCTTGATAGCAAAAGGTTGACTCATTATATAATGCCTATTCTTGATTTTTGTTTGTATGTTGTACTTTTCTCATATGCATTATCTGTTAAACTATTAATGGTTATTTTCAACGATATGTACTCTATGCTTAATGACTTGCGCATCTCTTATAAAATAATAGCTGCTTCAAGGAGGTCTTTAATTAACCAAAGACATAATTTTATTATGATATTGAACCATGAGCTTGTAACTTCTGTCATACCAAATATTTAGAACAGGGATTCTCAACCCTTTCAGTGTTGCAACGCAGTTGGAGGGCTCCCAACCATGTGTGACACACTGAGGCTCCCCCTGCAGTCAGCATTCCCCGAGAGCCAGCACTTTCAGTGGTGGGTAAATTTGAAGTGGCCCTTGCCATTGAAAGAAAACTGCCTGCAAAGGCAATTTTGACAGCACTAGGCAGCCCTCACCACTGCATAAAAGCAGCAACCCAGGGTAATTTCTACAGCACCAGTTCAAACAGTGCCTTTGCCAGCGCGGCACAGCTGCTGCCATTCTCCATTTCAGCAATAACTTTTAAAGAGCCTGCTGCTTGCCGCTGCAGCTCTTTCAGCAGCAGGAGCAGAAGGTGCTTTCAGCAGCAGGCTGCTAGCCAGCAGCATGCTCAGCCACTGTGCTGCAACATGTTTTTGTGTCATGACACAAAAGTTGAGAACTGGTTAGAATTATAGGGTTAGAACAGACCGCAAGGCACATCTAGTCTAACCCTTGCTAAGGTACAGGATTTATTGTGTCTGAACCATTTAGTTCAAGTGCACTTGCAATCTAATCTCAGTAGCACTATGCTTTCTTATGCTATTGCTTACCAGATTGTTGTAGAAATTTAGAAACCATCCTTGGAGTAAACATGTTCTTTGTACTGTGCTTTCAAAATGAAAACCAATGATAGTATATGTTTTCTGAGCTAAGACTTACAGTCCATTTGAACTATTCAGCTTGTGTTCATCCTGGGATTCCAAAGAGATTTGCCAGTCTCAAATCTTTTCCAAACAGCAATCTAACTACAAAACCTTAACCAGACAAATCCCATAATTTTCACAAAAAATACTCAAGTTTAATTCCAGCAAAGCAGACAGGTTATTTTTTTCCCCTCTCGTAAGCTGCAAGAGCAAAAATCTAAAGATCATGGCAACCTAACTTAAATGTCGTAAAGATAACCCAAAATCTCACAGCTGAACAAGCTGTCCTTGCTAAAGGACCAAAAGTTAGGGAGTGAGGCAGAGGTGGCTTTGTCAGCTGTTTCTTTGTTTCTCTCTCTTTCTGGTGTATGTTAGATTCTCTATGTGGAGGTGCCCTTGTGTCCAAGGGGCATTCCAACAGCTGGTAATTTCTGGGACATAATGACACTTCAACTTCTTTTCCACAAGATATGCCACCTATGCAAGGGATAGGCATGGGATGATTGAGATGGTGATTACATTTTCTGGAGTTTGGATACAGTGGGTTCCAAACTACTTCATGGTGCATATTTACACAAAGCAGAGGAGTAGACTGAAGATTGAGGAGGGCCATGTGATTTTAATCCGCTTCTGTGTTAAAACCACTTTGAGTAGTTACTACTAACAGAGATGCTGTTTTAGGAGGTGTTGTTAGAAGGTCAACATTTCACTACAGCTACCTCAGCTCTAAAAGAGATGCTAAGCTATTTAGAAAATGACATGTCTTGAATACTAAAGAGACAAGGTAGGTGAGAAAATTTCTTTTATTGGACTAACTTCTGCTAGTGAAAGAGTAAAGCTTTTGAGTCCCACTAAGCTCTTCTTCAGGTCTGGGAAAGATGCTCCCAGTGAAACAGCAAAATGCAAGGTAGAACAATTTTTTTAGCATAAGTGGTTGGCATATATCATAAGGTAGAGTGATTGTAGAGGTATTAGCAGACCATAGGACAAAAGAGGGGCTTAGTGAGTTGTGGATTGTTGTAGTAAGTCATAAGTCCAGTGTGTCTCTTCAGTACGTTATTTTTAGTGTCTAGTGGAGTAATGAATTTCAGCTCTTAGACTTGCCTTTTGAAAGTGTCATGCAAGTTTTCTCTAAGGATGAGGACATGTGACATGGACAGTGATTGTTTCATGAAAAGTATTCACCCACCAAGTGGGTGAAGCGTTTTTGTCTTTTACCATTTTCTTATGTGAGTTCATTTGAGAGCATAGTGATTGTTTGGTTTCATCCGCATAGTTCTTACTAGGGCATTTAATGCATGTGAAATCTTGAAAGGTGTATTGTGGGAGGTATTGATCATTGTAACACTTGGTTCAATAAAATACATCACCTCACTTACCTGGTCTGTCCAATGTTCTGGGAGAAACGTATCTATAACTACATTGCATATTTTGACTACTACAGTGCAGTAAGTGTGACTGTTTAATAGCATAAACTGAAAATTCTTTATCACATGTTCAATAAATTTTCAAGCCCAAACTAACATAGTCCTTATCCTTGACAGATAAGATTATAAAGTCAATAAAGACAACTGGATGAAGAAGATTTTCAAATGTATGGGATGCTCTAAATCAGTGGTTCTCACCCCTTTCTCTGCTGTGGCACACCTTGATCCTTCTTAATTATTTTGAGGCACACCACTGTATACTCTCCAAATGAACTCATGAATATCTATGAGCTAATCCAGAAGTCTTTTGAGTAGTTTTTCAAAAAATTCCATAGCACAGCTGCTCAGGCCTGAGGGCACCTGTGTGCCATGGCACACTAGTTGGGAAACACTGCTCTAAATGCTGTCACCATGGTGGTGAATGATGTTGTTCTACATATTCTGAAGTCAAGAGATAGCATGTAGATGTATGGTATGTTTCTTTTTTATATGAAAATGTGTTACTTTAAATTATATTGATTCATTAGTGGGTTTTTTTTGATATTACTCTTATTCAACAGCACCAGTCATGTTATGAGTGTGCATATATTTTTCTTATTTAAAATGTGGAATTCATTTATGCAGTATTTGAGTTCAGCATAATTGCTTAATTTCACCAATATTAGTGTAATCCTGATTTTACCCCCAAGTGCTCAGTTACCTGAATTAATAAATTGAAAATATTAGTACAACACAACAAAAAGGAGTAGCTTTCAAAGCAGCTTTTTAAATATATCTAAATCTCTTATTTGTCTGTAGTTTTTTTTAGAGGACAAGTTTTACTGTTCTGAGTATATTTTATGATATTGCGATCTCTCCCAATAGGTTCATTTATTATCATTCTACTCATGTAGCAGGTAAGAATGTAAAAATAGATCTGGCAGTTGTGGCCCACGCCTTGAATTATTGTAGCCTGATCAGTTGTGTGGTCATCAAGTAATTCAAAATGACAACAAAATATCATTCTTTTAAGTCAGCCTCAAAATTTAAGTCTCTGTCAGAATGTACATAAAATTGACTATGCAGTTGGTTTTCATTGGGAATTTTTAGGAATTTCTTCTTGTCAGGGATATCACAGCATTCATCTTGCACTGGAACCTCTCTTGAACATTTATAACTACTCATCTGGTTTTCACAATCTGTTGTCCTGTAAAGTAATAAATGGCCCAAATTTTCTACATGCTAATTAAAATTCCATTTTTCATGAATTCCTTAATCGAGTGCAAGTCATTATGTGCTTTGTTGATTCTTAAGTGCAAAGATAATTGCAATGGGCAGCATGAAAGTGGTTTGATTGCCTGTCGACTCTTGTGAATTCTAATAGGTCTAACTGCATAGCATCAATTCATCATCTCGGCATTGCTTCTTTTTATTATTAGCTCTCCAAATTGTTATGTGTTCAGAAAAAAGTGTTGTATTATATCGGTGCTGACATGCTACCTGGCCTATTGTAATTTGCAGCCCTTATCTAATGTTACCATTAGAATTAAAAGTTTATTTTACAGTGCCCTTTTCTAGAAACTAATTTAAAAATTTGCCTCCATGAAGAAATGAATACTGTCTGCTGCTGAATTTGCATTTGTGATACTTTCACTAAATGACAGTAGGGACTTTTTGCTTGTCCAGATGAGTTCCATAAAATTAGAGTGGGAAGACATCTACCAAGGCTCTATGAAGTTTAGTTGTTATTCAATATTATTAAAAAGATAAAATCCTCTTCAAATGAACTCTCCAACAAAAAACTTTATTGTTAGGAAGGCAGGAGAAAAGATCATTCACAGATGTGGTAAACTTTCTTGTCAGTGGAGGCTACAGCAGCACAGGTTGAGCAGCTACCATTATGAATCAGTAATTGACTTCCTTGCCTTTTGTAGTTGAAGAAAAGAAAAGGTCTGTTTAGTCACGGTCAGAGCACAGTCTGGTGCATCTTTGCGGGTGTTCAGAACATTTACTATTTTTACTGTAGACAAGGCCAGTCTTCTCAAGGGCAAACCTTTTAATGGGTTGAAGATGAGATCAGCTAGATTCACTCACATGAGAACATACTTCAGTCTGGGGAATGTAGTCGTGGGCTGTGTCCCTGTTACTTTAGGCAAGGGATCTATCCAGGATGTGCATCCAAGTTTTAATGACTATTTAAATTTGTTACGGTTGTGGTCTTTTTATTGACAAGAAAAGGTGATATTTATGTTAAACCATGCCCCTCTTGTCATCAGTATTCAGAAGACTAACACAGCAACCATTAATAGAGTAGAGGACGTCAGCCTGAGCCACTGATTTTCCTCCCCCCTCTTCATTCTATTTCTTCTTTTTTCCATAGCTGGAAGAGTAACAGAGACCAGTGAGATACCTTTCATTTCATCACGTGTGCTGTCTGCCAGTATTTTGGTATTAAACTCTGAAGTGTTCATGTTCCCATGCGATCTGCTGGTTTGCTTTTTAAGCTGAATACAGGACAGTGAATTCCTGGTGCTAGCGTTTGTTTCATTGCCTGCTGATGAAACTGCATGCTGACACCAGAGAGCATCCCAGAAGGAGAGACTAGAAGTAGATGCTCAGATAAATTTATCACAGAGCCTCTGCGTGCATTGCATTTGGACGAGTCAAGCTCTGGATCATGTTGATATCAGGGGGGCACTTTAGCATGTTTCCTGCCTCCAAATTAAAAAGAAAATGATAGAAAGAGAGATTCCTCTTCTAGGCATGAGGCTCGCTTTACTGTTCAAGGAGCTGTCCAGTTATTTTTGTTATCATATGTGTATGTGGCAATTACACAAGCACCGTCAACATGAAATCTAGTCAAGGGTTAAAGTAGACTGGAACTCACCAGAACACTGTTCTGGGACCTACAAATTCAAGGAACCACCATTCTGGGGCCCCTAGAAATAGAAAAAGCAGGCAAAATGCACTTTCTGCTCTGCTCTGGTTTGGGAGCTGCTGCCAGCCTGGGCTCCTACTTCACAAGAAGCAGCTTTAGGCTGCTTCCTGGGTCCTAGTCCTGGGCTGCCCAGACTACATAGAAATGAAATTCTTCCAGCACTAGGAGCCAAGAGGAGCATCTAACTGTAGCACAGCACTGGTGTCCCCGTATCTGAGAGATGAGGTAGCTTCTTTGTAAGCATGAATTTCATCTATGGAAAATTGACTCAAACTGGAGAGTAACCTGAAAGTCTCCCAAGGGAAGGGGATACAACAGAAGGATAAGTGCTGGTTCCTCCAGGCTTTTTCTGCTCCCTGCTCCAGTTCCCATCTTTCCTATTCTGTGTCTTCCCCCTTCCTTGTCAGAAAGGTCCAGAGTGTCTGGTTACTATTGTTACCTCTTGTACCTTCTCCTCCAGGTGAGCAATGGCAGGGGGAATAGTGAGAGAATCATATTCCTTGATTACAGTGGCTAAATCCCAGCAGCCACTGCTATTGTAGCAAGGTCAAATTCTGACTCTGGGTCAGTTTGTGTGTGGTAGGTTCCTAGACTCCCACACCAACAGGATTTAGTTCCTTCCAGACGGGAGGGCTCCACATCCAAGAAGAAACCCTGGAAAGGGGGAACTCTACTCCTTGGGGAGAGGATGATTCCTGCCTCAGACAAAGTGAAAGCTGCTTCTGCCCCCCCTGCCAGTAATAAACACATCTTCTGTTGATACTGAACTAGTGCCACCATCTGTGCATGTGTGCGTGCACGTCAGCAGCTAGCACAATAAAGCCTTGGTCTATAAACTCTGTAGCAGTACAGACACACAGTAACATGGGAGGAGAGAGAATTCTTCATGCTTCTGCAAGCCACCAAGGAGGAAATCACAAAGTCATTTAGACAAATATTTTCTTATCTTCACATTTGTAAATAAAGGGTGGAAGGGGCAGTGTGTGAGGCCAGGACTGGGGCCAGTATTTTTACAGAATGATAACCATATTTTTATGGAGTGATAACCGATGCGTATGGTACTGAGAAGTGGTCTGAAGTGTCTACCTGGGCTGGGGCCTGCACATGCATGCAGGGAGCCTGGACAATACGGGAAGGGGGCCCAGTGATTAAGAGGGTTCCAGGGCCCATCAGATTATACTTTAACCACTGAATCTAGCCAATTAAAAAAAAATTAAAATAAGTTTTGTATTACTCCTTCTCCTGATTCTGTTGTCTGCATTTGGGGTAGAAGATGGGAAATGCTGAATCATTTTTTAAAATGTGCTTCCCTCCTTGATGCTTTTGTTGCAAGAGAAACAATTATAAAGACCATGGTAATAGAGCAAAATAAAATAATCGAAGTAAGCAAACTGAAATTACAGAAAAGAAAATATTTTCTTTAATTTCTTTGAAGGGAGTAACTGAGGTGTCATTTCTAACAATATTCGGTAAAAAGTGTGATTGGTTAGAAAATGTGCCTTTATAAAAGGAGATAAATAATAAAATAATATCTATGATTTTATTATTGTATTGCCTGAGAGGTCCAGTCAGGGACCAGGGTCGCAGTGTGATAGATCCTGTGTAAACACAGAACAAAAAGGAGTCAACCTCACTTGCTTCTCTGTGTGTCAGTCAGCTAACTGGTAATTAGATGAAGGGAGAACTTTTACTGCATGACAGGTGCTGATTTGTCCTATTTATAGTACTTCCAATCCCAATGCTAGGGTTCAAAAATCATAAGTCAGACCACAAAAAAAAAAATCACAACTAGCCTAAAATAATAAAATATTTCTACATCAGTCAGAATAGGATTCTGAAAGTCACTATTGGCCACTCAGCAATGAGGGTGATGCCAAGGTATCTCCTATTGTAAGTACCACCAGTACTCCAGGTTCCAGACGCTGAGGTTTTCAAGGCACATACACTGTAGTTTCATGTGATTTGTTTTGAGTTCAATTCATGTTCATCAATTTCACGCCTGGGTTTTAAAGGCACAAACGCAGTTATTTAATGTAGTTTTACATGTACACAGTCATTTTCAAAGCAGTTACAAATACTGATCATATATAACTGTATGTTTTGACACTTTTGATACTTGACCTGTGGAGCCTGCTGCTTTTAGGACAGATTGTACACTCACTTGCTTGAATAATTTGTTTCTCTGCCTGAACAGACCTTATTTTTGTTTTATCTGCTTAATGGCTGGGTTCTGGGCTATACGCAGTAATTTCCTTTGATTTGAAAGGCATAGCATCACTGCGTATGAGCTCAGAATAGGGCCTTACATTTTATGATCAGCATGAGTATCACAAATGCTGTTTTGTTTTGTTTTTTCTTTTTTTACTTATGCTACTTCATTTTCTGGCTGCCTATGCACCCCTTGGAGCTAGTGGCAATTACTGAGAACAAGCTTTGTGGCTTTTTCCAGCTTCCCATGGCTTCTGAGAGATCCTTCACTTCTGGAAACCATTTACCGAGTACAGATTTCCTTGATTTCCCTGTAGGATATCCCAGACTCTAAATTCCCCTGCCTTCCCTATAGGGAATATTGCTTTGTAGTTCTCTCTCCTATAGCATACTTAAAATGTACACACAATGCATAAAGGTAGAAACTGATTAATCATTTATGACAAGAATAGTCTTTACTTTTTATGTGCCAAATATGACATTTTGTCTGAAAATAGCTCCAATCATTTTTTTATGACTAGGGCTTTAAAATATCACGTCTTTTGAATGTAATGAAGCATGAAATGTATTGTGTGAAATGTCCAAAACAGTGATATTAGTAATAAAGTATTCTATAAAAGGTTTGAACCTTAAACAAAGCAATGCTCATTAATTCAAGCCTAGAAACCTCATGCTGTCTCTCTTTATCTGCCAAAAAATGCAAATTTTTGTTTTGCTTCTGCATATAAAGTCAGTACACACTGTACATATTATTTAATCATTTTCAGCATCCAGAAAGGTGGAAAGATGTGTGTGTGTTTGTAAATAAATACTTTAAAGCTACTGTGAACTGAATTTTTTAAATTTTGTACACTCACATTTAAGCACAGTGTAACCTAAAAGATCTAAAAAATTTAAAAAATGCTAGCTGCATTAACAGAACTAAAGTAATTCTTCTACAAAGTAATTCATTCTACTTCTGAAATTTATCATTAAATAACTGAAATTAGACAATGGTCTTGGGGAATGATATTGAGTTGAACTTAAAGTGTCTGCAGATTAAAATGCACATTTTATATACAATTGTTTGTAGCTTGAAATAAAGTAGGAATAATATGAGCAAATTTGGATATTAAACATTAGCCAGCATATGTACAGTAAGCACGATAACATTCATTATGTAAGATATCAAGGGTAATTCTGTTTCCCACTAACTGAACTTTAGATTCCATTTTCAGGATTAATGTGGCAGGGCTTATTGTGTATATCGACTGATAAGACTTACAAATAGAGCCCTTAACACTTTGTCTTGGTGTCATATTTTTTTCAAAAAATTCAACTGACTACAATGCAGTAGCTTCCTGTTTAAAATATGTACGGTTTGGCCTATGATTGACAGAGTACAACTTCATTATGCCGTTAGCTAGATGGACCGATTATGGATATGGATACGTGAATGGGATAAATGAAAGAAATGTGTAATTGATTCTGGACTTGGTCTGCCAGTTCATTAATGGTTTGAATGTGACGCACAGAGCTCTGGGGAAAAAAAAAAAAAAAGAGAATGAGAGAATTTTGCTCGTATTTTTCCATTTATTTGAAAATTCATTATGCTAATAATTTTGCAGGCTAACTTTGCATTTTGCAAAGACCAAGAAGTGAATATTTGTAAATTATATCACTTCCCTCCCCATATACAATTTGAATCATAATCACACACTTTTCAATATACACTTTTGCAATTGAAAGTTGCTCTTCATTTGTCTTTGTTCTTCCTCCTTTGACCCTCCAAGTGCATCTTGGATATAAATAATGTCCTCAGAGTAAAAAATGGCATCACAATATAATAGGAAGATTACAGACTGATTTATTGAATGCAAGAGGTCAGAGAAAATAAATCTCATTGAACTTTTTACACCTATATTATGCTGTGCCATAGGTAATGTTATATGTGATTTCTTTTTTTCTGCAGATCTTCAGGGTGGTGCACTTGAAGTGTTGATTAAATGTGCAAATACCTTTTATGTTCACTGTCTAAAGAATAAAAGGAGTGTTGAATGTTTCAGAGCTTCCTATACCTCCAAATGGGTTTGGGTTTATGCAAAACTCACATGTCTGCTCTGGGTTAAGCTGATCTGTGGCAAAAACAAGCCAAAGCAAACAGAAGTAATATGCAGGGTGTATAGAATCATATGCTGAAATAAACCTTTAATCGTCACGGTCTGTCCTTTGAGGAACCTAGCCAGGTGTCTGACAGTTGTATTGTTCAGTACAGCTCAAATAAGACACAACTTCAGAAACGACAAACAAAACCTTCAGTTTCTTCCTACTGTGTCTTACAGCATGCATTGTTGGATTGTTACAGCTGTCTGCTACAAGGAACATCTTGGATGGAAATCCTGGTGTAAATTAAGTTATTCCCTTGGTCTCAGAAGTGACTCTGCTTATGTTTAGCAGCCCTAAGCATTGTAGTCTTGTAGTGACACTGTCTCTTTCCCTGCCACTCTTTCCCAGCATGCACTGGGAAGAGAGAAAATCTCTCTTTTCTCTTTTAAAAGTACAGAGATTTTCATCTCTCTCAGACATTATCACTGAAATCAGTTGGATACATTTCTATGAGCTGAACCGACAAAAAAAATACACATTCATTGTGGGCATTGCCCCTCAGTGTATTGTTAACAACTGGTGTGACAGTCCTCTGTATCACTGTGTTGTATATGATGTACACATATGCCTCATCTTACTTTCTAGAGTAAATTTCTCAGTGGAGACAGGAAGACTGACCATAATAAATCTAACAGATTTATTTATTGCATGAGTTTTTGTGGGATAAAATCCCATCTGACAAAGTGGGATTTTCTCCCATGAAAGCTCATGCAATAAATAAATCTTTTAGTCTATAAAAGTACCACAGGACTCCTTGTTTGTTTTGCTGAACAAAACTAACACAGCTACCCCTTTGGGTCATAATAAATCTGAAGTTTTAAAGGGACTCTGATATTGAATTTTGATATTGAAATTAAAATTTTTAGAAATTGCAGTTTGTTAGCCCTCACTAAGATCTGATTATTTAACCTTGTGTGCTGTGGAAGGGGTCTCCATGCTGGTCCTGCACAGACTAATGTGGAAGGCCACTAGCTTCCAGACTGGGGCAGGCCAAACAACAGCGCACAGACCTCCTTTTACAGGAATACAGTAGTGTCTGTTCCCCTACACTGCTGGCATTGAAAAGTTGTTGCCATGGGAAAAGGTGGGGAGATGTGTCAAACACCTAACTTTGTGCTCCAGGGTTAGATTTTCTCTCTCCAGCTGAGCCACACTCCAGCCCCATGGAGTCCAAATTACTCAGGCTCAAGATATATAAAATATTAAAACAGTACTGTTCTGCATTTTTCTTGCCCATTAACTATATTTGTTCCAGATTATTTCTCCCCAAATGTATTAGCATGCCCTTTGATATTTTCTGCCCATGTTCTAATCTCTCTAGGTCCTTTTGTGGCAGTCCTCTCTATCTTTATTGGTCTTTGCAGTTTTACCCACTTTAATGTCCTCTACTATTTTCACAAATATGTTTGCCTTATTCTTCCAGGACATGACTGGGTATACTAAATGAGCCCAGAGCTAGTGCAGTACTGGGCTAGACATCTCTCAACTCAATTCTTTGCCATTTATCATTGCCCTTTGTTTATGTTCCTACAGCCAGTACAGCAGGGGCTTCACTGCCCCGGGGAGGGACCCGGGGCCCAGGCCCAGGCCCCGCCCCCCCGACCCACAGGCCCCACCCCCTGGCTGGGGACAGGGCTGGAAGCCGCTGCGCCGCCGCAGGCAGCTAGGCCCCGCATCCCCCTC
The DNA here is from genome assembly GCA_007922195.1 of Podocnemis expansa. Lineage (NCBI taxonomy): Eukaryota > Metazoa > Chordata > Testudines > Podocnemididae > Podocnemis > Podocnemis expansa. Next base: position 6,319,199 of record ML682004.1, read on the forward strand.
CAGGGACGGGGATGGAAGAAGCTGTGGGCGGCCAGGCCCTGCATCCCCAGCTGGGGACGGGGCCACTGCAGCCGCTGGCAGCTGGGCCCCAGATCGGGCCGGGGACCAGGGGAGGGGTGGCCCTGCCAGATCCAGGGCACCGGTGCTGGGCTTCGGGGCATGTGCCCAGGGTGCCCAGCGCCAGCGACGCCCCTGCAGTACAGTATTCAATCTCTTGGGCTGTGTTCCTGTCCATGCTAATTTTAATTAAGCTAGAGAGGGAAATCTCATACAACAATACTTTAAAAAATAAATTAACCCCTGACTCCAGCATGAGTATATCTACCACCTTGCCTTCATCTGCCAATTTTCTAATGGTCTCTAAGCACAAAATTCATTTGGCAAGAATTGTATTGTGTAAACTTAGCTGTTTATTGCTCCCCATATGCCATTATTTTGGAGAACCTCAGTGATTTATTTTCAGGCATGGAATTGTGACTAACCAAACTAATGGGGCTGTGGTCAAGATCCCCACTGCGGAATTATTTTTGGGGAGCAGGCTGGTATTCAGTTCTCTCTAGGCAACTGGAGGAATGTGAGAACAGAGGGAAATACCCTGACAGTAGACAACTCTTGTGGGTTGAAGCAAGAAACTCTCTTTCTGGATACGTATAGATAAAATAGTCCCAATCTGGGCCTGTAGTACTTTAACTTCATGTATTGTTTGTCATCCTGTATCAGTATATTCCTGGAAGATGTAGCTTTATACCAGACTGTAACATATAATGATATAGTGTGAGCACAGTAATATACTTCATAGACTTGCGTATATGTTCATTAATTTTACTGGCCAAGTGTAGCAATAAAATCTCAAACTCTCTGCTGATCATAGAACATATTGAGACATTATTATTACACTGATGAGAGAGCCCTGCTGCGTCATGTGTTTGTGATGATAATGTGCTTGGAATAGCAGTTCACCAGAGTGATAAGCAATTAAGGAACAAAAGTCGTCTTCTTACAGTTTAACACAAATTTAAAACTGCGTTGACAGACCTGACAGGTCATTGCATTAGTCAATAGGACCACCTGTTCCTGGGTTTTCTGAATTGACATACAAGAACTGTTTAATCACATTGAAGGGAACCTATTTACATTAAGTGCTCAAGGATATGCTAATATGATGTTAAAGATGGAAGGCAAAAATCACAAAAAGTCAGCAAGTGCAAATGCAAGGGTTCCAGTAAAAATGTTAACTTGGTTTAGCTCCATGTTTTGAAAGGGTTTAGGATTTGAATTTTAGAACATAGAGATTAAAAGAATAAAGTATATATTTAACTAGAAAAACAAAAAGTAGAAATTGTGTCAGTAGGAAGGAAGGAGCAAAGTAAATAACTCAAGATTCGTCTTTTAGTCCAAAACTCCATTCTGCCATTTAGCAATAAATTATAATTTGTTTCCCCATTTGAGTTTCAGCTTTTGGATAGCTGTACCCTCAAATACATATTGGATCAGTATTCAAAAAAGACTTGGGGGGAATCATTTCATGATCAATCTTCTTGTCTTATACAGCTTTTCTGTTTTCTCCTTTTTATGCTTGTTTCATGTTCATTTCTTTGTTTGCCTGTTGCATGAATTGTTGTGTGTAAAATCTGTATGACGATACCCTCTAATTCTGGTAGCTGTGAATTTTGTAATGACCTTGGGTTATGGCCACTCTGATGGCAGCACCATTGACAGTGAAGAATTGATTTTTCTTGTTTGATTAGCACCAGTAAAGATGTGCACAATCAAACCTGGAAATTCCTGGAGATCAATTATTAAGACAACCCCAACAAGAAGCATTGTGCTATGTTGACGGGATCACATTTCCTATTGGCTCAGTGCTGTGAAAATGTCATGTAAAGAGGATTTAAGAAGTTGATAGTAGTTATCCAAACTACTCTGTGTAGCTTGTGTAATTCCTGTCATCTACCGCTGAATTTCCTGGTATCGACCAGGCCTCGGATGAGAGCATTTTTACTGCTTATATAACTTCTACCCATTCTATCCCTGATGTTTGCTTTTTTCAAGAAATGAATACTGAAGAAACGACTTCTTCTTCTTCTTTAACATTAAGATGAAACCCCAAAACTTAGCAACTTTATTTGTTCTTACTATAAAGTTCCTACTCAGTGTATTGTTATAGTCCATGTCTTATAAACACTTGATATGAAGGGTTTCCCAAAAGAAATAGTGAAACAACTGTATCTCTTCCATCACAAGCTAATTATGAACCAGCTATGTTGTTTTAGTTAGATAGTTACAGTTCTCAGTTTTATACGGCCTAAAGTACACACTTAAAATAATGAGTGTCCTGTGGCACCTTAAAGACTAACAAATTTCTTTAGGAATATATTAGAATAGAAATATAGAATTTAGAAATTTGTTACTGATACTGTCGATCTGGTTTCTATATACAAAAGCATTTTATCTATTGTAGTCCCTGGCTCCACTCTCTTCTTCTGTTTCTGATGTTCTTTTTTTGGCAAATTGCACAGTGTTTTGATTGTTTCTTTTCTTATGTGAACAGGCTACTAATCCCTTAGGTCATAGTTCAATAAAATTTAGAGGTATGTGCTTCTGGTTTTTTGAATAGTCTATAAGAAAAGATCCCAGAAAAAAATGTTGTGAATCACATTCTATTTGCTAATGGTTTTAAAGATTAAAGTTGAATTTTAAATTTTCTCCCAATGGATGCAGTATGGACAAATGGCAATGTATATTTGAAATGGTTTTGCAACAATTACAGAAACTCTCAGCTGGAGATTGAAGTATTTGTGAAGCCATTTAATTTACAATACATGTAGCAGGCAGGTTTTAACAGAAATAATCTGTAGTTTCGTTTTTTGGTTTTTTTTTTTTTTTTCATTTTTGCTTTCACTCAATTGATCTGCTACTTTAAAATGTGATTTTATAGTTGTTTTCATTTTAGTTGATCTCCTTCTAAGGTACGTCTCGTGGATCCCAATTATGTTCCTTTCTTGCATTGTTACTTAAATCTTTGTGATCAAGTATGATAATGTCAGAGGATAATTTGTAATATTTTAACAGTGGGACACAATCATCAGATTATTAATTATTATCTACATTAGGAGTAAAGTGGATTTTTTTTCTTTTTTTTTGCAGATGTCATTCACACTGTGGGGCCAATAGCAAGAGGCCATCTCACTGATGCTCATAAAGAAGACCTGGCAAATTGCTATAAATCATCCCTGAAACTAGCAAAAGAAAACAATATCAGATCAATTGTAAGTACTTCACCAAGACATATTATGTCTATGTCTTGTGTCTTTTTCCTCAGGTTTTAGCATAATTATAGGAAGAATTAAAATGTGCTTTACCCAGGGATGTCACATATGGCATGGAAGAGCAAGAAATTAGGAGTGGTTAATGCAACGTGATTGGAGAGAAAGGAATAAAGATGTTTTGGGGTGGTAGCTGAGGTGAGCTGGTAAAACCAGTTATATCTTACAAACTACTGTTCCACTGAGAACTGACAGGAAAAGAATTGCTCCAATGGCTAATTTTGAATTTTAACATCTTTTTGAAAAACTTAGCTGGAGGCAGTTGGTCGGTGCTACAGAATAGAAGTGAACTACTGAGGGGGAGATGTTTGGTCTAATGATTTATTCTGTAAATTAAAATCTCCCTAAAAACAAAAATGAAAAGAGATGGTCAAACAACACAGTTTATAACATCATCCTACCAAAATATGCCACCATAAATGTATAATTTATGACCTGTAAAAGAACTGTTTTATGATGTTCCATTTAATAATCATGGTTCCTTGATCTTATGAAATATATTTCTTACTCTATATATCAGAGGGACAGATTCCCAAAGTTAGAAGGGTGCATTTACATGAATGTATTTGCATGTGCTTTGTATACAAACATATATTTGAGTTTTTATACTCAGGCATTTCTGTGGACCAGTTACATTCCTAAATGGCTAAATGAGCATAGATTACATTTATGTGCACACATAGGTATTTACATACGTAAGTGAGACGTGCAAATTAATATACGGAATTGTACAAGCCTGACTTTGAAAATATACTCACCAATTATATTGGTTAGGTAAATGGAGGTCAGTATTTCTAATGTGTGAACTCAAGAACTTGGTCATATCTTGGCTGGTCATATATTATATCTTAGCTCATATAAATTGTAAATCTACTGAAGGAGTTAGCTATGAATCTGGCCTTTATCTGTCTTTATTCTTGTCCTTGTTCCAGTTTCTGAAGCTCATTTTACATCTTAATTAAAGGGTTTAGTACTTGAATTTTCAGAGTTGTGGAAAGTTACGGGAAGAAAACCAATTTCTAATGACAGATGTTGACATTCAAAAACTTAAAGCTTTATTACTATTAAAATAAAAATTGTCAGTATCACATGTCAAATATACCAAGTTAATATCCTTAAGTCAAACTCTTGATTCTTCAAGCACATTTTTCTTTCTCTGTCTGTAAATTTTTGTCATTGTCAAAGTATTTTTTAAATCTGCTTGAATGCATAGTGCAATTAACATCAACCAACATTAGCCAATAAAAATTGAACCCCCCACAAGCCTGTATATAATCTATTTATTATGTACTGATGAGAATAATGCACAGATCAAGGATAGCTCAGTATCAAGAAATATTCTGTAAAAAAAAAAAAACAATTGGGTTAAGAATTTGGAGATACTGATTTATAAGAAAATACTTAAAATTCCAAATATGACTATGACAAAATGATGGTGGCATTATTTATTTGTGTTGCGCTAGTGCCTATATAACCTCTGAGTAGGCTATAGCTCATTTCATTACCCTTCTCCAGTGCCTAAAAATGTCCAGTTCCCATAGAAAAGCATCTGGAGACATGGAATTCAGTCTCCAAGAATTTTCATTCAAGTCTCAAAAAGAATAAAAGGTATGAACTTAATTAAGTACCAGCTTTATGAATCCTATGATAAAGAAACATAATAATAAGTTAATATCTACAACATAACAAGGCTATTTTATAATCCATACATTTTCACTGTAAGCCATAAATAAAAAAGACAAATCTGAGCAGGTCAGTCCCCACAGAGACGCCATGAGAAGAAACTCAAGAGTTCCTAAAAAGTTAGGTTGAGTTCACCTGAGTGTCGGTCTTTGTTCACCAAATCTATACAGGCTGCTGAGTTGAAAGCAACGTCTTCCTTCCACTTGTCTGTAGAAATCTTTAGTTGGAATCCATGCAGACTCTTCCTCTGCTGAAACCACTGTTAGCTAGTCAGCTGATTGATCAGCCACTCAGTGAAGTATATTGATTTTTTAAAATCCTTGTTACAAGAAAATACCATTCTTAGAATAGCAAAATATAAATGACTTCCCCCTTACCACATTTAAAGAAAGGATGGTGAACTGTATTAGTTGAGACAATTTAAGTAAAACAGTTTGGCTAAAATCAATTAGCATTCAAAGTATACAATCAAAATAAAGTATATTCATTTCCCTCCCAATTTCCTCCTTATACAATTAACGCTGCCCATGCTTCCCTGTTGAAGCGTTAACAATATCCCTAACCTGCTGCAAAATACTTCAAGCTTATGAAAAGGAGCTTGCTTTCTGTTCCTGGGCTCACTCCCAACTCTCACAGTACCCATACGGCCTTTTGTAAAGCAGGTGTCTTGACACCAACAGCCGGGAGGAAACTGTTGGAGCATACCCAAAACTACTACACCCAATTCCAGAACCTTCTCAATGTGGGGTGCTAAATGGGCATAGTAACAGTGACCCAGGCACAACTCACTCCTACCTAGCCCACCCCAGTAGATCTCATAAAGAGCTATTTCCCTATTAGGCACATGGGTGGGCTATGATAGCACAGGGCCCCATTGTGCTAACACATAAAAAATTGGACTCTTACCATGGAGAGTTTGTAATCTAAATCTGCATAGCCCATGGATGCAAAAAAAATCACTGGGAGAGCACAAGCAAACAATAAAATGATACTGGAGAGATTGGTGTGATTAGCTGTAGTCACTACACCAACTGCGTAACCAATGTTAAGAATTTTGTTGGAATTATGATAGAGGATATTATAAAGAAGGGATTTGTAAACTATCAGTAAATATGATATAAAGAGCAAGGTAGGAGAGGAATTATGTAGGGTGTTCTAAGGACTTTATTTTTAGGAGCATACAGATGAAAGTGAGCAAAGACAATTTGTTAAATATAGAGAACAAATTCTTAATGATGTGGTCAATTATTTTATGGACGCAATCTCCTAAGTATTGTGATGGAAATCCCAATTACTGAGTCAATTGAAACTCAGTTGCAATGAGTAATGTAGAATATACTTTAGGTAACAATTCTGCATTAAAATGGGAAATGGACAAAATATCCTAATAGGTCTGCTTCCATTTAAAATATCAATGTTTTCCTAATACACAGTGTAATAGGCCAATTAGTTGCTAGTATATTAGGCAAAGTAGTGGAGCTGCAGCAACTTCTGTAGGGATTAATTTAGTGCATTACTTTCAACATATTTTTTAAATTATTTAGTTTAAATGTTTTGACATTGCCAGAGGGCACCAATTCTGTTTTAAATTGTGAATGTGTAGAGGATGTTTTGAAACCCTGGTGATAGACTGAAGCTTCTTAGTATATATCAAGGATTTCCTCACCCTATACTTGACTGAACCTACTTGTGGCTAACATGCTCTCAAACTCAAGTGTCAGCTGAAGCTTGGAGTGTGGTTAAACAGACACTTACACAACTTCACAGAAAATAAAAGGGCTGCTGAGTTAGTGTGATTTAGAAGTAAAACAATAAGATTATCTTAAATACATAATGAAAACAAAAAGTAAAGTTAGTATTACATTTTCATCTGCAAGGCAGAGAGCTCTACTCGAGGATTGTATGAAAAAGAAGTAGTTCTATTCAGGAAAATAACTCAGCTCTAAAACCAGCTATTTTCAGGTTGTTATTCACCAATGAAATTCTCAGCATGGCATCTGAAAGATGGAGGTAACTCACAGAGGAACAGCAAAAAATATTCCTTCAGACCACACACTCTGACCCTGACTCAAGGGAGAATTATGGCTGGTGTGTATGATCTAAAGGAAATCCACAAAGAATGTGAGATATCTTTAAATGGTTATTTCTTCAGCCACCAAAAACTGCAATAAAAGAACTCAAAGGATATGGTTTAAAATCAGAAAATGTAGGAAATTTGCAACTAAAAATCAAATCTCTGTACATCTTTGGAGTGTCCATATTGTTTCCTAAGCCTCACCAGACTGGGTAATAAAATAGACTGTTAATATCCTTTTGGGAAGAAGAGTTTCTGAGGGGGAAAAAAAACCAAACTAGCATATATTCATATATGCTAACTGCATGTGTAGAACATGTTAACAAAGTATATTGTTTTACTATGTATATATATTATGTATATAGTTCTATTTTTATATACATATTGGGTTTTTTAAAATTAACATTTGTTTCTATCAGTGGTTCTCAGGCCATGGAATCCTTGTAATTCAGCACACAGCTGCAGCCCATGTGAAGTTCTCTGAGCCATATGTGGGCTGTGTGCATGTGTGTACACATATACATACATAGAGAGCTGCATATGTGGCGCACAATGGTAAATAGGTTGAGAACCACTTAATTATTAAAATATTATTTTTGCCCCAAAATATAAATCAACTGATCTCAAGGAACTTGCTACCTACATCAGGTTGTAAATGTTTGTCATTGAGAAATATGATTTATGTGTCCTGTGCATGACCACCTAACTGATTTGTAATGACACATAATCTGGTATTGATTCTGAACAGCACAAATGTCTTATGAAATTTATACACTGCTTTTTATGTCTGATAACTCAGAAATGGCATTCCTCATCCATCGTCATCCTCTGTTGCTTGGTTTTATAAGTGAAGTTAGAACATATTCTGTGCTTATGTGCTTCTGTTTTATGTATGTTTGTATAACTTGATGAGTATGTTCAGAATTGGAATTTATAATCAAACTACTGTAGATACCTTCACACTTGGTTTGAATAAAACTCTTGAATGACTGGGTCATCATTACAAAAGTTGTTCACCCTTTCTCTGTTCTCCATTCTAGCTCTGACTTTCCCTCTTACACACTGTTGTTGTCTCCTACTGTTTGAATTTAAACAATTTGCTTGGTTTGCTGGAAAAAAATCTGAACAGATCTGGTGACTTAACCTTCTCTGCATTTATGTATTCCTTTCCATACTGTAGTTTTCCATTTCATTCATCTGATGAAGTGGGATTTTTCCCATGAAAGCAGTAAATAAGTTTGTTAGTCTTTAAAAGTGCCATAGAACTCCTTCTTTGTTTTGGTTTTGCCTGAGTAGAATAACACAAGTACCCTCTGAACTTCTTTGATCTCTGTTTCTGATAGAGCACAGTGTGGATGAATAAAGTAGGCTTCTTACTTGAGTGCAGAGAGATTGAATCACCTATGACTCAATCCTCCTTTGCAGCACGAGGCTGAAACTTTTTAATATCAATTTTGCATCCAGACTTATTTCACTTCCCTCACTTCTAAATTATAAACCACTTCAAAACAGAGATTTTAATGGAAATGTTGACAGGTCCTTAACATAATGATGATATCATGAACTGCTATTGCAAATGATTTTACCAAGTTACAGTTAACCATCTTGTTTTTTTCCTGGTGTAGTTTTACATTTTAAGGAACAGTTGAGTGAATCTTATTTTCTTACATATAGTTCCTGCTGAGTGTTGCCATAGAAATGATTCATTAGTCTTGAAATTCCTAAATGCTTGCTTTATATTATATTCTGGGTTTTGGACACAAGTTCACATGATGAAGTGAGATTTGCTCCCATGAAAGCTCATGACATAAATACATTTGTTAGTCTTTAAGTGCCACAGGGTTCCTTGCTTGTTAAGTTCCCATCAGTCAACCATAAAACTTGTTTGAAAGAAACTTTCTAAGGACCATAGCCTCCAACTCCTTAATTAGTTTTTTCAATCACTTATCTAACATATTACAGATATTCTGATTGATCCTACAAGTTATTTACTTCTACAGATCTGGATGGCTTTTTATAACCTCATGAACATTTTTCCTCCTCTCAGATATTACCTAGATTTGCTCTTGTGTAACCTATTTTAACTTTTCATGTCACACCAGTGACTCAATCAGTTTTTAACATGTGCATCTGGTCTTTCCTTTTGCTTGTAAATTTAGACACTGTTACCCATGCTGGTGTTATTTCACAATCAGACTATTGCAATTTACTCTACATTAGGTTACACCTGAAAACCATTTGAGATATATCTATACTGCAGTGTATGTGCAGAGTTAGTGGAAGTCAAATAAATAGATCTTGGGTTTGTTAACTTAGGGCTTGAGCATCTTCATTAATTTGTAACCACTGCTCTAGGATCTATATTGGTTGGCTACCTATTGGTCTCCAGGTGGAGTTTAAGGTATCAGTTATGACTTATAATGGCTTGGGACTGGCTTGTGTGGGAGATCACCTGTGTCTCTGTGCCATACTGCCAAGCTACTGTCTGCGGGGCACTTAAATTAGGTCTCCCTTGTTATAAAAGAGAGGTGGTGGCTGGCTGGGCATTCTTTGTGAGAGTTCTGGGACTCTGGAACTTGTTCTTCTACGTGTTTCTAAGTAGCCCCAATTTACTAGCCGGCCAGACATGCAGCAAAAATCATCTGTCTGACATAGCTAAGGGTCTGTTTCTGTAACCCAACACCCATCAATATCAGGGACTCTGTCTCGGAACCTAAGATTTTAAAGCATGAGCCTTTACTACTTGAGCTAGAAGACACATGCTTGTGTTGTAGCAGAGTCATGAACGTCTGTGTGTAGGCCAGTCATGTAGCACCATTCTGAGTTGAAGGATATTACTCTTGCCAAAACAATGAATAGGTAGAAAGGAACATAAATGGAATAACTGGTTTAAGAAAACAATTAGCTATTTTGTGGATGTGGTAGATTCCAACTGTGATGATCCCTCTGTTGCCTGTGGGAATCCCCTGCTGAAAAGGTTGAAGTTCCTAGAAAAACTGATTCCACCATCCTGATAATTGGGGAACTTTCTTGTTAAGAAAGACAAAGTAATACTTTATCAGTCAGTGAAACAAGCAGTTATTTATACAAGAAAGCTCATAAAGAGCAGGTGGAATAGAAAGTTTACAAGGTTAGGTGTAGACCCTACAGCAGAGGTTCCCCCCTTTTTATTCTGCCGGGGCACACCTTGATACCTTTTAATTCTCCTTCGAGTGCTGCTCACGTCAACTCCAAATAGGCGTGTGTGTGCGCTCGGTGCACAGCTGTCGGTAAAACTTTCCCTAGCTACATGCCACATAGTCAGGTGGAGCCCTTGGAGCTGCGCGCGCTTATTGCAGTATGTAAGGGCTCACCGACCACATCCCCCCCAGTTCCTTCTTACCGCCGTAGTGGCTAGTCGGTTCAATTGTCTCTCCGCTCGAGAGTCTTCCCTAGTTGTTTCTCGGACTTTGTCCTGGACTTTTTAGTGTCAATAGTTATCTAGTTTATAGTATTAGCATAGTTGTTTGACCCCCCCCCCCTTTGGGGGCATGCCTGGTTTTCCAGGCTTTAAATCATGCAATGCATGTAAAAGGCCGATGCCGAAGAGTGACCCACACACCACGTGTCTAAAGTGCCTGGGCGAGGCGCACCAGCAGGTAAAGTGTAAACTTTGTAAGAGTTTTCGGCCGAGGACCTTAAAGAATCGCTCACAAAGGCTTAAAATCCTCCTTATGGAGGAAGCTCTGAGACCACCTTCGGCAGCCTCTGACCCTCCGATCGGCACGGCATTGGTAAAAAGTGCTCCGGCACCAGGTAGAGAGTCCGCACGTAAAGGCGATCGGCGCTGCAATTCCTTGCCTGCGTCATTGGTACCGCGTCACCGGTCCCACTCACTGGTAGCGAGAAAGCGGCATGTCACGGATAGAGGTCGCTCTACCCTCAAGTCTAAGAGGACCTGTGTGGATCAAGCGGCACCTGGGAGGGGCCGACACACAGCACCGGAGGCATTGCCAGACAAGCCACTGCAACCTAAAATTTGGGTTTTACCGAGCCCAGTGCGGGAAGCTTCCCCTGGTACAGAGTATAGGGATGAGGTTTAGCTTATCAGGTCTCCCTCCACGCCCGAAACCTTTGAGGCGGCAAGGCAACTGATTGAAAGCACGGAGGAGAATGCCCTCACGGCACCAGATGCCTTACTGGTGTTGAGATCATCCCTGTCTAGGGGGAAGCCTACTTCGCTTCCCCGGTCACCACACCACCCATCGCCGGCACTGAGGTCTACGGCACCGGCATGGTCACCGAGATCTGTTTCACCATCAGGTTCAGAGGCAAGCTCTGTCCAGTCATTTAGAAGTCGGTCTAGATCAGTCTCACACCACAGGACCTCCTAGGCTCCCCCGCAGCTCCCAGTGCCGTGGGACCCCCAGTGACACAATCCACTAAACTAGCCATTCTGGACACCCTGGGTGTACCACTGTGCGCAGGGCCCTCGCTCATCCCGCTCCTTTTCGGTCGCTTCGGACAGTCGCTACACCCAACCCAGATCGGAGACAACCTCACAACTAACGGTTACTGCTAGAGCCCCCTCCCCATCGCACCCTGCGGCACCAGAAATGTCTACCCTAGCCCTGGCACCGAGCCACGAACCTCTCTTGACCCGCAAGCCTGGTGCTACTGCAACTGGACTCAGCTAAAGGCTCTTCCTCCTCCTCCTCAGGCAAGGAGGTGGTGGGCACAACTCCCTTTTCCCTTTCAGATGAAGGCAGGAACTACCAAGACCGCCTCAGGAGGGTGGCTATTAACATGGGCATTAAGGCTCAAGAAATTGCAGAGAAATCTTTAGACCCAATGATGGACATATTTTACACGCAGGGGCCCTCTAAAGTTGCCTTACCTATCATAAAAATGATAGACAAGACTATGAAAGATATTTGGCAAACTCCCTTCTCCGTGCCACCTACAGCCATAAAGGTTGAGAGGAAGTACTTCGTTCCATCAAAGGATTACGAGTATCTTTTCACCCACCCCTCACCTAACTCCCTGGTGGTGGTGGCAGCCTTCGACAGGGAGCAGCAGGGAACACGAGGCCCCACTCCAAGGGCAAAAGATGGAAAAAAAATGGACCTATTTGGACAGAAAGTATATTCTACTGGGGGCCTGCAACTCTGCATGGCAAATCAACAAGCAGTGCTGAACCGATACGCTCACAGGAACTGGAAGTCTATGGAAAAATTCTCAAGTTCCCTCTCGCCAAACTCTAAGAAGGAATTTTCTGCCCTAGTGGATGAGGGCAAGACAGTGGCCAAGGCGTCATTACAAGGGGCATTGGATACAGCTGACACCGCGGCAAGGGTCATGGCCTCCGGCATTTCCATGCGCCAGAGCTCCTGGCTCCAAGTTTCTGGGCTGCCGTATGAGGTTCAGCAAACTATCCAAGACATTCCATTTGAGGGTCAATCTTTATTTTCTGCCCAAACAGACTCCAAACTACACAGTCTAAAAGACTCTAGGGCCACATTAAAATTGCTTGGCATGCACACTCCGGTCACACAACGCAAGCACTTTAAATTACAGACCCATGCACATCAACCAGTTTACTTAGAGACTCAGGATTTCAGTCGTAGGCAGAGCAGAAATAAGGGTCCACAGTCCTCAGCTAGACGTAGACGTCCTTCTATGGGGGGCAAATCTGGTGGCGCCTCCAAGCTATCTATGGGTGCTAAACAAAACATTGAGGCTTACCTCGAGGACAGTATACCAACCTCCAAACCTTTTTCCAACCACTTATCCCGCTTCCGCCAGGCGTGGCACAAAATTACATCAAACAGCTGGGTGCTACGCATGGTGGAACTGGGGTATTCTATCCAATTCCATACTACTCTATACCCACGCCCTCCCTGCTCCCCATCCCTCTTCAGGGACCCTTATCATGAACAACTCCTCTACGAGGAAGTCAGCCAACTGCTCCTGATCGGAGCGGTGGAGGAGGTCCCAGTGGAGCTCAGAGGAAGAGGGTTCTATTCAAGATATTTCCTGATCCCGAAAGTCAAGGGAGGTCTCTGACCAATCCTGGACCTCCGGAATTTGAACAAGTTCATAAGAAAGTTAGAGTTCCGTATGGTCTCCCTGAATTCTGTAATTTCTTCTCTGGATCCCAGGGATTGGTATGCTGCCCTCGACCTTCGGGGTGTGTATTTTCACATCTCAATCATCCCGAAGCACAGACACTTCCTGAGATTCGTTGTGAGTGACAAACACTTCCAGTCCACTGTCCTACCCTTCGGGCTCCCCACGGCCCCCAGGGTCTTCACAAAATGTATGGCAGTGGTAGCAGCATTCCTCCGATGCCATCGGTTTCACGTCTTCCCGTATCTAGATGAATGGTTGATGAAAGGTCCATCGAAAGAGCAGGTTACCGCCAGTCTGACGTTCATACAACACACATTCAATGCTCTCGGACTGTTAATAAATTTAGAGAAATCAGTTCTAGTCCCCGCCCAAAGAATAGAATTTATAGGCTCCACCTTAGACTCAGCCACAGCCACAGCATCCCTCCCCGTCCACCGTTCTCGGACTATTGCTGCAATAATAAACCAGTGGGTGGAACACCCTATGATAACTGCCCGGTCCTGCCTAAGACTCTTGGGACATTTTGCTGCATGCACACATGGGGTCCCTTACACGAGACTGCACATGAGACCACTCCAGCTGTGGCTAGCCTCAGTTTTCTGCCCGGCCAGGGACAGCCTAGAGCTGGTGGTCTTGGTACCCGACGGCGTCCTGGACTCTCTCCTCTGGTGGACAGATCAGTCAGTCGTCTGCACTGGAGTCCCATTTTCTAGACCTTCCCCGGTGATGTCTCTGGTAACAGATGCTTCGGACCTAGGCTGGGGAGCCCACCCAGGGGACCTACGAACCCAAGGCATTTGGTCGACGCATGGCAAGCGCTGTCACATAAACGTAAGAGAGCTGAGGGCAGTACGCCTAGCATGCCAGACATTCAAGGACCACCTTACAGGTCTCCACATCACAGTAAAGACAGACAATGTGGCCACAATGTTTTATATCAACAGGCAAGACAGCGCTCGATCTCGCCTCCTTTGCGAGGAGGCCATGGGTCTATGGAACTTCTGTATTCCCTTAGGGATACACCTGGAGGCCACATATCTCCCGGGTGCGCAGAATTGCCTCACAGACTCCTTAAGCTGGACCATTCGCCCACACGAATGGTCGATAAACCCGGGAGTTTTGATACCCATCTTTCAGAAGTGGGGCATTCCCCTTGTGGACCTCTTCGCAACGAACAGCAATGCCAAGTGCGAGAAATTCTGCTCTTTCTTGGGTACGGACAAGGCCTCGATGGGGGACGTGTTCTAGGTGCCTTGGACGGACCAACTTCTATATGCTTTCCCACCCCTTCCCCTCCTGGGGAAGGCTTTAGCAAAAGTAAAAAGGGACAAGGCATCAATGATTCTCATAGCACCGAACTGGCCATGACAGTATTGGTTCCCCACGTTTTTAGATCTACTGGAGGAGGCTCCCATCTCCCTCCCTCTAATCCCGGACCTACTAACTCAGAATCAGGGCCTTCTCAGGTATCCAGATCTACAGTTGCTCCACCTAGCAGCATGGAAGCTACATGGCTGAATGGGCAGGAGTTTCAATGCTCTCAGTCAGTTAGGGATGTTCTACTGGAGTATAGACGGCCGTCCACCAGACTGACCTACGCGGCCAAGTGGAAACGTTCTTCGGTTTGGTGTAATGAACATTCACACTCACCCCTTCTCTGTAGCATTCCCACAGTGCTGGAAAGCAACAGGGCCTTTGCATCTCATCCCTTAGGGTACACTTGGCAGCAATCTCAGCCTGCCACGAGCACGTGGACGGCCGCCCAGTTTTTTCTCACCCACAGGTCAGCCATTTTCTCAAGGGACTGATTAAGAAGTTCCCCCCAGTATGGAAACCAGTCCCCCAATGGGACCTTAACTTGATGCTTATCACCCTAACCTGTTTCCCATTTGAGCCCCTCGCCACCTGCTCAGAGTTATACATGTCTTGGAAGGTGGCATTTTTAGTGGCTATCATGTCAACCAGATGTGTGTCTGAGCAGTGCACCCTCATGATAGACCCTCCGTATCTAGCCTTCTTTAGGGATAAGGTGCGCCTCCGCCCTCACCCGGCGTTCCTTCCAAAAGTAGTCTCCCAATTTCATACTACCCAGGACATAAACCTACCCATTTTCTATCCCAAACCTCATTTGTCGGCCCGCCAAGCTACCTTGTATTCCCTCAACGTACGCAGGGCACTGGCTTTCTATCCAGAACGGACAAAGTCCTTTAGAAAATCCTGCCAGCTGTTCATCGTGGTAGCCAACAGAATGAGAGGACAACCAGTCTCCTCACAAACAATTTCATCATGGATTACATCCTGCATTAAAACCGCTTATGCCCTTGCACGTAGAATGCCCCCAGAGATTACAGCCCACTCAACAAGGGCGTATGTTGCATCCACGGCATACAACGCTGGAGTCTCTCTTCCAGATATCCGCAGGGTGGCAACTTGGTCATCAATACACACCTTCTCGGCCCACTACGCAATTGCTCACCAAGCTGTACAGGATGCCTCCGTGGGAAGGGCTGTCCTACAGACTGCTGCGTTATAACGGCCAATCCCACCTCCGGTAAGTACTTGGGAATCACCTATTTGGAGTTGATGTGAGCAGCACTCGAAGGAGAAAGACGGTTACCTACCTTTGTCCTGTAACTGTTGTTCTCTGAGATGTGTGCTTATGTCTACTCCAAAACCCACCCGCCTCCCCTCTGTTGTCCATAAGAAGGAACTGAGAGGGGGTGTGGTTGGTGAGCCCTTACATACCACAATAGGCATGCGCAGCTCCAAGGGCTCCGCCTGACCATGTGGCATGTTGCTAGGGAAAGTTTTACCAACAGCCATGCACCGAGCACACACACACACCTATTTGGAGTAGACGTGAGCACACATCTTGGAGAACGATAGTTACAGGACAAAGGTAGGTAACTGTCTTTTTTTTGAGACACACTGTAATTTAGTCTTAGAATGAACTCATGAATATTCATGAGCCCATCCAGAACTCCAGGTGGTTTTTCAAAAAATTCCATGGTACACCTGCTTAGGCTGGAGGGCACACCGGTGAGAAACACTTCTCTAGAGTATGGGATTGGGAATTGTTGCCCCTTTTCGATCTGAGCAGCTAATGGACATTTGAGGCCCTGGAATGCTCCGGCTTTGGGATAGAATTGATGGCAAAGTCTTTATTTCTTTGATGTAATCCTGTTTTCTTACAATGAATGTAAAAGGCCCTGTTTCTCTGAATGCAGAAGGAACCAGAGACAAAAAAATAGTTTCTCAACTTACGGCCCCAAACCTCTTTAGCCATCACCAACTCCAGAAAATTCTCTCCCTAACTTTTCCCAGAATCATACTTGGTGCTCCACGGGCTGCTGGTTGGCTTCGTTCCTCTTTAGCCTCTATCTCTCTTTCTGTTCTCTGTTCTTCCTTCCTTGCCACACACTTTGCCCAAAACAATACTCATTAAAACCTGGTCTGCCAATCCAGTCTAAAAGTCCTGGGTGGCTTCACACATACCCCTTTTATCTTACATCGTGGGGGGTTTATGATTAACTTATGCTTACAGTTATTACATTTACACCCACCCACCTCCCTGCAGTCTTTTTCCTCAACCCGTAACATGTTTCACCCTGTTCATAACAGCATAAATTAAAATATTGATGATGGTATTTACTTTAATTATGATTTTGGTGAACAGAGAGGATGCCAGTTCTTGTCTGTGTACAAATATTAGCTGTTAAGACAGGCCAAAAAACAGCAGCCTGCAAAATAAAATAAAAATAAAAGATTTGTATTGGAGGCTTTGCCATCCTCACATTGAATATTCATTCCCCTCTTCAGAGCCCTGATGTCTGGTGGTTGCATACGTCCAAAGCACAGTCTGCCCTCTGCTCTGCTACGAGAATAAAGAGAGGCTTTCTTGGAAAACTTACTTTCATCTTGTCTTCCTGTGATATCACAGATGGCAAGCCTATTTGCACAGGAACTGCCGGCCTGCATTTCCCCTTTGAGCAGTGTTGCTACTGTCTGTAGTGTCATCTTGAGAAATACAGTAAATCTTTTATAAGGAGATATCTTGGATGGATGGGATATCAAATTTGTGACAGGTTCTTCCTGCCCATCTCCTTTTCTAACATCAAGTCTTTTACCACAGATGTTTTGGGTTTATTTTAATGTGGACTTAAAATCACTGTCTAGTCAATCCTGGCTTTTATCATCCCCTTTCATATTCTTACTCTACTGAAAAGCTGTAATCACACTTCCTCCTTCATTCTTAATGCATCTTTCTCATGCTCTCATCGATGGGGCATCTCTTGAGCAGCCCATTATGCCTGGAGATCCCTGTGCTTCCTGGGGTGTGTACAGCACCAGCGCTATTCCAGATGTGCATCTTCTACGAAAGCCTATGGAATCAATCCACCAGTACAGTAAGCACACTTTTTATTTGTTTTGAAGAAAGCACAGACTGTTGCACTGTTGTGTGATACATCTGTATTCCCTTCATCCACATGTATTATTTGGCCTGATTTCCAAGACAAGATTCTATCCATATATTTTATTGGCTTTTGATCCAGCCCTATGTGTCTGATTTGTTGTCTTTTGTTTCTTTGTTTAGATGATACCTTCTTGGGCCATAGATCAGGCCTCATCCAAGTTTTATAAATCCCAGAATTCCACACGTTGAATACCGTACTCCTGTTCACTTTTGCCTATCCTGTCCGCTCCTTGTTTTCCTCACCTTCTGTCAGGTGCCTGCTATGACAGGTTGCTCCCCAGGTCCAGTCCACTGTGTTGCTGTGACACCCCCCCCCCGCTTCCAACTGCTGAACCCCGATTCACCCCTATTTGCCAGGTGACCATTCACTCCTGAGTCAGTCCATTCCAACTTCTTCTGTGCAATCAGTCCCAAGCAGTGGTTGTATGCCCTCTGGCTACTTGAGGGACAGTCCCCAAGTGAGCATGTCTGGCTCAGTTACCTCACCAGGAGCCAATCTTACAGGGATTGGGACCCATTCACAATCGCCATACCTTCTAGTCCATCCATTTAACAAAGAAATGGATCATGCCCAGCCTTCTTCACTCATTCCAGCTAACGTCCACACAGCTTTAGATAAAACAACTACTAGTTTATTAATCAGATTAGTTTTAAGTGAGAAAAGGGTAAATCAAGGCAGAATCATGCTACAAATGAGTCAGGAATGACCAAAGGGAAATAAAAGGTACAACACTCATACTAAACTAACATATTTAGCTAAATTTACCTCATTGTCCAAGTTTATGCTCAAGATGTTCGACTGTCAGATGTTGGTACAGCCAGTCTCTGCCTGAGATCAGCCAGGACCCAGATCTTGCTTGAAGTTTTTTCAAGATGTAGTTTCCCAGGGAAAAAAGCCCCAAATCATTCCAAGTGTCTCTCTTTGTTTCCAACCCACATCAACCCCGCTCCTTCAGAGCAAAGGTAAGCTCTTTATCCTGTTTGAGCCAGAGGCTCAGTTTGTATACTCTTTGTTACCTCCTCCAGGTCCTTGCTTGCTCAGTTTTGATTGTTTACATGTTTCTGGAAGAGAGTTTGGTCTTTCTTCCATCCATTTATGCCATGCAAAACATGTTAAATATCCGTGCACATACATGATGCTGCAGGAAACTGGAGGATACTATAGTAATCAAGTAGAATAAGTTATGAGCATCCATAAAGAAACCTTGCATGGTGTAATTGGCATCAAATCATACAATCACAGTACCCAAGTGAACAGAAAAATCATATCGATCATAACCCATGTGTGCACAGATCTGCATTCTGTGGCATTTGCCCATTACGTTGGTTCAAGTTGCATGGATTGTTTTCATTGATACAAGGTACCTCAGAGGGCTGCACTGTACAAACATTGTAAATAATGGAATTTACTTTTGCTTTAATAGACATTGAAAGTCTCTGGCAGGAACTTATTTCACTGTGCTACTATTTTCATTACCACTGTGTGCTGTAATATATATATACAATACTACATAAGTATGCAGCACTTTCCCACAGTAAGACATGCTCTGTGCCCCAGACAGCTTAAAGTTCCTTCTTCCTTCTTTCAGTTGCGTCTTTCTTTATCATAGTCTCTGACTTGCATCCCTTCTTCACTCATTGGAGTTAAATCATGGAGGAATTTTGCCTTCAGTCCTCATTTCTGTCATGGGAAGCAGAATTTGGACACATTGTTCTGAAGGCTTAATCAGCCATCTGGATGTTGAAGACACTCCTGACCTCTCACTCTACACTGGGAGCTATAGCTGGGAATGATATAACCTAATTGACTGTAAACAATACTGTCAGCTTTTCTTTGCTTTTCTGCCCTTTTCTGATATTAGTGAGCAACTTAAAAATGCAGCACAAGAGACTGTAAACTGTGTGGCACTTGCCATTTTCAGAAGTCAATTTGACAACCCAAGAATAGGAAGCAATGGACCTCTTGACATCCAGCAGCTAACAACAAGCAGCCAAAGATCAAGACCTTACGTCAGGCAACAGATGAAAAACGAACGAGTTCATATTAAACAGACTTCCAGTCACAGTACTGTGAATCCTTGAAAATATTCGGTTGACTTGGCCAACACATGCAGCCGATGTCTCACACAGTAAAATGTAATCATTAATTCACAGCAGTAATCTGCATTATATTCCACCGCTTTTGCAAATATATCTGATTTGATCACTTACACTTCAGATTCTGTCCAAGTTAGAGCATCATGGCTATATCCTGTCGTCTTCTTCACAGAAACTAGAATCAGACATAAACAACCCCTAAAAGCTCAATGACTTAATATATATTAAAGTGTGAATTTCCAGACAGTACTGAAATAGAAGTTATTGTTTTGAAATCCACCACACAATTTTTTGATCTGTGTCTCTCCTTCCTTTTCTTTCCTAGGATACAGAACTCTGCCTCATAATTCATTAAAAGCAGGTGATTTCTATACAGAAAATTCCAAAACAATGACAATATTAAAGATTAGAACAAAGCTTTGTATTGTCTTAGCACATAACTGAGGCAAACAAGAAACCTGAAACTGTTCAGGATTTGTATGATAATTACAGAAACTAGGAATCTCCCAGATCACACTTATTATGCCTGACAAATGTAAGAAGGGAATACCCTTTATGAGTATGTTTAAAGTCAGAAATTTCCCTAAATCTCAGAAGAATATATAGTTCCTTTACAAAAATATACTTTAATGGGCTTGTAGAAATTTATGACAGACCATGTGCTTAAGGCTCAGTTTTTAAAATTAAAAAGTGTTTTTGCTGCTGAAATTTTGGTTTTATTTTTATAAATCCATATGCTATTCAGTGTTCTCATTTGTTTTTTTTTAAAAAAGCTACTTTAAGGATTCTTATATCTGATATTACTGATCACAAGGTTCTTAGGTATTACTATATTTATCCATGCAATATCCCTGTGTGGTAGGGAAGACCTGTTATCCCCCAGTTTGCAGACGAGAAACAGGCTGGTGAGGTGGCTTGCCTAAGATCACACAGTGTGTGGCAGTACAGAGGCTTGCCCCTCGGCTCTCCAAAGTTCTCAACTGATGTCTTAACCATTGGACCATTCTTCCTCTCTGATGTAACATAAATGAAGATATGTGGTGAAAACTAAAATACATAACCAAGATGTGTGTAAAAGTGTGGCTGTATATGAAAATCACCACAAAATGTATAAGAAGGATATTGTGATGGTAAAAGCAAAGAAATATAGAAAACAGGAAATATTAATAATCAGCCTATGCTTGTGGCTATGCTGAACTAACATTCATAGGCTATGTCTACACTGGAGGCTTAAGTCGACTAAACCAACTCCAGGGCCATATTCAGAGTTAATTAAGCTGACTTAAGCACTTGCTTAAGTCGTCTTACTAACTCTCACCCTTAAAGTCAACTTTAAGGGTTAAGTTGAGTTTATTAAGTCGACTTAACAAAATGTGGCCATTTGAGTTGACTTTATAAAGTTGACCTAAGCCAGGGGACCCATTTAAAGTTGACTTTATTACATTGACTTTAAATGGGTCCCCTGGCTTAGGCTGACTTAATAAAGTTGACTTAAACAAATGGGGACTCTCTAATTCGACCTAACACAGTTGATTTTAAGTCAGCCTTATTAAGTCGACTTACCGAAGCTCTCTATTATAGACATAGCCATAGACTCTTGTAATGGATCAACTTTGGTGGGACTTGGGAGCCAAGAACAAATAATAGTCTTTAACCTATAAGTAAATAGTGTTTATTCTCTTATTAATCACCTAACTTTAAAAAGATTCAAAGTTTCTAGATAATGAATGTAAATTCTAGAGAATGGGGATTTAATCACTGAGATTATCTCCAGAGTCCATGGGCTGTTCAGCCAAATAAAAACCTCAAAAAAGATAAACTGCTTGGCTTGATTGTTTTATAGTTGAAGGGTTCATATGTTTAATTTGATCACATATGTGCAAGATGTTTTTATATGCTGTAAATGTTGCTCATTTACAAATGCCAGTCCCTCCTGTTACTGAGAGGCATGGTGAGAGATTGGTAGTATCTCACCCTTGTTCTGCACACAGAATTCCAATTTATTTGGGAGAAATTCCAC
Source organism: Podocnemis expansa (assembly GCA_007922195.1). Classification (NCBI taxonomy): domain Eukaryota; kingdom Metazoa; phylum Chordata; order Testudines; family Podocnemididae; genus Podocnemis; species Podocnemis expansa. The sequence continues at coordinate 6,340,984 of ML682004.1, forward strand.
ACTGACAGCTAGGAATGGCCTACAATTTGTAACATAATCTGTATGCTGGAAAGAGCTTACAGGGTTGTAGACAAGGGGCTGCTACATACTTCAGTTAATTTAAAGGAAAAAAAACAGGACATTGGATTAAGGGGCAGCTGTTTATTTTGGGATTTTTAAGTGTAAATATCTCTGGTAATTCACACACAAGAAACTTTATCAATGTGGGTTTAAGATTCCTGATGTGTCCAAATGCCTTCCAATGTGACAAGTCATTTCTAACAACTTGACTCTTAGAAAACCAGGCTTTAAGCATTTAAATTTCCCTTACTATTAGGGTATCAATGTATAGGGAAAAAACAAAAGTATAAATAATATTTTATACCTTTAATGTGTCTTTCATTCTGAAGGATCCAGCCTGATTTCAGTTATATTATGAGCGATGATGCTCTTGTCATTTTTGGAAGTTGCATCTGTTTTCATACTGAACCCTCTTTTTAGCCACCATGCAACTTTGCCTTGTAAATGTTTAGACTGAGTTCTGCCTGATTTTCCATGAAAATAAAGGAGTGACCTTCTGAGTTTGGAGAAAATTTAGAAAACTATTGAAGTGACTGCGTATTAAAAATGTAATGTATGAAATTGTGGCTTTGGCCTATCATTGAAGAGCGAATTATTTTGGGAGTTAGGGCTCCACCTAAGGCCGGAGTGGGGGAGTCAGGCTGTCCTGGCTGGAGTAGAGCCATGGGTAGGTGCAGAGGGTGGACCTCTGCAGCGCCTCTCTGGACTCTCACAAGTAGGGGGAGGGGGACACAAGGAGGTGCTGGGTGCACCCCTCACTACCACCCTGCCCACACATCTGAAGGGCCAGCCAAGCCTCCCTCCTCAGACCAGGTGCTGTGTCTGTCCTATAGCATCCAAGGGCCTTGGTTATGGGGTTGGAGCAGCAGATAAGTGAAGTGGGGGGCATGCAGGACCTGGCCACTGGGCCCTTTATAATGGGTGGGGAATACAGGAGGCGCCAGGGTGTCCCTTAGCACCTCCCTCTCCAAGGATGCTGAAGGGCTAGCCCGGACTCTCTCCCCAGTCTGGGAAGGGGAGGCTGCCCGGTGGTGTCTGAGAGGCTGGGCTTCATGACTAGAGTGATAAGTTAGCGCAAAAGGAAGGGGAGGTTCTGACTGGCCCTTCTTAGGGGGCATCAGGACGCAGGAGGTGCTGGGGGATGCCCTTCAGCACCCCCCCAGGTTGGAGGGAGATGAGGCTGCCCTATCAGACCCAGTGCCAGGCTGAAGGGGGGAAGGTGGGTGGCCATTGGATAAGTGAGGGGAGCAGCAGAGCCAAGCCTGCATTTTCAATCCCTCCAATAGGTCTGTTTACTTAAGTCAATAAAGTCATACATTATATTTTTCAATATTCAGCCATTCATATAGTAAATATCCCGGTATTAGTATATTATTAGAGAATATTGCTCTTCGGCCACAACCACGTGCTTTCATATTTGTAGCCTTAAATGTCATTACCAGCTAATACTTGTCCTAAAATCTTGGAGTAAATTTAATGACTTATTTTTAGCACTAATCTATACTTGCAGCACTTTATGGTGGCAGTCAATGGGAGATATGCAAGGTACATAAAATACCTTGTGTATCTCCCAATGACTTATAAAGTATTGCCTACACACAGTGCTAAGCCAACCAGAAGTGCCTTCTGGTCATCTTACCAATATCCCAGTTCTGGGGCTGGAGTTGCTAGGGTGAATTCTGGGTCGACTGAGCATGTCTAAATGGACCACTCAGTCAAACCCGGAAGACTGAGCTGACAGTGGCGATTTTGCCACTATCACTATAGGTTTAGCTTTAGATTAAAATAACTAAAAATACCACCTCTTTAAACACTTTGTAAAATGTTTTTGTTCCTTACTATCGACCTAGTGAAACTACATTGCATCACAAGATGCAAAACATAAATAGATTTTTGCCAACTACCTCCACAGAGCCTAGCTGTTGTTTTTAAATTCACGCATAGAATATACATGCCTCAGTGATGAGCGATTTATAAATGATGGATAAACTTAGAATAGATTATGACATTGTCATATAGAACAGGCAGTTTTCAAGGGCAAAAACAATCAAATGTTCAAGAGACTGATGTTTGAACACAAGGCATGATTCTTCATCACTGAGGTTAATAGGAAAAAAAAAAAAGAAAAAGCTGACTTTGAAAATTCTTAACAACGGCCAAGGCAGCTGGTGCACTGTGAACATTTCTCATTACACTTATTCTTGTCTTGAGCAATCATCTCATTCTTGCTTTGTGCTCTGCTCATCTATCTGTTGTAGTCACTAGTGGTCCCTTGTCCTGTGCACATCTGGTAGGCTCTTTGAGACAGTCTATCTTTGTTACATGTGTGCATAGTGCCCTATACTGTGCAATCCCAAGCCCCACATACTGCTACTGCAAAATAAATAACGGGAACCTCTCATGACTCTGCCTCTCTAGGCTTTTTGGGGAGCATATGCTCATGAGTTTAATCACTCTACTCCAATACCAGTTGGGTGGTGCATTATCTTACTAGTGGGCCAGAACTTACCTTCTGGTTGAAGGCCTCTTGGCTGTCTTGTTCCCTTTCTGAGTCCACCAAATAGACTATAGTCAGTAAAAGTGGTTGAAAGGGGAGGTAAAGAAAAATCTTTGAGCAGCTGATCTAGGATATGGGCTTTCTTACTTCCAAAAGGCTCTGGGAGTATCGGTGTCCATTTCAGACTTCCATGGCCATCAAACGCAGGTCTCAGGTTTTTTCCCTTTAGTCATCGATTTGTGCACCCTCTTTGTGTAAAGGCAGGGTTGTGCAGGTTGTCAAGCATCTCTCCAGGGCAGAGCGTGCTCTGTATTTTGTTTGCTTCCCAGAGTTGCCCACTGCTCAGTGGAGTTCTCTATTTTTAACTTTTTCTCCAGTCCTACCATGATTTGCAGGTAAAAGGGATATGGCCAGGCCAAAGCAGTTACTCCTCAACCCCTTCCATACTAATTTGGGATTTATATACCATGTCAGAAGACCATATTATTCTATGGTACTGCCTATCATCAGTCAGTGAACTGTCTTAGCAACCAAAGCAATGGTACTAGGATTGTGTATTCTTATATGCAGAAATTCTTGCTGATTGGTAGCTTCCATCACTTACAAATGTACCATGTGGATGGATCACTTGTAGACAATGAATTGTCATTGACAGATTCATTCCAAAACAGTTGCAAATTTACTGTTGGAATATGGATGCTTGTTCTGAGCCACTCTGTCAATGAGGCTAGTTCTACTTACTCTTTTTATTGAGTGATCTCAGGCCCTCCATCCAGTCATTTCATGTTTTAAATTGTCTTTAGCTTTCACACAAGCACATACATAAAAGAAAAATGTGAAGCTACTGTTCCAGAACCCAAACATCCTTCTCAACAACCAGTTAAAATGTTGCTTATTGTTAAAATGTCTTTCACATTATTTATTAAATTCAAGCACTTAAAAGCAAGGAAGTGAAAAATTAAGGGTATAATGCATTTTAGAAGGCCCGTATGATAATCAGAAACAGTCAGTGAGGAAAGAAAAATATATTTCACTGTAATACAACACACTTCACTTTGATTTCAAATAAATATCAATTTTAGAGTATAAACAGAACAGAAAATAATTGTTAAAAAGAAACATAAATGATACACTTTGATTAGCTCTAATTTCAAGGCCAACCTAATAATTTTGTATAAATCGATAATCATGTTAAACTATATATTCTTCATAATCTAGATAAACTTCCATATTAAATTATATAAATAACATTTTCAAGAAATAGCAGTTATGAATGCTTAAGCAACAAAATCACTAACAGTATCTCGTAAAAGAAAGCCACATAAAAACTCAAATTAAGGAAAAATAATCATATTAAAATAACATTATCAGTTGATGTTAACGTTGTGCTATGTGATTAAATATATATTTCTTAATTCTTGAGAATAAACACCAAAGTATTCCAAGTATTTTGTGTCAAGTTATGCAAATTGATTTTCAAAGTTATTGATTAGATCACAAGGAATGAAATCAAAGTTTGAAAATTAGGCCATTTACTTATGTGCCTATCTTTGCATGTAAGTTCTGTAATTTTAGGTAGCTGCATGAAGAAATTTTGTGCAAGGGAAGTGAAAATTGCAAATTAAATAAATATTTGATGTGTGATCAGCTTTAGAATGTGTGTGTGTGTATAGATTATTTATTACAGTGTTATTTTTTAAAAATAAAACAATCAATCAAAGAGTCCTGTGGCACTTAAAGACTAACAAATATATTCACTGCATGAGCTTTTGTGGGAGGAAACCCCACTTCATTTGCTCCCACAAAAGCTCATGCAATAAATATATTTATTAATGTTAAAGGCTATGTCTACACCTAAAATCTTAGTTTGGACTTGGTTAGGCTGAACTAAGTAGTTCAAAAATTTGTTTGAATTAAGCACTATTTTTAGTTCTAACTGACTTGTAGTTCGAACTAGCTGCACTTTTTTTTAGTTCAAACTAACTTTTTAGTTTGAACTAAAAAGGTGTGGTTAGTTCAAACTAAAAAACTGTGCTTTGGTCAAACTAACCACTAGTTTGAACGTATTTAATTTGAACTAGCATGTCTACATTGTGCTAGTTTGAACTAAATATACAAATAAGTTCAAACTAAGCAGTTAGTTCAGACTAACCAGCCAAACTAACTAGTTTGAACTAAGATTTGCTTTTTAAAATTTTTAATTTTAATTTAGTTTGAACTAGGCAAAGCCTAGTGTAGACAGGGTTCAAATTAGTTCAAATTAAGGCTCCTGAATTCGAACTAATTTGCTAGTGTAGATGTAGCCAAAGTGCCACAGGACTCCTTGTTTGCTTGTTTTACTGAACTACACTAACATGGCTGTCCCTTTGGATCTTTTTAAAAATATATTTTGTTGTTCTAGTAGGCCTTGTTTGACAGGAATAGATAGAAATAGTAAACTGGCTTTTATTTACAAATAAACTAACTCTTAGGTTTACTTTTTTTTCCCTTTTATCTCCTTCCTTCCTGGAGCATGATTACACACACAAAAATGAAGCCATCATGCAGTATAATTCCAAGACACACATTTCTTTAACTACAACTCAGTCTAGCATTTGCTTTTCTGAAGGTGTTGTGAAAATAGAGTGGTTTTGTTTTTTGTTTTGTTTTCTTTTGTTTTGTTTGAGATTTCCGTGTAATCTTTTACATACTCTAAATCTTTTCCTTTTCTGTGAACACAGTAAATTGCTCAGGATTTTTTATGGTTCTTTTAGTAAAAGGCAGTGAAAGGAAAAGGAAGTAAATCTAGAAATGCTAATACTAAATTAAAAACTTTTTCTAACCAGCATCTTAGCTGTAAGTAGTGGTCGCATGGTCAAAAGAACAGTCTGTCTTATGTATGCTTCACAAACTCTACAAGGAGTCTTGCAGCACTTTTAAGGACTAACAAATTTATTTATCTATTAGTCTTTAAAAGTGCCACAATATTGCTTGCTCGTCTTAGTCAGCTAGCTAATGTGGCTATGCGTTTGGAACTTGCTCACAAACTGTGTAGTTTAGAAATGGGAGTTGATGTAATATATAATTTTTCACTGTAGACAGTTACATTTAGAGAACAACTTTTTAATGTAATTAATTTTGAGATAGAAAGATAGTTTGACTTTATTATATGAATGGGCCTGATTTTCAATTTCCTTGCATCTTGTATAGACTTGACCAATATAAATAGGAATCGCTAGGTATGCCTTTTCTAGGCCCAAGAAATTGACCAGTAAGCTTGTGTGATATGTAGGCTTCGGCCTTCACAAAGTAGACAGAAGGGTGTGCCTGAACACCCCTAATACATATCGATTTTATTTCTTATTGTTGATGATCCGTATTTCTGAAAACAAATCCATGGTGTTCTTTGGCAGAGGTTATCATACACAGTGTGAGTGAGGCATCATTTCCTGTATGTATACAGTGCTGTGTCAGAAAAATGTGTTGAGCCTTTACAAGTAAGATTGTTCACCAGCACTAGAACAACTCTGTCTCAAGTGAAACTGCCTTTAATCAGGATCCAAAGAGGCAGCGGTGTAAGTCAAATAAAGTAAAACAAACAAACAAGGAGTCCTGTGGCACTTAAAGACTAGCAAATATAGTTATTGCATGAGCTTTTGTAGAAGAAAGTACCACTTCATCAGAGGCTTTGAAGATGGGGAAACTTACAGAATGGAAGGAAATAAATGCAGGGGAGTGTAAGTCATGGGAACAGCAAATCAAAACTATTGTTTCTCCCAGGACTCCCGGTTTGTTTTATCTTTAATCAGTGCCTTCTCCAGATCCACTGACTCCAAAGCATATTAGGTCAGACCCTCAGAGCAGCACTGAAACAAAAAATGTTTAGTTACTTCATTGTTTTATAAATTACCTTTATAATTTGGGTATCCCTAAGAACTCATCCATTAAAAAGTGATGAGAACATTTCCTTGTTCTAGTTGGAAAACACTGTAATACCATGTTATTTTTTGTACTCATGTGAAACTTGAAAAATAAAAAACCTCTAAGAACAGATTTTTGTTTTTCTCAAAATGTCAAGAATCTGAATAAATTAGGCTTTTTTTTTTTTAATCACTCCTCCTGGAAGGAAACTTGGGCCTTGTATTTGTTCCAGATGTAGAACTTCTCTGACTAAATATGTAATCTATTATTCTTCAAAATGATGTTCTGTTGAATTCCTGTGCTTAGCCCTGTCTGATGAGGGAGAGTCAAAAAGGTTTATAAAACAAATGTGCATACCTTGCAAGTCTTAATGAGGTACTTTTGGGAGAATAATGGAAGTTGGCCAAGTATCAGGAGAATTTAAGTCAAAAAGATGACAGATTCCTAAAGAGGTCTTGGGCTATAAAATTGTGAATAAATTCTTCCTAGTGTGCAAATAACACTATATCCACTTGAATTGTTTTTATTTATATAAATGTGGTTCTAGCCAAATAAAATATAAGTAACTTAGTCTGAAACTAGCAAGACTTCATTGGTTTAATATAGCAATTCCCTTGTCTTTTTAAGACTTTGGAACAGCACAGGCCTCAGCAAAGAAAAGTAGTTGTTAAGCTGAGACAGAATAATTAGTGGACAGAATACTAAATAGTGACACACAACCAAATCACTAAATCAGAGCCACACAATCCGGAAACACCTCTATGTTTCACTATAAGCACGCAAGTAGTCTCATTGAGTTCAAAGGGTCTGCTTGTGTGTGGAAGTGTCTAGCGGATCCGGGCACAAAAAATGTGTGTAAATTATATTTTTAATTAAAAAAGCTGTTATAACCAGTTTGTTTGCTGAATGCGTATATTTTGTCGTGAGGTTTGGGGTTGGTCTCCTCATTTGTGCATAGGTCTTTTCATCTTGGTATGTCATGATGGTATGGATGAAGGAATAGAAGTGGAACTAAGGTCGTTAATGAAGTCTTCACTCCACAGTGCTCAAGCTGTTTGTGTGTCTTATCTCTGTGTCTTGTGTTATGGGAAAGGGTTGAATTTCATTAGCGTGAAATGGCAGTTGATCAAGATTAAGTGTTCCTCTTAGTTCAAATAATTAGTAAACAATAGTGGCACTATTAACAGACAGTCTTAAGGGCTTTTCATCATAAAGGAGAATGGTGGTGTGCTGACAAAAATCATTAATTACCTTAAGTGGGTGTTCAGATTTGTCTTTAATGGTCTCTTTCCTGATAGTCCACTTTTTTTTCCCTGCTGCCTTGAGTGCACAAAACAATTTTCACTCTGTCATGTATATTCTATCGCCAATAGAATAATCAGATTTTATTTTAAATTTGGCATTCATGGGTTATTTGACTTTGAACCAATATTCTGAATTCATGATTGGTCAAAACACTTTTAATCTAGATAAAACTTTTTTTAAGGAATAAATCCGCAAGTCAGGAAAACTGTACAGAGAGGATGCATTTGTGCTTACCACACTATGAAGGTGTTCTCTAGCCATTTTCTTGGTTTTTTTTCTCTAGACTTTCCTAGTACGTATACAGACAGACAGATAGATATTCAACACTTCAGGAGTACTTTTATTTAAAATAGGTTTTACACTTATGAATAAATAAATCAAACTCATCTAACTGATCAGACTCCCTTTTATGTGAGGGAAGTGGGTCTGTATCCATACCAGCATCATCTTCTGACCTATCAGTTGGAGAAAAAAGGTTTTCAAGGGTCCTCATGCACATTGATATTGAGAATTACTGGATGTACTTCAGAAAATCATTGTATTAGAGGAATAATAATCATAAGAGTGTTTGAACCACTTCCAAGATAAGGTTATCCTACTTGTTTTACCCTCAGTGGATTGTGGGTGTGGCCTTGATTTCATTCTCTGTGTCTGAACTGAGTTGTCATATTTAGAATATAAGTTGCATGGATCAGAGAAATGCCATGAGTTTTGTGCAATGTTTCACACTCTGATCATACTCAATAAATTATACTCAGATCACAAGTTAGGGGGAAGAGGGCTCAGCAAAGGTAACTTCTGCTTTCTGCTATTAATTTCAGCAAGTTAATTTAGGAGAATAATGCCGTTGAAATAAAAGGGATGGGGGAATAGGATTCTCTAGCAGAATTCTGAGACTTGCTAGTGAGATGTACACAACCTCCCAGGAATTTGCATATTAAAATATAAAAACAATCATAGATTTCTCATGCATTGGATTTCAGTGCAGAAGTTTTGTACACCTCTGACGTTGTCCTTTTCCATTTCATTGTGCTCCTACCTCTTGACTAATTCAGAATTTCCAAAGTGATTCATGGCTTTCTCCAAGAAATTAACAATAAAAAATCCTAAACTCTATTGTGAGAGTTTATAACAAAATTTGCTGTTAACATGGAATAGAAGAAATCATGTAAGTATTGGAACTATATTAGACACAATCAGAAGTACTTTTACTCCAGGGAGACTGAAGTGTAAGAGCCTAGTCCTGGAAATAAGTACCCAGATACTGTACTGTAAAGACATGAGTAGTCTACTCTAAATAAATCCAGCAGTGTTACTCACATGCATAAAGTTAAGCACATGCATATGTGTTTGTAGGACTAAGACAGACAGATGCAACACCATTCACTGGGAAACCAGAGGTGCTGGGTTTTTCTTGTTTTTCCTTCTCTCATCTCTTTTACTTTGAGTCTCTTCCTTGGGTTGATCAAATATGTCTGATTCACACAAGTAAATATTTATGCACTTCATGGAAGACATGTGCCTTTAGGGTGCAAAGTAATTGGAGAGGGAAGGTCTGGCACATGCTCAATTTGGAGGTCATCCAGTATAGTGGGCACCAGAAAAAAAGAAATAAATATTGGGGATAGAAAAAGAAATCTAAAGGAGCTGTAAAACTGGGATTATTGGCAGGTCAAAGAGAGTGGGGGAGGGGGGGCAAGAAAGATTATAATTTATTGGATGATTAGCTGGTCAGCAGATGCAGGAGATAGTTTGAGCTGCTCTGTTTTAGATATGATGAAACCATTGTGTTTTTTATGCATTTTGGTTAGATTTGGCTACCACCTACGTGGCCAGGGAAGGTCACAGATGAATGACCCAAGGTTGCAGACCTGAATAAAGGGAGAATGGTACTTGTTCTCAACAGTGAAGAAAGGAGGAAATGGTGGGTATGGGTGGAAAGAACTCTTTTTTATGATGTTGGATTCAAGCTGTGGTTAGGACTTCTAGAACTTTTTAAAAAAATGACAAGCAGTTATGTGAAAGGGAACTGAGAGAGATGAAGAGGGAATAAAATATAAAAGAGCCCTCTAGCCTTAGTCTGAGGCATATGCCCTACAGTTTATTATTTATTTACAGTGGAGGAGATATGAGTTTACTCTTTTAATGCAAGTTATAGCTTTTGTGAAATAAGTTTTCATGAATATTGATTATTCAGTGTATGACACATTACTCAGTCAGTGTGGGCTGGAAGAATGTGGAAGTGCACAAGGATCCATGTAAAACATACCTAGGGACTGAAAATGAAAATTCATAAATGCAGTTTTCAAAGCTGCAGGATGAAAAGTGAAGCCTCTCTGTGATACGTTCAGTCAGTCTTTTGACTGTGACATTGGAAGCATTTTGCTTGTATTCAGCTAAGGATGAGCTGTTCTTGAGCAACCACTGTCTCAGCTTTCTTTTCAAGGATCTGGATATTTAGTCAATTTAGAGTTTTGGAATAAAATGAATTGGGGAAAAAAAATCCTACCCTTACCTGAGGCAGTTACTCAGGGGTGGAAAAATGAGGGAACAGGGCATCATGTTTGAATGTGAGCTGCTGCCTACACTGTGGATATTGTTTGCTGCCCCTTTAATCGGGAGAAATATACTGCTATTTCACGATGTCTATAGCAATGTAAATTCTACTTGGCATTGGTACCCAGAAGTCCCTTAACTTCTAGATTAGGCTTGCTTAGGGATTTGATGTGTGGGCTGGCACATTAGCAGACCCTGTTTCATGGCACTTTTTACAGTTCTGTGGAATACTCTGCTCTTTTCATGGGGCAGGAGATTCTTCCTATAGTCTCTCCTCCCATTACTCTCTTTTGCACTGGTACAGCAGAAGAAAAATGAATTGTAAATACATTTTTTAAAAAAAAACAATGTATTTTGTCAAGACATTATGCTAATATTTTATACTTTTCTTTTGCCATTAAAAAAATTCTCCAGGTTCCAAATTTTTTTTCATTGCATTTGTCAATACATACCTGGTGTTCATTAAGAGTATAGTTTTGAAATGGTCAGACTAGTATTTTACTGCTGATATTTATTTAACTTGAAACACAAGTTACTTAAAGTTGATTATTTTTAATTAAGGGGGTTTACAATATGTTGCTCAGCTAACATTAAATAAATAGGTAAAGGCTAATTGACTTACTTTGTTCAACTTAGTTGAATGCTGTTGATAAAATTTGACAGCATTTTGACAGCAAAATAAGATCTATAGTGTTTCATTGTTTCCTTCGCATTTTTGGTAACTGTCTGGGGTGTTTATAGATAAACTACAGAAGTAAGTCTGAACAAGAAAGACCTAAATATCCAGTGAATTACTTCTAGTTGCATTGAGCAATTAATTATAATTAGTATTCAAGTTTTAATGATACTGTATTTGTGAAGCTGATAAGACCTCTGGGACTGTGGCTGCAAGAAACTTCTATTGTTTACTATATGCAAATCCATCCACTTAGCTTTAATTAGAGGTTGAAACCTGGAGCAATTATCGGCAGTGCTTTAGTATTAATGAGCTTGACAGAACTGTCCATCACAGATTTTAAGTGATTGATAGGTATAATATTCAGCCCCAGTTGGTTAATTGTTCAAACAACTTCTTTCAGCCCATATATTTAGTACAGCCTTTCTTACGCTGAGTTACCCCAAGTGAAAAGACTGAAGTCTGTATGTTTTTACAGTTATTTTCTGTCTGGTGGTTTGAGAATTTGAGATTTATTTTTAAAAAGGGGAGCATTCAAAATAAATTTTAACAACATATCTTCAGAGGAGCAGCTATAATACTGCAGTTTAAATTGCTTGACATCTAAATAATATAATTTTCAATAACTGTCAGCTGTATGACATATCCCCTGATGTAATTGCTTGAAGTTTCTTGTGATATAAAGGTATTGGGGATATTCTCATTCAACCTCAGGCTTTAAATAAATCAGAAAGGTAGACATGTAAAGAGAAATGACATTCAAATTGTAATGTCTCAAGAACTGTAGTCACACAAGTTTTAAAGTAAGCATTAACCTATTGTTATTTTTGATTTGCAATGTTTGGGGTAGGAGGATATTTTTTTGAGTAAAAATAAAAAATGTCCACAGCAGATCTGTAGAGGGAAAAAAATAAGAAAGTGTCAATTGAGGTTAATTTTTCCCATAAACTGTAGTAAAGTGGCCACCTTATTTCATAACTTTCTTATTACTTCCTTATAACAAACAAACATCTCCGTGCTGAGACATTTTAGGGCGTGTAAGTGCAGATTTTGTATCTGAATTAGGTTATCATGGTTGGATGCAGAGTCAGCTGAATTTTCATGTGTCTCTGTTCTGTAACAGATAATTCAGAAATGTTTGCTAAACTCTGCAGTTTGCTGTCTTTTTTTTTTCTTTTAATAATTGCTGATCATTCCTTTTAAGATGTATGTATCATAGGAGGTTTTCTTAGCAAATTCAGTAAAAATGAAATACAATTTAAACTACCAGCAATAGTGAGTGATTCAAATTACTGCATAAGCACTTGTTTATCTTAAGGTTCTTGGTTCCAAGTGTTTATTTTCCCTCAAAGGATGTTAGAATTGAAATATTTACATAAAGTATCAGCTTTTTAAAGGATAAGCTGATGTAAACAATCATACTAGAATGTGTGCAGGATACAGTACCTACATAGAAGGATCTGTATTGTGTCAAACCTAGCAGCCCTTCTCCTGTACTTCAATAGTCTAAACGACTGCCTGACGGTTGTTATTACTGATCATATTTACTTCATTCATGCCTAATGTCTAACTGAAAAAGGAACTCTAATGCAGCCCTTGGCAAATCTATGTTTCTGGTCACTGTGGCAACCAGTTTTAGTAGACTGTTGCCTAGGTCCACTGCAGATATATATTGGAGGCGTGCCTTGTGGCAACCAAAAGTAAAAATCCTGGCTAGCTGTGAGCCAGTTTTGTCCACCCCTGCTCTAATGCATTAGGCATTTTACAATATAGAGAAATAGACAGTTCTTTCCAGATGATGGTCGTTGCTACATCATGTTCATCATTACTTTACATTTAAACCGTTAAAGTTAGGTCAGACTTTCATCATGAAATCTCTTGGTCTTTTTCAAGAGTACATTTAAAAAATGTTGAAAGGTGTAAAAAACGCTACATGTTCCTCTATCACTTTCCTTGGCTGATAAATATTATAGTATTAAATGAGGAAAACAAACATAGTTAAGCTTTTGTGTGGGATTTAAGGTACACTTCTTTTGGGAAGCAGAATTAGATAGCTACAATATATTTTAAATGTATTTACTTAGGAAAGTACAGTTTATATATAGAAGTTGTTTTTTTATTAAGATTCCCAGGGAGTTGACTGAAGAAGCATCAGAAGTCGACCTGGGAAATCAGTTGTCTATCTTTCATTAGAGCTAAGAAATGTCTAGTGCACCGTAAATATTTATAATATATAATAATGACCCACAGTTCACTTGGAATCTGGTGATTCAATTTAACAAGGAGAGCACACTCTGGTAAAGAGTCAATAAAAGGATTGTATTTAATTGAGGGCCTGTCTAGACTGACAACAACAAATCTACTGTCATCAGTTCAGTCTTTCTGGTTTGACTGAGCAGTCAGTGAAGACCTGCTCATTGGATCCAGAAGTTAATGCAGCAAGTCCACCATCTTAAGAAGAGTAGCGCTGAGTTAAGGGAGGGCATTGCCCTTCGACTCAGCACGGTGGAGATGCCATGGTAAGTAGGTGCTGGGCAGTTAAAGAAAGATGCAGGTTATTTTACATAGCTTGTATATCCCCCTTCTGCTGCTGCTGAATTCTCCAGCCAATGTAGACCCATTTGATGTGTACATTACTTGCTTAATGTTAAATAGTGGAAATGAAATACATTTTCTTTCCTTTTCCCTTTGGCACAAAAGGAAATTCAAAGATTACTCCACATGTTAGTTTCTTATTGCTATCGAGTTCATAATTCACTTTAGAATTTTTTTTTTTTTGGTACCTAAATTACACATGTTTTTGTTCTCCCTATAGATTACTCTTCCATATTTTTCAGCAGAGAATCTATTTGATTTTCTATATATTACACAGTACTAACACTCTCTATAGTCTGCTGTTATTAAAGAACAGAACTTCAAAACAAAACAACAAACAATATCTACAAGAAGGACATTTCACTTTAAAAACCCTCCTAACCTTTTGGAATACTTTTTTGCATTGCAATATTTTGAACATTTTTAATATATTAATTTTAATATAGTGGAATTTTTGTACCACGTAGTTAACATTTGCTACCATTATTTATAACTCTGAGTAACTATTATGCTCATAAAAATGAGAGATCTATAACTTGCCAGTGAATCAACATGTTAAATCATATTTTCTCATTCAGTCAAGTGTGTTTTCCATCCCACCTCACCCCAATCGAGTAGTTAATGTTTCCTCTTTATGTTCCATTACTTTTTATATTTGTAGCTTTTCATTGACAACAGTTTTGTTCAAAATTTCACAAATGTGGCAAATTATAATTTTTGAAAGCCTTCCTGTAGCATAGAATCTTGAGTCAATGTACTTTTTGTAGCAATGTACTTTGAGAATATCAGAAAAAGTTTGCTTGTGCTTTTGAAATTTGTGTTTCTGTGAACTGAGAAAAAATTATAGTAAACAGAAAGCAAAACTAATGTGGACCATTGTCTTTCTAGGAAGGAAAGAGTGCCCACTAAGAGAAAAGTAAACTATCTGAAATGGTAACCAAGTTGAACATACTGAAGGAAGTTTACACCGACTGTTTTTCCAGGGTACCACTGGCTTTTAAGATGACATTGTTATGTGTCATGGATTTAACTCTTTGAATTACCTGTCTCAGGGCCTGTGTTATACTGGTCAAAGAATACATGATAAATTCCACATTTAACATACAAGTCTTTAAAGTTATTGCCCTGAAGTCTCCACCTCTCCTAAAAACTCTCATCTCCCCCGTACAGCACTCATGTTGAGCACAAATTTCTAGTGAGATGGGACTTTTTGGTGCTTTATTGATGCTTTGATCTTGTTTTCATTGCTAAAATGCACGATTGTTAATAAAGTTGCTTTTAAAAAGTTACAGATAGGTAGGATAATAAGTTAAAAGGGAAGGTGTTACTGCTGTTGAATATATTAACAATGCATACTGATTTTGCCCTGTATCAGCAATATAACACAAGGGGCTGGTGTCTGCTATGACCCATATATGTCCGGTATTGCTGATTAGAAAATGTCATGGTTAGGGCAGACTGCAAAAAGGAGAGCAAATTCTCCCCAAAGTCGTGGCTAACACTGCTTAGACCACCAATTATCTACAAATAGTCCCCTTGATTCCCCACACTGGTTATCAAGAAGCTTAAAAATAAAAAATAAATAAATAAAATTTACATGGCCAGTTTTATTGCATTTCAGTTTCTGTAGTCAGTTCAGTAGAGTGAGAAGCTACTTAAAACCAGGGGTTAAAGTATAATTTGGTGGGCCCCAGAATCCTCCTAATCGGGTGGGCTCCTTTCCCACATGGGTGTGCCCCCCTCCTGCACCCCAGCTCCTGCCTCCAACATGCCAGCCCCCCCACCCCAGCTCCTGCCCCCCAAACACCTTCCCCCCATCTCTGCCACTACCCTTGGCCCCTGTCTGACCTGTGGTCCCTCTATCCACCACTGTGCCATGTCCTCTTCCCCCACTGCTCCAGGCCAACCCCCCTTTTCTGTGCCCTTTCCTCACCAAGCCAGCTTGCCTGCCCCTAAACCCGCCCCCAGGGCCTCCTTACCTGGCCACAGGGCAGAGGGGCCCTGGGCCCAGCCCCAGCCTGAGGCTGTGCCCCTGAGCAGATTCTCAATGAGCATGCTCAGTGAGAGCTGGCTCAGGGAGGGAAATTTAAAATCTCCCAGCTCCCTGCTGGCCAGAACACGGTGGAATGCTGTTCCTGGCCCTGCTATTTTTGGGGGCTCCACATTCCGGGGGGCCCCAAAAAATAGAAAATGGAATTTTTTAATGGTGGGTCCTGGAATGCACCATTCCAGCTCCATTTTCTATTTTTAGGGGGCCCAGAACGTTCATCCCCTAAAAATAGTGGGCCCCGGAACAGTGTTCCCCCACATTCTGGCTTACTTTAACCCCTGCTTAAAAATCTAGTGTGTTCCCCTTGCAAAATACTCTTCTGATCTCCAAATGGTCATCCACCTTACTAGATCAATATTAGTTTGGATCTTGCACAACATATCATATTGCCAGCCAGTACTTTAGTATTAAAAATTAAAAGTTTATTATAAGAGAAAGGAAGCAAGAAGAAATGTTTTAAATGATCAAAACAATCGGATACATACATATGACTTCAAAGTCTCTATATATAGATAGATAGATAGATAGATATAGATATTAGATTCTTAATAGTATTGGGGAGTTTGTTGGCTTGTACAGTTCCAGAGCTACCTGGATGGGTCTGTCAGTCCTTTGTTTCAAAGCTTTATTTGCAGTGGATTTGATCCAGAGGTAAGAAGCAGGAATGAAGACAAAATGGAGATGTTGTAGCTGCCTTGAATCTACCAGTGGGTTATACAGTTTCCTTTTGTGTGTGTGCCTTTCAGGAACAGTAAGTAGAACTCTACAGTTGTAAACACTGGGCATGTCTACACTGATGGCTGAAAATGGGGATTCATCTGGATTGATTGAGGGAAGTGAAGACCTGCTTCACTGATCTAGAAGTTGATTTAATAAAACTATTTCCCTAAAAAGTGTAGTTCTTCGTCAACAAGTACACATTTCCTGTCAATGTAGTGCAGTGGAGATGTCATGCTATGCAGAAATTATGAAGTCAATGGGAGTTGAATTGAATTGAATCATAGAGTTGGAAGAGATCTCATGGTCTAGGCCCCTGGGGTTTGAACCCAGGACCTTCTGCCTGTAAAGTAGATGGGCTAGCTACGACACTATTTGAAGGGCCTAGGCAAGATACTCTCTGTAGCTTGCATAAGCAGTGTAAACCAGACCAAAGTTTGGTGTAGGTTGAGGCTTCTAGTTCCACCATTGTCACAGTACTGTTAGACATAACAGTCTAGTGTTTCCTTCAGAAGCTGCTTCTCAGCGCCTAACTTCAGTGCTCTTTGTCCTCTCCATTTGTTAATTCCACTCATGTTGACGAGAGCATTGGTTTGTGAATTATACATTTTGTCCTCCTTTGTCTGCTTATTGGACTTCAGAGTATGTGTCTGTGTCCTTGGAGTCTGCCTCAAGACTTCCTAAGTAAATATCTCAACAGACAATAGCAATTTAGCCTAGCTGTCAACTTCCCACATTCTTAGCCACAGCTGCTTCTGAGAGACATGTGGAAGCTTGACTCATGGCTGGGACTATAATGTCATTCAAGAAGGCATTATCAGTGAATGCAGACACTAAGAAAAAAGGAGTTCAGTTTAACCAATTTAGCTTTTTTTGTTGTTTTTCACCAACTTCTGAAAGTCATGAGGTCACAGCAGGAGCAGAAGGCAGCAGATGTCTCAAGATTTCACCTCAGACCCCTCTAATCTTCTCTCTCTGATTCTTGGGGAAGAATTTGCTGTTTTTCATGTTTACTACATGTCCTCTGAAAGAGTTGCAACTATTGCAGCTACCCTAGAAAGCTGCACTCATACTTCATAGCTTCTGTATAGAAAAACTGTATATACTGCCTCTTAGCGTGCCTAGGTATTTCATAACAGCTCCCCTCTCTGACCTGTTACATTTTAATTAACGTTTGTTTGGAGACTGAAAGCTCTTTCTCGCCTCCTTAGAGAAAAACATTTGGTTTGATGAGGATTGTCAGGAGTGTCTGTATTTATAAAACTTCTATTGTCTGCCTCGTCCTCTGTCAATTGTCTGAAATCCACAGCACACCTGAGCATAGCTTCTTAAAACTGTGGTAGAAAAATCTGTTCTATTGTGGTTCCTCCTCTTTCTTTTCAGTAGACTTCCATTTCTCCTTTGATGATGAGGAGTTTGACGCAGAAAAGGAGGAATAGAATTGTTATGTGTGTAAGTGCTTCTTATTTAGATTTTGACTGCTTAATCTGGTGTGTTTTCCCACTTTTGTTCAGCACAGATTATTAAAAAAGGAGGGAGGGGGAGAAAGAAAAATCAGAAGCATTAGTGTCATGAGTCATAACAATGATTGCGGGATATTGCTCTGAGTATTATTGTGAAGACGGAGCTATCCTATTTGGCTTTGTGTAATGGACATGGGAACTTGCTTCTGAAGTAGCCTTTGGAGAAGGGAGATTACTCTAGAGCTTGTAATTGGACAGAATTCCTGCTTCTGACACATGACCATAAACATCAATTTCATAATTGCTGGAGAAATGCTGTTATGTTGCTGCATACAGTGTACGCTTCCCTAGAAAGAGCCGATGTGCCTGATAGCTGAGGGACAGTGAGGCACTGGGACTTTTCAGTTAAGGCAGGGGTTGAGCTGTCTCTTTTGTTGAATGCCTGCAGTTTTCCATGCGTAAGGCTCCATGCAAACTGCCTATGTATTCCTCTCCAGAGCCACTGGGAGCAGGGACAACTGTTGTATCCCATGCTCCACTCATGAAACAGAGCCTATGGCCTGTGAGGCTAAGACCTGCAGACAGGACATGCAGGAGCTGATCTCATAGGTGACACAGTTGTAAAGCTTGGAGTAGGCCTATTTACCTCTGATTTGTTTGAAAGCCTGCTGCTGAGGAAGAGACGAGTGAGGATAATCTAGGCAAAAATGAAGGGTAGCAGCCTCACTATATGGATCCAAAGGGGCAGCCGTGTTAGTCTAGTCCAGTAAAACAATAAATATATTTGTTATCCTTTAAGTGCCACAGGATTTCTTGTTTGTTTCACTATATGGAGAAACCCTTACCTGTCAGAGGCACTTTAAAAATGATTTTTAAAGAGCTGATATGGTGAAGTTAAATATAATTCCATTTGCTGACCTTGTTAGTGGGTATCTTTTGATGCCTCTTGTAAATGTCAGTTCTGTAGCTGCACAAAAGATAAACCCACTGGTAAAGACTGGTGTCCAAGTGTGATGCTGTGCAGGAGGTGAACACTAGCCTCCTGATCAGTTAGGCACCAATTAATTCCCCTGGAGTAGAATACTTTGGGATGGGGGGCAGATATGTGGCTAATCAGGTGATTGGTGTGGAGACCATCATCTGAGGGGCATAAGACGACACAGGAAGGGTGGGAAGGGAAGCAGGTTGAGTTTGGCTGAGCTCCGTATGCCCTGAGATCCCAAGGGACAGAGATCTCTATTCCTTCTGGCTCTGTGGGAAAGGGCAAGATACAACTATAAATACTTGATGCACAAGGTTGAATTGGGGTGATGGTGGGGCTATGCATAAGGTGGAGCTGCCCCCTTCTGGAGAGTCAGAGTTTTCTGGGCATCAGAGGGCAGGCCAGAGCATGCTCTACTTACAACAGGGCATTCTGAGAGAAGATAAATCTGTTTCCTCTCCACTGATACCTGTTTAAAATAGGTACCATGAATGGATAAGAAAGAGAGGAAGAACATTAAAGAGTGAAATGATCCCCAGGGCATACTCTTTCAGTCAGGAGGCATCTCATTGAAAAAATGTCTAATTAGCGAGCAGTTCTATGCCAGTAGAGTCCTGCACAGGGGTGGCACCAGGTGATCAGTTTGATGTCAGCAGTAAAGAGACATGTTACAATGTGGAAGTTGAATAGGAAATACCTTAAGAGGGAAAAGTATAATCTACCTTACAACCTCTTATTCAAAAGAGACACTTGCAAATACACTGAATCTTTCAAAATGTGCTCCTGGAAAGGACAGGAAGGTGAGCAGTCTATAAAGAGACTTTCCTGTGGAACAGAAGTGTAACAGCAAATTCAAGCAAGCATTGGTAATTACAGAACATTAAATAAGAAGAATGCAGAGTGAAATATGCCTGCAAATCAGGAACACAATTAAGAGATATTATGTATGTGGCTAACTGATTCTGAAAGGGCTACTAAAAAAATCTGAAACCATGACAAGAGATGCAAACAACCTTATTAATACCAATGATTCATGGAGTCTAGGGGATCATTGTGATCATCTAGAGTGGGGGTTTTCACAACAATTTTTGGTGGCCTCAGAGTGCAGCCACCAATTTCTGCTGGTGGCTGGTCTGACAATTTTTTTTTTGTAAAATATTGAATTAACTTTGGGAAAAATAGATAAATATTCACCTATATATGTCCAAATCATTGTCATTTGCTTATGGAGAGTTTGTGTGGTTGTTTTTATTTTAGTTTATTTTATTTTTGCAAACTCATTAATAAAAGTAATATACAATGGCCTCTCTTCTTTTGTAGACCTAAACAGAATAGAAATAGAATAAGGTGTTTTGCATGTTCTTGTCTTGTCTTTGGTTGCTGTTTCTTTTGCTTTCTTTTTCTTTCTTTCATTTTGTTTTGTTTCTTTCTTTCTTTCTTTTTCTTCTTTTTAAAGACTTGCTAGCTTGTAAGTCTGCTGCTGTGAAAAATGATAGTCATCTGTTTGTTAATATCATTTTTTTCATGGAAGCAGACTTGCAAGCTAGCTGGGATGCCGTGAAAAGTAGTATTAACAAACATATAAGCATCAGTTTTCACAGCTGAATTACTGAGCCCTGGTAAACTGGCAGAAAGATTAAGCCCTGGGTGTGGAGCTGGTGGGGAGGCAGGGGGGCCGGGGCAATGAATGGGGAGCCAGAGCAGGCAGCAGGAGTCAGGGGGAGGTAGCAAGGGCCAGTAGCAGCAATGGAGGGGAGAGAGACCAAATGGCAAGACCAGGGCCAGAGCCCTAAGCTTGGAATATGGGGCTGGCATCTGACACTATGTGGCTGAGGCCAGATCTGGGAGTCCTGGGGATGCCATGTGGCTGCATCTCCCAGGGCTAGAGGAAGCAGCAGGGACCAGGGGCTATGCGGGGAGTGGTGATCCTAGAGCACCATGGTTGGAGTCTGCTGCTTGCCATATGAGGGACTGAAGCTGGAAGCCCTGCTGAACCCATGACCTCCAGGAAGGTGGGGAATTCATACTAGTTGCCTGTTCTTTTGGCACTCCTGGCTCTAGAGTGGGGCAGGGTCCAAACCTACTGGTTATCCCTGGGGAAAAGGCTGCTTCAAAGACTATGGCTGCAAGAAAAGCCCCTAGTGGCCACATTTACAGATCTATTCCAACCTGTATAGCACTGGCCAGTGGACCTTTCATAAAATAATTTCTACAGAAGATCTTTTAGAAAAACAGCCAATCTTGTTTTAAAAATTGTCCATGATGACAAATCCACCAGAGCCTTTGGTAAATTGTTCCAGTGGTTAATTATTCTGAATGCTTAGAATGTATGCCATATTTCTGGTCTGAGTTTGCCTAGCTTCTGCTTCCAACCATTGTTGTAATAATACATAAGTAATGGGAGCTTACATTCATAACTGTTGCTAGATGCCAAAAGTTGTGATCTTAATTCAGACACTGGATTTATGGCTCATTAATTACTATAGTTTGTAACCTGCTAGTCCTCACTTTTGTTCTGTGACTGGGGGAGTTCTTAATTGGCCACTTCATTTTCAATGATCCTTTACAATATGTGCTAGTACCTTTATTGAACTCTTTGTTCCATCTTGTATTTAGCAGAAACAGTGTGATTTTCCCCGAACAGAAGAGTTCTATGTAGATTGAAAGTTTGTCCTTTTCAACAACTGAAGTTAATCACCCACTTTGTCTCTCCAATACTCTGGTCCCTAAACATTTTAAGTTGCACCTCCTTATGCCCTTCCATACCCCGTTGCCTCCTCCACTGCCATTTGGGACTGCAAACAGGGTTGAGACCAGGCTGCAGTGGCTTGTGGCAACACATTTGAGGGAGCAGAGTTTGGGGCAGAAAGGGGCGGTGCTCTCTCCCCACCTCTGGGGGCTGGCCTGGCTGCTGCCATGCCCAGGAGCATTGCTACTGCTGGACCCGAAGGGCTGCAGCGCCCCCATGCCTCCAGCCCAGCTTTGGCAACAGCAGGGGCCACATCCAGGCTAGGCTCACTTGCTACTGGCCGGCCAGCAGTGGCTGGGGTTGAATCGGGCCTGGGCTACCAGCAGCAGCAGGGGCCGGATCCAGAACAGGTTGCCGGTGTGAGGAGCCCAACCTGGCTCCCATATTGGGCCCCAGGCTGGATGGGGCCCTGGGTGGAGCAACACAGCAGGGAGAGGGGCCAACGCCCCAACCCTGTTTTCCAGGTGGCGACGTCCCTGCCATGCCCTACAGATTGAAGACCCTTGCTCCGACATTCTAGGACCATAGGAACAGCTCTAGCGTTGCTGGCGCCCCCTGTAAGCGCAGCAGATGCCAGCACATACAAATGACATAAGAGCGCCGTGCAATGGCATGCTCACCATTTTGGTGGCCCACAAGCATCGGCGCCCCCCTGCACCACTTACCGGGCTTACTGCATTGCGCTGGCCCTGTAGGACCAGCAACTCTTCAATCAGAAAACATGGTTTGTTGGTCATCTTTTAGACAGAGAACAAAATTTAAATGTTGTGTTTAAGTAATAGCTTTAATTAATTTTGTCTGCCGTTATACCTTCGGTACTGGGAACTCTTTACAAAGATTTTAAATAATTAGCAGTCATATATCTTCATGACTCAATGCAGATTTTCTAATCTCTACTCGTAATTTGGTATGGAATGACAGAGAAAAAGCTCGAAGGTTCATTTAATGCACATGGCAAAGGATGCAGCATTTTAAATCTGTGTAGCTTGCAAAACTATTTATTAGACAGGTTATTTCATGATGCATATAATTCCTCCTTTGCTATTTGAAAATAAAGATGGTGGGTTTAAAAGAGAGACAGGTTGTGAAAATACTGAATTTTAAAAGATTGATTAAAATCTCCAGTTCTCGTCTCACAAGCAAGGAAAGGCAATTCCTGTATGATTTTAAGGACTATTGAAAAGGGTAGAAATTAAGCTACCTTATTAATCACACTTTATTGTTATGTCACGATAGAACTAGCGTAGTTAACGGTCCGAGTGTTTTCTATTCAAAGCTGCTATAGAAAGCATGGTAAGAGACCTCATTGGTTTAATCAGGAGATGTTCAATAACCCAAAACTCAAAAAAGAGTCATTACAGGGAGCGAAAACTAGAACAAATTATGAAGAACGAATACAGATATACAATATTAAAAAATATACAAGCATGTAGGAAAAATTTCAAAGAGCAAGGCACAAAATGAGATTAAATTAGCTAGGGGCATTAAGGGTAACAAGAAAACATTTTACAGATATATTTGAAGCAACAGGAAAACCTTAGACAGGGTAGCCTCTTCTTCAGTGAAGATGGAAAGAGAATTTTAGAAAATACAGCAATGGCTGATATGTTAAATACCTTTTTTGTTTCATTTGTCACCAAAAGTTTAGCAGAGATTGGGTGACTATCACACTGAACACTGGTGTAAATGAAATAGGCTAGGTCTACCCTAGACAGTTTTCTTGACAAAAGTCAGCTTTTTTTGGACCAAAGAGTGTTGGTGTTCACACTGCAATCATGCTGACAATAGTGCCCTGTTTATTCTATAAAATAAAACCACCTCAACAAGAGGTTTAGGGTCCAGTGTTGGCTTACTGAGAGCGCCACAGTGTCAATGGAGATGCTTCATTCCCCTTACATGTGCTGTGGGGTGGTGAAATTATCAAGAAAACCCTGCTGAGAGCTGAACAGCTGAACCCTGCTTGCAACTGGGAGCAGGGTGAGAAGCCCCAGCATCCGGACCCTGCTCCTGGCTGCCAGCAGGGTGAGAAGCCCCAGAGCTTTTCGACCCTCTCCGGCTGCTCTGACTTCTGGTTGGGGTGTAGGGGCATGAGAAGCCAGGGCAACTGGATCCCAACCCCTGAGGCTTGAAGTCCCTGGCAGCTTTTCCTGGGAACAGGGAAGAGGGAGCCTCCAGCAGCTTTCCCTGGCTCTTGACAGCCTGGCAATGGCTCACATGGGGAACGAGGAGTAGGCTTTCTGTTCCCCACGTGCCCCATTGATCAATGGAAGTGCTCCTGGGGAGGATGCACTCCACCGACCAAAGGAGGAGAAGGTAGACATCAGCCACTGCAGTGATCATTGCAGTCGCTATAAGTCACCCTACGTTAGGTCAACTTATTTTTCTAGGAATGCAGAGATTTTTGTCTTGTACCTCGAAAACAAGGTTCTTGTCAATACAAACAAACTTACACAAAAGTGTGTCAGGTATGTCACTAACAGATGTTGAATAATGAAGGACCTAGTTTGGAGTCTTGAGTCAGACTATGCACTATTCCAGAAGGAGCACTGGGTGTTCTGAGTTTGTAGATAAAAACCATTGAAGATAACAACTTTGTACTGTGTATTACTATTTCTAGAGTTTCCTGGGTCACCAGATGGGATAGTTCCAGTTAACATTTGTTACAGTATCAAGGAACCACATATGAAAAATGTCGAGATGTTTGCTATCATTAACTCTGGATTTTTTTGTTATTAATATCTATCACTCTGTGTGCCTTATCTGAGTGCCTTTTTGTGGTTTATCATATTCCATCAGCATATTCCAGGGGTCCTGCACCTGCAGTTCTGGAGTCTCATGCAGCTCTTTGGCTGGCCCCCTGCAGCTCCAGGTTCTGCAGCCCCCAACACAGAGGGACCCTTCAGGCAGCCTGCACTAGGTTCCAGGCTCCCCACTACCGCTGGGGAACCCTGAGGGGGGACCCACTCTTGGTTCTGGGCTCCTCCCTCATTAGGGGACCTTGCAGCAGTCACTCTGGCCCAGCTTCCCAACCCCCAGAAGACAACACCCATTGCAGCTCTGAAAACCCTTGGTTATTGAAGGAATTTTTAAAAATGGCTCTCTTGGGTTCCTGACCCCCATATAACATTCCCTTAAGTCCCCACCTTTCCGCAGGACAGAATATATATTCTTTGATGTTTTACTGCAGCAAGGGAAATGATCAAAATGATGAGGCTTGCTTGCTTATGTTCCAAGACTGAAAGGAAAAATCTACATAATAGGGTTGAAGTCATGTGAAACCAAAATATCTTAATCAGGTTAGGCTGCTGAAGATAATGGAGCAACTTCCCGTGTACACAGAGACAGTGCTATTTACAGTATGGGGTGGGATTTTCAAATGCATCCACAGGGTGAAGCTCTTCTTCACATAAATGGAAGCAGAATTAGACCAATGCTGCAGAAATATCATCTGTAAGGTTTCTTAGTGTTCTCCAATGTTCCCTGCAGGCTGCGTGGCATCGTGGGCGCGCAGCCCCTGGTGCTCCTCTGTGCAGGTAACCGCTACCAGCTGTGCACAGCCTGCAGCCGCAGCTGGAAGAGACTCCTCCAGCCAGTAGGGAACTGGCCCAGGCAGAGCAGGAACAGCAGCCGGCAGCATGGCCGCTCCACCGCCCAGGTAAGGGAGCCCTGAGTGGGAGGGGACAGGCAGCCAGAGGCAGCCAGCTGCCACAGGGGGGCGTGGGGGGGCTGCGGATCATCGGGCCGGACGCTGCTCCTCCCGTAGCCAGCGTGGAGCAGCCGGCCCAGCCTACCCGCCATCGCGCCTCCCCAAGGGGCGGAGGGGGCTGTCGGTGAGCTGCGGCGTGCGATGATGTGACCCTGGAGCGGCTTGCTTGGAAGAGTTCGGGCCGCTTTGTCCCTGGCCCCCCCAGGCCTGAATGGGCCCGATCCAGGACCTGGAGGTGGGGCCTAGGGATGAAGCAGCCCGAGCTCGTCCAAGCGTGCTGCTCCAGGGTCGCATCTCCGCATGCCGCAGCTCAGCACCGGCCCCTCCGCCCCCTGGGGGGGTGCAGGCGGGGGTGGGCTGGGCCAGCTGCTCTGCGCTTGCTGCGGGGGGAGCAGCCTCCAGCTCCAATGGTCTGTGCCCCCCCCCCCGCTACAACCCCCTGTGGGAGCTGGAAAGGGGGCGGTGAGGGTGGCAGGGGGGACTGGGGCCCCAGTGAGGGCAGCAATGGGGTCCATAGGGGGTACCATAAAGGACCCTCACTAGGGCCCCCCATTGCCAAAAGCCGCCTCTGGCTGCCTGTCCCCTCCCTCTCTCCCCCCAGTCAGGGTTCCCTTACCTGGCCGCTGGAGCAACCACGCTACTGGCTGCCGTTCCTGCTCTGCCTCCCTGACCCTGCCCACCGGTAAGGAGGCCTGTGCTGGGACGGGTTTGGGCCTTGGGGACAGGCATTTGGGAGGACAGTAGCTGTGGTGGTGGTGGGGGGGTCAGGCTTTTGGGGGGGCAGTAGCTGTGGTGGTGGGGGGGTCAGGCTTTAGGGGGGCAGTAGCTATGGTGGGCGGTGTGAGGCGTTTGGGGGTGGTAGTCCTGATGGGGGGCAGGTGTTTAGGGGAGCAGTAGCTGAGGTGGGTGAAGGAGGCCTGGGCATGATGAAGGGGGCCTGGACGTTTATGTCTCCTCCAACGTCCTCCTCCTTCTACTTCCCTGTCCTCCTGTGCCTGGGGCCGTTCCCTATCTGCTGGAAGAGTCTCTTCCAGCTGTGGCTGCAGGCTGTGCACAGCAAGTAGCAGTTCCCTCCGTGATGGATTGCCTAGGGCTACGTCCCCACGCTGCCGCGCTGCCTCCAGTCAGTGATTCCTCTAAGCTGATAATGCCACTGAGCAAGCTTTAAATGAACAGAGCCGTAACTTGACATTTTGCTGCCCAGGGTGCATTCCACTTGGAACGTGCCCCTTCCCGTTAGCAGTGCTTGCGGCTGGCAGCACAAAAGCCGCCCTTTAATAGAGCGGCTCTGTTAAGCTGCTTGGTGGCACCCAAGGCAAAGCCCTGTTGGTCTTGCTGTAGTTATGGCTCTGTGAATGAATTTGGAGAGCCAGTCGGCAGGCGCCCAACCCCAGGTCGGGGAACCTGGGAAGGAACTTTCTCAGCTGCATCCATATATTGCCCAGTGGCATCATCAGCATAGAGGGAACATTGGTATTCTCAAATGTTATTGAACTTGCTTACCTTTTTAATAGCTGTAAAAAGCTAAAAAATATTAAATTTAAATTTAAAATTTAAAAACCTTGTTAACAGGTTACAGTCGCATGCTTACTGAAAAGTTTGAAATGAAATTAAGAATGTAACTTTACCTTTCTTCCTTTACATGTATGAACAATAATATGTTCTTGGATTACATGCTCACAAACCACTTGTGAAATAATACAGTAGTTTGTTAGAGTGGTAGTGACACCATAATTAATGTTCTAAGAGTTGCAGGGAAGTTCTAGAAAATCCTTGTGTTTTGAATTAAAGGATAAATTTTTAAAGGTTACTTTAGCTTCTAATGAGTTTGAATTTTCTGTGATGAAAGTATGACATTCATTATAAGCAGTTTAAAAACTACCATGGAACCAAAATTATGGACTATTTTTTAATTTAGATAATGCAATAAAACAATATTAATTATGAAATTAATCTACAGTTTGGAGGAGTATTCCTTAAAAATTGCAATATGCTATGTATTTTTACAAATTTGAATGGTTACCATTTTGAACCTCAGCAGTGGATGAGACAATTATGTGTCTTAGCCTTAATATGTTGGACAATGCACAATTTTCTGTTCATGATTCAGTTCACACTTAAAAGATGAACATAGAAGGAAGCTAGGCATTTTGAAAAGCTCAGCTTCATTCACTAGGAACCTGTGGTGCATTTTTGAATATGGACTGTAGCTAACAGATCACATATGCATGCACAGTACAGCTTGCCTTCCTTCAGAATGTCACTTGATCTTTGTTAAAAACACCACTGGTACTGTTCAAATGATATTTTGTGTATTCACCACCTGTGGTTTTCAAAAGCTTATAACTCCACAAAATCAAAAACAATGTTCACTGGAAAACTCAAAATAACTTCTCCTCATTGAAGATTGTTTTCCAGGCAGATTTCAGCTCCCAGCTGTTTCACTTCTAGAACTGTTCAACAAAAGGATGCAAGATTATTTTGAATGGGAAAATATATTTTAGTTTTGCTGTCTGATCATGAAAAAATGGCTGAACTATTTTTCTTCAAACTGCTCAGAAAAAAATCACTTTTGGACAGAGGCTAATAGGTGGAAATTTCAGAATGTTTTGAGAGACTGAATTAGGGGCTCAGAAATGGAAATGCTTAGGCCATCTTAACACTATAGCTGTCACTGCTGCTCCAGCTAGAATAATAAATGTGAGGGGATTGGTATAATCCCTTTGTAAGATTCCATTTCAGCCAGGAGTTTGGTATCATATTTCTATAGAAGACCCCATTTCAGCAAGGAACTTTAAGAATGTGAGTAGTTTTTTTTCAACTTGGCAATGGGATAAATACCCTTATTAAATCAGGGCTTAACATACTAAGTAAATATCACCATTTTAGCTATATTAAATGTCTATAAATTAAAACCAGTATGAGGAGTTTGGACAAACATTTTTAATGGTGGGTTTGCATGCCTTTCGGAATCTGTTCATTTTGTCAAGTTCCAGAGGGGTAACCGTGTTTGTTTAGTTCAGTAAAACAAACAAGGAATCCTCTAACACTTTTACAGACCAACAACTGTAAATTAAATTTTAAAGTGCCCCAAGACTTCTTGTTTGTTCATTTTGCATCGTTTTAATTGTGTGTATACTCCATAAGAGATGCAGAGCCTTCTGATTTTACCAACACAATTATAATATTGTCAACAATTGTTTTATCCAACAATTCTGGTTTTTACACACACAGAGAGAGGGAGAGATACAGGATAATTTGTTCCAGACAATCTTCCAAACACTACTGTGTAGCTGTCAGACTTCACAACATGGATGGTAACCCTCACCACAAATGGTAAAAGTTCATTGCTGGGCATAGGCTGCAGGCCCTGAATCTATTTCAAAATCCAATAGTTGGTTTAATATCTTTGTTGTGGAGAAAGAGAAAATCCAGTAGTTATCAAAATGACCTTACAAATGACTTTTTAATTAAACAAATCATGAAGATTAACAGAGAAATTAAATATCCAGTTAAGAAAATTGTTAAAAATATTACATTACAGCACTAAATCAAAGAACCTCTAAGTTGAATTGCACCTTTAACTTGCTCTATATTTATGAAGCACTTCCAATGTAACAAGAAATACTTTGATAATGAGGCATGCACTTATATAGGGCCTTTATTCAAAAATCTTAAAGCGTTTTAGAAGGAAAGACTTGGCTTATGGGAAACACATCACCCAATTCTGGGAGACTACTTTATCCAGTTCTCTGGAATCTAAACACTTAGTTCAAATTCAGATTCAGCCCTAAGATTTCTTTACTGGCCCTTTATAAAGCTATACCTGAGGTGTTCATGTTCAAAGGCAGGAGAGTGGGTTTAGGATACACCACAACTCCAAATATATAATTACCAATAAGATAATGGACCTATTCTACATTATATCACATGCTTTCTTATTTATTTACTAATTTTGTGAACCAATCCCTTTATAAATCTTAAATTATCTATAAACTACAAAGAGTACTAGTAGTAATCAAAGCTGCAGTTACAAGGATATCAGATGTTCTTACTATTTCTTTATCTACTAGTTCTATATTATTTATATCCACTTGTAATTTTATATTTATATCCACTTGTAAATTCATGCTTTGTCCACTGTTAACCTGTTTTCTGACATCTTTTTTGTTTCATTGTTCATGAAACGTGCTAAACATTTTTAGATGTGGAAAGCAAGATATAAATCTCAGCTACTTGCCCAAGGTTATTTCAGCAAGTACATACCACAAATTGGACTAGAATCTAGCTATGCTAGTCCCAGATCTGCCAGGGCCCCTGCAGTTACATAGTAACGGTAAAGAATAATGCTTTCTTTAAATCCTAGAAAAGGAAAAGGAAAATCTAAAAAGTGTGTACTGGTCCTGAAGCTTCACACTTCTTTCTTTTTCTGCTGAGTTTCTGCCAAGAGCCCTCCTGAATGAATGACTCTACAGATTTAAAGAAACAGCATGTGACTCCCTAGCTGATGACCCTGTCTTCCACTTGGAGACCCTAGATGGAAGGGCAGTAGCTTAAACCCCCCTCTCCACTCTAGCAGCAACAGTAAGGATCCTGTCTATCCCTTTACGAGTGCAGATGGCAAAAGGGGTCTCCACCAGGCAGGGGTGACAGCAAGTAGTTGTCCCATTCTCATCCCATCATTGGTGGTATATCAGCTTTGGTAAATGAACTGAGCCCAGTGGAGTCTTCTGCTCTTGCCAGATGCAGAATCTCCTACTGGTGTCAGTCTGATTGGTAGCTTCCTCCCCCTTCTCCAAGTAGTGGGTCTTATTATCATTCCATCGATATGCATAGAGCAGTTTACATCTCAGAGATGTTGTCTCAGGCTGTCCACAGCCTCAGACTGACATTGGTGGATTATTATATCCTTGAAGTTTTCCTACACAATCATGAGGCTAGAAAACTCTTTTGTTTTAACTGAAATCTGAGATTCTGATAGTCACTCCACAAGCCTGGGGCATTAGAATCCAGCACTATTGCTTAGTGGTTATTTGGTCATTATGCATGTGAAATGGAACACGCTTCACATCGCTACTGTACTTTCTTTGAAGCAGCTACAACATCACTGTACTTTTAACTGTAAAAATGTGTTTAATGTAAATGAGATTTTGCTTAACAAACACATTACTTATGTTTATAGATCTGTTTTTATGCAATCGCTTTTCTTGATTTTCATCAGGAAAGGCAAATTTTATCAAGTGCCAGCAGTGAAATACATCATTGCTTTACAAAATATCATTACGCTGATGAGTCTTCAAAACAACAATTTCAATGTAACCAACACAGGCCCTAGGGCATTATTGCCCTTTGCATGGAAGGGGCAGAGCTTTCTCATTATATTTCCATTCCATTCTATCTAAAACTTGTCTGTTGCATTTGAACTTTCTACAGTCTTGTTCCTCATTTCAGCAATGTTCAATACTGTACTGAGGGGTTTTATTAATTTGATTGGTAGACTAGAACTGGCTGACTATGCTTAGTCATTCTCCCTTTCTTTGGGTAGAATATTTAGGCACATGAGAAGTGCCAGAGTGGATCAAACACAGGGTCTAGGGTTCTCTCTCTGATAAAGGTAGCGCCATATTTCAGAGGAGAAGCTTTGGTATTGCTCTGTCAGAGTGGATTCTCAAATTTCCATGTATAAAGTCACGAGATTTGTGACCACTTGCATGGATTGATTTTTCTGGGGGAGGGGTTCTCTGCATTTCCTGACATCTGGCCCATTTAAGCCATCTCAATTTCAGCACCCAAAAGGGAGACCCTGGATCACTCATTGCATTTGAAAATCTAATCCAGAGCAAAGACTGTTTCACTTCTGGGATGGGTAAAGGGGCAAAGTCAATGGATTTGTGCCTGCTTATGCCAATGATGAATTTGGCAATGTATATTATTGTATGTGTGCATTGTTTTATTTAAGAACATAAGAACAGCTATATTGGGTCATAACAATGCTCCAACTAGATCAGTAGCCTGTCTTCCAACAGTGGCCAATTCCAGGTGCTTCCAAGGGAATGAAAAGAACAGGTCATCAAGTGATCCATCTCCTGCCCATTTTGAGCTTCTGGCAACAGAGGCCAGGGATGCTTCAGTGTATGGTGTTGTATCCTTGCACAGCTTGACTGATAGCCATTGATAAACATGTCCTCTATGAACTTATCTAGTTCTTTTTTGAATTCTGTTATAATCTTGGTCTTCACAACATTCTCTGGCACAGCAGTCCACACTTCCTTTGGTTCATTTTAAACCTGCTGCCTGGTAATTTTGTTTGGTGACAGTGAATTCTTACTTGCTTTCTCCCTACCGGACATGACTTTATAGATCTCTATCTTATGCTACCCCTTTGTCATCTCTTTTCCAATCAGAAAAGCACCAGCTATTAATCTCTCTTTATATGCAAGCTGTTCTGCACCCCTAATCATTTTTGTTGTCCTTTTAGTATTTTTTCCAGTTACAATATATCTTTTTTTGAGATGGGGCAACTACATCTGTGCACAATGTTCAAGATAGGGTTATATCATGGATTTTTAAACTGAAATTTATATATTTTCTGTCATATTAACTGTTCGTTTCCTAATGATTCCCGACATTCTGTTAGCTTTGATGACTACTGCTGCACATTTAATGGATGTTTTCAGAGAACTATCCACAATAGCTCTGAGATCTTTCTTGACTGGTAACAGCTAATTTAAACACCATCATTTTACATGTATATTTGGGATGATGTTTTCCTATGTGCAGGACTCTGCCTTTTGATCCCCAGTCATCTAGTTTTGAGTGATCCCTTTGTAACTCTGCGTAGTCTACTTTCAATTTATCTATCTTTAGTAATTTTATATCATCTGCAAATTTTCCTCTTCACTGTTTATCCCATTTTTAGATCATTTACAGATATGTTGAACAGTACAGACCCCTGGAGGACATTGCTATTTCTCTCTCTCTATTCTGAAAACTGACTTTACTTGTATCCTTTATTTCCTATCTTTTAAGCAGTTACTGCTCTATGAGAGGATCTTAGCCCATGACAACTTACTTTGCTTAAGTGCTTTTGGTGAGGGACCTTGTCAAAGACTATCTGAAAATCTAAGCACACTATATGCACTTGATCACCCTTGTCCACATACTTGTTGACCCCCTCAGATGTATTCACATCTTTATGCAATTTTCTGAAATGTAGTTAATATACATCTTCAGCTATTTTTAAAATAAAACTCCCTCTGGTAAATCTCCTTCCATCCCCAAAGAAATGATCATTCTATTGTAAGGAGCAGCTGTTTAATTTTACGATTTACTTTTACACACAGAAAATGGCTTTTTTTGCTTTGAGACTGGCAAAGGGGGACCCGAAAAACTGAAAAGTATGTTTTATTCATTTTATGCTAATTTTTGCTTGGAAATGACTGAGCCTGTAGAAGTATCTGATAATTTGCAGAGTGAATTTCCATATAATGTGATTATAAATGATTGAGTTGTAAACTATTGTACAACTCCATGGCTGTACTGCATTATGCCTTTGAGTTAGCATGACCAGCTACAAGAGATGTATCCCATACCCCTAGTTGTGCAGAACCAATGAAATTGACTCCTGTGCTACCTCCCCTTGCACTGCAGATTTTAAACGATGCTGAGCATCTATCTCCTGTTGTCTTTAGTAGGGTTTAGACGGCAACTGTGAAAAAGAGAACACTGATATTTAGGTTCCTAAACATGGATTTAGGAGCCTAACGTTAGGCTCTCTAGCTTGGACATTTTGTCTGCAATTTTCTCCCTGTGTTTGCCTGATGATGATGATGGTTACTCTTCTACCTGATATGGATGTTGAGGACTAAAGCACTTTGGAGATGCAAAGTTTTTGGTAGAGTGAAATCATTACTCTTCTCATTTATGCTGTTCCTGTTTCACTCAGTTCGTCAGTTTAACTTCTCTTCCTCATCACTTTCATTTTCTGATTTCTCGTGTACATGTTCACCACACAGGTAGAATGTTTCCCTCCACCAAGGAAATTTCAAAAAGAAAAAAGCACTTGTTCACATTTGGTTTTGTAAAGATTTTTCTTTACAGAATTTGATTTGGAGACCTAAAACTGATGATGAGTGCCAAAGTGAAGAATGCTATTGTTTCTGGTCTGCTTTTCTTTCTTTCCAGAGGGGTAGCTGTGTTAGTCTGTGTACAGCAAAAGCAACAAGAGTCCTGTGGGACCTCAAAGACTAATGTATTTCTTTGGGCATAAGCTGGGCTTCAACCCACTTCGTTAGAGCCTGTGAAAACTTATGCCTGAAGAAATCTGTTAGTCTTTAAGTTGCCACAGGACTCTTGTTCTTTCTTTCTTTCTTTCTTTCTTTCTTTCTTTCTTTCTACTGACAAGATAGAAGAGAAGTGT
This sequence comes from Podocnemis expansa, assembly GCA_007922195.1. Classification (NCBI taxonomy): domain Eukaryota; kingdom Metazoa; phylum Chordata; order Testudines; family Podocnemididae; genus Podocnemis; species Podocnemis expansa. Next base: position 6,374,659 of record ML682004.1, read on the forward strand.
GGTGTCAGTCACAAGAGAGATGTCAAATAGGCCACCTCTGAAATTCTTTTATCTCAGCAAGCCTTCTTATTGATTTCTTGTGTCTTGTCATCGCTTCAGTAGCTTTGTCAAAAATAGATATTGTAAACTTTTTTTTCTTGCAGACTCAGGTGTCATATGATCGTTTGCTCCATAGCAGCTTTCTTTCTTTTCTCCTCCCAAATTCAATATGACATATAGTAAGTATGCAGTAGGGTTGTATCAGCTGCTGTCTTTCCCCCTCTCCCTTCTCTGTTTATAGAATTAAACCTATATTCCTTTTTGTAGAAGGCTATTCATAACACTTTTTGTTCCCTTTAGATAGCAATTTTAAGGCTATAAAATAGTATCTTCTATCTCTGCTATTTACAGTGTTTTCTTTTTGGTGAAAAAACACCCCAAAAGTTGTGAGAAGAAATACTGCATGAAACCTGTGGTAAATCCAAATGGTCCCTAAGGAATTTTAATAGTCTATTTAAAAAAAAGTGTGGTATTTCAATCGTACTGGAGACTGGGAGGAGCTGATGCTTTATCTTCTCAACTGCAGTAAGTAATTTCAGTGACATTTAAGAGATTAACAGAACCTTTTTCAATGGGGAAAGGATGAATTAGCTTTATTTTGTTCTTTCATTAGTTTACTTCTGATTCAAGGCATTCATTTTCAAATTCTGCTCTGTGAATTAACATAGGAATCTGTTTTGATTATCTTAGAATATTCACACCTAAAGATAATATCAAGCATAGGTCAAGATCAGACAGGCTTTCTGAAAGGGCAGCTGTCTTCTAATAACACTTGACAAGGATGTGACCTTATTTCCCTAAACTGAAAACAGGATGCATGGGGCTGGTCCAAGCTTCACCCTAGTCAAATATTCCTCCCCCCCCCCAGTTTAGCCAACTAGCAGAGGGGGCAAAGAGAAATAGCTATGTGCTGGGATCTGGGCAGCCAAGTGGGGGGTAAGTACTTTAGATCTCAGAATCAGAAGATGAGGTATTGGACTACTGGCTATGCAGCCTATTGTCCCACGGCAGTAACATTTGAGTCCCTGACACTGCCAGCTAGGAGGCGGAGAGACAGTGGGCACAGTAGCTTCTCCACACACTGCTCTTATTGAGGGTTTTTGCCTCAGGTCATGGCCTCCAAAGAGGAGGAATCCCTTCCCTACTTCACTTTATTTAACAATCCCTGTCACTCTTTGTTGCCAGGGAGGGGATAGAAAACTGACAGACCCCAGCTCTGAATCTTTAATTACTGAGGGGCTTTGTAAGAAGGACCCCCACCCACATCAGCTGTTAGAAGCATCTGAAAGCTGTACAGAGCTCTGAGAAATCACAAGAACCATCTCCAACCTGTCCTCCGTGGCCCCTCAGTAACAATGTGCTCCTCAGTCTCAAAAGAGCAGCCACAGGCTGGACAGGTGCTAAGCTCACTCCTCTCTCCCCCAATAGTTCCTGGTTCCTTTCCACCAGGAATTGTTGTTATTACAATCGGAGACACCAGGTACCCCTGTTTCTTACACAGGCAGACAGGCTTTTTCCTTAGAATGTGAGCAAATATTCGATCTTTGGAAGACAAGTGTGTGTCTGAGTACAGTGATGCAGTTGTCCCAGGAAAGAAGCTATGGCCGACAGCACAGTTTGCACTACTTTATTCTCTGTGCACAGAGGCAATTCTTGGCACAGAGTACATTCCTGGGAACCAGGCACTGGTGTGTGTTAAGATTTCTGGAGGAGGGGGTTGTCCAGCTCCTATTTGCCTTTGTTGCCAGGGCTAGTGTATTTGTGTAAATAAATCAAATCACCTTTAGATTTAGCCTAGGCTGCTCTCTGATTTCTCCTTCACTTGGAAGCCAACCTCTAAAACACAGGCTCTTGCTCAGCAGTGGGACAACATTGGCATGAGGAGAATAATATAATAATCAAGGCATTGTTAGTCATTTTTCACAGTGCACATGAGAGTGTGAGGTTCCTACCTCTCCATGCAGATAAATGATTCAATCCCTACCCTGTATAGAAAAGAACTCTTGTGGCAAAATGTAGGCATGGCTGGGTTAGAGCTTAAAAGGGGACTGTCTGGCCCAAACGGGACACATGATAACCCTACAGTTAACATTCTTTCAGTAGCCAACACTAAAATGCTCACCTTGATCCTCTCCCATTGGGGGAAGTGTGGAGAAGGGTACCCTTTCAATAGGAAGTATTGTGGCTTTTAATTTGTGGCATAGACTCATGGAATTAGAAGGGACTTCTAGGATCATTCATCTAGACTCAATTTTCCATGCTAGATCTAGGCACTGAAGTTAGAACATAGAAAAAGAATGGCATTGGATTTGAGAGGACAACCCAGAAAGCTGCTTTTTCTTGGGGCAGGCAATACGCTAAGGGTCGAATTCTGTCCTTTATGCTTTTGATTTTCTTAACAATGATGCTCAAAGGGACAAGATAGAAGGAAACCGTCAAGAATTCTCATACTGAGGATTCATCTCTTTCATCACATAGCTGAGCATTCTCTCCATCCCAGTTATTAATAACTTGAGCCATCCCTCTTGTTATTTTAAGGCTGACTATCATTCTTGGAGTAGGAATAAGCTATGCATACTGAAAAATGCTGCATCTTTTTCTCTGTGTATATTAAATTAGTGGATCCAGTAGGATTGTGACTAACCAAGGCATAAAAAATTGATGTCTGCAGTTGGACTTCAGCAAGTGATATTATAGAATCATAGAAGATTAGGAGCCAGGATATTGTCAAGCTGCACTTAAAAACCTCTAAGGATGGAGGTACCACCACCTTCCTAGGTAACCATTCCAGGGCTTCACCAGCCTCCTAGTGAAAAAGATTTTCTTAATATCCAACCTAGCTTTCATCCACTGCAACTTGAGAGCATTGCTCCTAGTTCTGTCCTCTACTACCACTGAGAACAGTCTAGCTGCATCCTCCCTGGAACCCACCTGGTAGTTTAAAGTCACTATCAAATCCCCTTCTGATTCTTCTCTTCTGCAGACTAAACAAGCTCATTTACCTGCTGATCTACTAATGTGGTCTATGCCATCATGTGCAAGAAATGCCCCAACACCTTATATATTGGACAAACAGGACGATCGCTCCGTAAGAGACTGAGTGAGCACAGAGCTGATATCAGAAATCAAAGAACAAAGAAACCAGTTGCTGAGCACTTCCATCTTCCTAATCACTCGATGATGGATTTGTTAACAACTGTCATTAGAGATGTACCTGGGACATCAAGACTCCAAAGAGAAACAGCTGAACTCGAATTAATATGCAAGCTAAATTCTGTGAAAGCAGGACTCAATCGAGACTATGGGTTCTTTTCCCATTACAAAGGGTAATTTGACTTCAGGCTTCCCATTCTTTGAGCCTGTAAACTGCTCTGATTTGCTGTTACTTTATGACCTGATCCTATGTTTTACACCCCCTTGCATTTAGTTTCATTCCTTTCTGTAAGTTCACCCATCTTCGAAGCATCTGAGGAAGTGGGATCTTCTCCCATGAAAGCTCATGCAAAAAATAAATCTGTTAGTCTTAAAGTGCCACACAACTGCTTGTTGTTTTTTTACTGGACTAGACTAACACGGCTATCCCTTTGGAAATTGAGTTCCCTCAGCATCTCTTCGTAAGTCATGTCCTCCAGCTCCCTGATCATTTTCCACTGCCCTCTGTTGGACTCTCTCCAATTTGTGCACATCCTTCCAGTGGTGCGGGACCTAAAAATGGACAAACTACTCCAAATGTAACCTCATGAGTGCTGAATATAGGAGAATAATCACTTTCTTCAATCTGCAGGTAGTGCTCTTACTAATGCAGTCCAATATGTCATAACCCTTCCTAGCAAGAAGGACCAGCTTCTTGTGCACTGTAACCCCCAAGTCCTTTTCTGCAGAACTGCTGCATAGTCAGTTGGTTCCCAGTCCATCACAGTGCATGACATTCTTTTGTCCACAGGACAGGATGCTGCACTTGTCCTTGTTGAACCTCATCAGATGTCTTTTGGGCCAATCCTCCAAGTTGTCTAGGTCACTCTGTATCCTATCTATACACTCCAGCATGTCTACCACTCTCGCAGGTTAGCATCACGCATAAACTGGATGAGGGTACATTCCACTCCATTCTCCAGATGACTATGTTGAATAGGACTGACCCCTGGGTAACTCCACTTGATACTGGCTCCCAACTAGATGTTGATCCAGCTTTCTATCCACTTAATAGTCCATTCATCCAATCCATCCTTCTCTAACTTGCTGGCAAGAATACTGTGGGGGACTATATCAGAGACTTTGCTAAAGTCAGAGTAGATCACATCCAGAGCGTTCGCCACATTTCTCAATTTATTTTTCCTCTTTCCCATTTTTATGATTCTCTATCTTTTCTGGTACTATCCTACAGATCTCTAACCCTGCTAAATTTCCTATACATGTGACTAAGACTCATCATCTCCTTGTCTTTTTTTTTCATTTCTCTATATCTTAGCTTTCTCTTTAACAGTATGAGTGAAATACATAATTGTCTCATTATTTAAATCACAGCTGACTGTTCACTGCAAATTTTGTTGCAGTGACAGCCCTTTTATAATGCCATTAGCGGGTACCTAACAAAACAAATCTTGACCAAATAATCTGAAAAAGATGTGATTTAACATCTTTGTAAGGCGTACCTGTTAATTTAAATGTATTAATATTGTATGTGTATTTGGAGGGAAGGGGGTTAAACAGAACATCACAGATATAATTTTGCTTGCCATTCTTCCTAGGCTGCTTTGAGGTTTACTCTTTTTTTTTTTTTTTTGCAATATTTATGCTGTTCTTTCAGTCTCTGAAAACCCAATGTCTGTCTGAAACTAATCTATGGCATCTGCATTTCCCTTTTTCATTTTGTTATTTGGATTAAAAAACATGAGGATGTTTTACATCTGTATGTATCATTTTTTACACACTCATACCCAGGTGCCCTCCGATCTACACATGATTACTTTATTAAAGAAGTTCAGCAGTTTGATTAGCAACCATGCTGACAAATGACAGGTCTATATCTGTCTTAAAAAGCTATTTACCAAAATAAATGAAATAGAAACAAAGAAATAAATGATAAAAGTTAATGCAAACCATGACTGCTAAGACCAAAATTAGATTTAGTACTTTTTATTAAAGTACAGCAACAACACTACACCAAAAACCTCAACAAGAAGCTGCTCTGATTTAGGCCATGTCTTCACTATCACTTTTGTTGGTATAACTTATGCTGCTCTGGGGTACATGCTCATGAGCAGCCTAAGTTACATTGACAAAACTGTAGTGGACAGCACTATGTCAGCCGTGCTGCTTCTGCCAGCACAGCTACTGCCGCTCATGGATGTGGTTTCAGGTGTAGAGCAGCTACTCAAGTGATCTTACAGTGCTGCAGCTGCATTGTTATAGCTGGGACACCGTAAGATCACTAGTGTAGACATGACCATGCTGATTGAACAAATTAGTAGAGTAGAATTTGGTTTACCTAATCTCATTCTTCAGACTCAAGGAATAGAGAACTACATAAAGTAATATGTTAATATTGGTAATACAGTAACTTTGTTGAGCTCAGCAATTATATGTTCAATAATAGCTAGCACAGCCTTGTATCGGAAACAGGTTTAACTGTCCAAGATCCTTGAGTGAGAAGTTGTTGGTCTTTCGTTTTTTTGGAAAATGCTCTAGGATTTTGGAGCACCATACAAGAGCCGAGTTCAGTTTTCCTACTTTCTCTTTGGCTTGTTGGAGGTTTACTTGGAAAATACCCCAGCTGTCAAAGGATAACCTGTATTCAACTAGTTCAGAAGCATAAACAGTTCCAACCAAAGCCCCTTAGACAAGCAGCTGCTTTTGGAAAGTTTTGTTCTGATGAATTCATTTTAATGCTGCAAGCTGTATAGATGCAAATTTTCTGGCTTTATGCTCCTGCATTTATATTTTACCAGCGTACAGCATAACGCAAAAAAAGATCTTTCAGCACTTGCACTGTGGGCTGGCCTACAAAGACAGCTAATTGCAGTATTTGTCAAATATGAAAAGTGTTCGTCAGTAGCCAGTCAAATCAGAATGCTGTGTCCTTTACATTCAGTTCTATAAGCTGACTTAAGTTGTTCTTTCACTGGAAAATCAAAGGCTGGGTACTGGGATAGATCAGAATGGAATTGAAGGGTAAACTCACACTGTTTTGAAGCATTTTGCAGATGGCTGATAAAAATATGCATTCTGCTCCAGTAGTCATGTAGCTTCTGGCTCATAACCTTCCAAGGTTGTTTTTAATTTTTGGTAGCTTGTACATAAAAGCTTTCTCCATAAATTTTTGAATGTGGCAATTCCCATATTTCATCATCCACATGATGAGCTATTGGCTGAACTGTTCCAAACTTCCTACACACTTACTCTAGTAAAGGTACATATTGTGCTACTTAATACCAGCTTTGAATTTTAAAAAAAGAAAAATGACTTTTTCTTTATTTTATAGGCAGCACATTCCTTTTTGAAACAAGAGCAGTAGCCAGGCGAGAATTCTTTATGATAGCAAGGAGCCAAGTGTTTCACTTTGTGATGCAGGTGATGGTGAATTTCGCTTTGAACCTCTCAGAACTATCACATCTATCTTTCTATGTAGATTTAGCTGTGAATTTTTTTAACAGCTAAAGTAAGGCCATTTACATTGCTAAGATCTTCATATAAATGTCTCCCACCAAGTTTAGCAGATGCAAATATTACGTGTTAATATTTATTACAGTAGTGTCTAAAATGTGCTAAGGACTGTACATGCAATGTTGTCATAGCCATGTTGGTTCCAAGACATTGGAAAGAGAAGGTGAGTGAGGTAGCATGTCTTGTTGGACCAACTTCTTTTAGTGAGAGACCAGCTTTTCCACTTACACAGAGCTCTTCTTCAGGTGTGCAAAACTAACTGAGAGATTTTGGGGGACTCTGTGTTGCACCTGGTGGCCTCCTAGGCAAGACAGAGGGCTTCTTAATGAGGCTTTGATGCCCAAGCCCTCAAGTACCCATAACTGGGATGTGGGGCTACTTGGGGAAAAGAGGAGTTAGAAAGCCTGTTCCTAAGTAACCAGAGAAATCAGTGACCAGAGGAGTTTTGCGAGGGAGTGGGGAGTAGGGCTAGATACAGTTCATTAACATTTTGTAAACTAAAGACACCTCACACACAAAAAACAAACAACAATAAAAGAAAGATCTGCACAGGTAACGAGAATGCAGTCAGAAGTCAAGCAACAGAATGGGGGCTATCCAATTTATTGCACTGAATGCAGCATGTATGATTACCTTCCCCATGGGCATATGACAGATGTGCATTTGGTGCCAGGAACTCCTGGTCCTCAGAAACCACATATGGGTTTTGGAGACAATAGCAACTGAACTGGAAAAGCTAAGAAAGACAGAGAGGTACATAGACGAGACTTTATGGGACATAGTAGAGTGGTCCCATCCTAGCCTGACAATCTTTGTGCTGTTGAGGAAGATGAACATCTCAGAGAAGGAGAATGTGAAACTGGAATAGGGGATATGATCCCATAGTTGAAACCTTCCTTCCGGATGATCTCATGTTACGCTGTCACACTGAGGATGACTCTCTAGGGGAGGGAACTTCAGTTATTAGGAAGAGACAGATAATGGGGAGTTTGATCATTGGAAAAATAGATAGCCAGGTTTGTGAAGACTGGGAACATTGCATGATAATCTTGCCTGCCTGCTCTGAAAGTGACAGATCTTCTGGGACATCTGGACAGACCAAGCCCTAGTCTACATTTGGCCACTTTTTAGTGGCAGTCGACTGCCAATTACCCAAGGAACACAAAATTCCTTGCGTACTGGTGGTGACTTTTTAAGCTACTGGTACACGACAGGGGAAAGTTGACCATAAATCGCTTGCAGTTGGCTTTCCCCTATGCCCCCTGACCACCAGGACTTCTGGGGTCGACTTCAGGGAGTGGCACGATGAGTTCACACTTGCTGCAATCTGCTCTTGAAAGCAATTTTGCCGCTGTCACTATAGACATAGCCTAAGGTAGTACTGGGGAGAAGCTGGTGATTGTGGTACATGAAGGTACCAATGACATGGGGATGGATAAGAGAGAAGTCCCATAGGCCAAATTTAGGCTGCTAGGTAAAAGATTGAAATCCAACACTTCTCTGGTAGCATTCTCTGAAATGCTTCCTGTTCCATGCATTGGACCAGTTAGACAGCCAGAACTGCAGGGTCTCACTGTGTGAATGAGGCAGTGATGTATGGAAGGAGGAGTTTAGATTTATTAGGATATAGAGAATCCTTTGAGAAACGGAGACTCTATCTGGGAAGGATGGGATCCATCTAAACCAAAATAGAATGGGATTGTTGGCATGTAAAATTAAAAGGGTCACTGAGCAGTTTTTAATCCAGGGGTTAGGGAAAAGACAACACATAAAGAGGAGCATGTGATTTGGACAGACATTCCATAGGGGAGGATCTATTATTGGAGATTCTCTATATCCTAGTAAACAGGAGAGCCTAGAAGATAAAATATGGACAAGCATTGATCAGAAACAGTCAAATTTTAAAAAAAATAAATAAAAAGTTCCATTCAATCACATCATATAATGGCAGACAGCTAAAAAGTGAATTTTTTAAGTGCCCACATATACAAATGTTAGACATTTAAATACAAAGATGGGTGACCTTGATTGTCTCTTGTTCAGTGAGGATATCGATATAATTAGCATCACAGTAACTTGGTGGAATAAGGATAATCAATGTGACGGGGTACTATCGGGGCCAAAATATGTTGGGAGTTCCAAATAGGTCATACTGGTAAGGCAGTGGAACTCTAAAAGACAGCAGAGTCAAATATAGTAAAAAACTTAAATGAGTTAAACTATACAACTGAATCTCTATGGATAGTAATTCCATGCTTGAATAATAGTATATCCCTCCTGTTATATTCTTTATGACCACTTGACAAGAATGGTGATAGTGACTGTGAAATGCTCAGAGAGATTAGAGGGGCTATAAAAACAAAAAACTTAATAATAATAATGGGTGAGTTTAACTATCCCCATATTGACTGAGTACATGTCACCTTAGGATGGGATGCAGCCATAAAGTTTCTTGATACTTAAGCACAGGATCTGGTTCAAGAGGTGAATATAACTGAATCAGTTTGTGACAGTGACCATAAAGAAATAAAATTTAATATCCCTTTAGGGGATACAGAGTGTGCCAATCACTGTTCCCCCTCTGAGTGGGAGAGAGGCCACACTGCCTCACTATTTCACTGACTATTGAGAGGGGGAATAAGTCAACAGGTAGTTGAGGGCAGTGGAGGATTAGAGGCCTGTGGGACCCTGGGCCTCCTCCGTTGGTGGGGCCCCACCTTCCCTTACCTGGGGCTGCAGTCTAGGGCTCTGCTCCCTGTGGGGAGGGCTGGTACTGGGTGGGGGACTAAGGCTAGAGGCCAGCCCCAGCCCAGCTTATTGGCCCCTCCTCCCCTGCCCAGCAGCGGGGCAGACCAGCACATACGGGGTGGCTTCTGCTGCACCAGGGGCCATACTGCACAGTACGGCAGCTGCCCCTGTCCCACCCCTGAGGTGGATCAGCCAACCCAGGGGCAGTGCAGGAGAGCAGAGCCTGGCCCCTGTGTTAGTCTGTCCTCCCCCCAGGGGTGGACTAGCTGCCCCCCAGGGGAAGGGCAGGACTCGCAATGAAACTGCAGAACTGAGCCTCTGACCCAGGGTGGCTCCACTCCCCCCCAGCACTGCATGGTGAAGGGCCTCCCATAGGGCCGTGCATTAATCTGCTCATGGTTGAGGGGAGTTGTAACCATATGGCATGGCAGTACCCTGATCATTATACCCTTCCAACCTGACTGTGAAGCATTGATACCTACTCTCTGGTAGCAGTTATCAAACCAGTTTTGCACCCATCTTATAGTAGCTACATCCAGGTTGTATTTCCCTAGATTGATAAGGAAAATTTGATGCGAGACCATATCAAAAGCCTTACTATAGTCTAGATATACCACATTTACTGCTTACTCTCTATCCGCAAGTCTCGTTACCCCATCATAGAAAGCTCTGAGGTTGATTTAACATGATTTGTTCTTGAGAAATCCACCTCTTCTAGATGTTTGCTAATTGATTTCCTAATTATCTGCTCCATTATTTTTCTTGGTACAGAGGTTAAACTGACTAGTTTGTAATTCCTTGGGTTGTCCTTTTTTTCCTTTTTTATAGATGGGTACTGCATTTGCTCTTTTCCAGTCCTCTGGGACCTCTCCAGTATTCCATGATTTTTCAAAGATAATAGTCAATCTCTCAGATTATCTCCTGAGTCAGCTCCTTGAGTATTTTAGGGTGCATATCATCAGGCCAAAACAAAGAAATCATTTATTTCTTCTGCCATTTCCACATTTTCTGTTATTGTTTTCCCCTCTTTATCGATGAATGGTACTATGCTGTCCTTGGTCTCCCTCTTGTTTCTAATGTATTTGAAAAATGTTTTCTTGTTACCCTTTATGCCTTCAGCTAGTTTAATGCTGGTTTGTACCTTGGCCTTTCTGATTCCCCCCCTCCCATAATTGTGTTATTTGTTTATAGTCATCCTTTGGGATTTGACCTACTTTACACTTTTTGTAGGAGTGTTGCTTTATTTTTAAATTATTGAAAATCTCCTGGCTAATCCACTTAGGGAGTCTATGGGTCCTTAGGAAGGGGCAGAGCCAAACAGCAATCTGTAGCAGGCCACGAGCAGGGCTGGGCAAATGAGCAAACAGCACTCTCTAGCTCTGGGTCATTCTGCAGGGACAGGATGTGCAGCAGTTTATAGATCCAGCGGCGGGTAGGTTTTGAGCACCTCAGCATCTGAGAGCTCAGGTACTGGTAGGGAAACTGCCACCATGGTGTGTGGTAGCAAGGGGCTAGGGGGACATGATCCCACCCAACTCCACCACATTCCAACCCAGGGCACTTGCCGTGGGGGAAAGCTCCACCTTGGGTCAGCCACCAGCCGCCATGTGCTGACTGTGTCTCTGGAAGCACTACGGCACAGCTGGAGCTACCCTCCCTTTGGAGTCTACCTGGGTCCATGGAGAATCCTCAGTCTCCCATGGGTAGGAAGCCAGCAGCACTCCTGGTGGTGCCCTTGCAGGCACAAGCTCCTCAGTGGCAAAGCGTCTCTAGCCTCAGCAGGAAACTCAGCAGTCTAGGTCCATGGGTCGTTCTCACTGTCCCAGGGGTAGGTAGCCGGAGGCAATCTCAGCAGTTCCCCTGCAGGCACAGGTGGGCAGAGCATCTCTGCACTCAACAGGAAAGTCAGCAGCCTGGAACGTGCAAGATGCATTTGTCTGCTGTTCTGTCTTGGCCCCAACTGAATTGGAGGTCCTGTTTTTTATACCTCCTGTCCCACCTACCTACTTCTGTTGGGAGGGATGAGATTGGTCTGGCTCCACCTACCTGAGCTTGAGCTTAGAGGGTAGCTCCCTCTCCCCCCCCTCCGGGTTGTAAGGAGGCCACACCACCTCACTACAGGAAGAAAACACCAAACCAGCCCACTGTGTAGCATTTAATTTCAGAAAGGGGAACTTTAAAAAAAAAAAAAAAAAAGAAGTCAGTTAAGCAGAAATTAAAAGGTGCCAAAAGTGAAATCTCTGCAAGTTGCATGGAAACTTTTTAAAGACACCATAAAAAAGATTCAATTTAAATGTTTACCCCAAATTAAAAAAACACAATAAGAAGACTAAAAAGGTGCCTCTAGGGCTAAACAGCAAAGTAAAAGAAACAATTACAGGCAAAAAAAGTGATCATTTAAGACGCAGAAGTTAAATCCTGTTGAGGAACATCGAAAGGAGCATAAATTCTGGGAAGTGAAGTGTAAAAATATAATTAGGAATGACAAAAAAAAAAACTTCAAAGAACTGCTAGCCAAGGACTCAAAAAGTAAAAGCAAAACATATTTTAAATTTTCTCAGAAGCAGAAACCTGTTAAACAACTAGTGGTGCACTGGTAACTGAGATGCTAAAGGAGCATTCAGGGAAGATAAGGCTGTTGCAGGGAAAGTAAATGCAGTCGTTTCATTGGTCTTTACCGTTGAGGATGTGAGGGAGATTCCTAAACCTGAGTCTTTTGTTTTAGGTGATAAATCTGAGGAACTGTCTCAAATTGAGATGTCATTAGAAGAGGGTTCTGAACAAATTAATAAACAATAAGTCACCTAGACCAGTTGATTTTCACCAAGAGTTCTGGGGGAACTTAAATGTGAAATTACAGATTTACTAACTGTGGTATGTAGCCTATCCCTTAAATCAGCTTCAGTAAGAGATGACTGAAGAAGAGCAAATGTGACCCCAATTTTTAAAAAAGGCTCCAGAGGCAATCCCAGCAACTACAGGCCAGCACGCATAACTTCAGTACCTGCATAGGCTATCTTAGCTATGGGGCAGGGTGGGCAAGTGCCCTAGACCCCACGCTTGGGTTGGGCCCTGTGCTGACTAGCTGGCTGTTTTAAATCTCCTGGGCCAGCCAGCCACAACAGGAGCAGCTAGGCAAGAAACCACAGGTGAATTGAGGGGTGGTGGGCGTGGTGGTAAGGAGAGCATTGGGGAAGTGCGCGGGGTGGGGAGAGCCTGGTGAGGGCTGAGGGGAGGAGGTTGGGGGGCGGTGGTACAGCCACGCCAGCAACCAACCTGGGGGGGGGGGCAGTGAGACAGTAGCCAAGTGGAAGGGGCAGGTGGCAGGGAGGAGGCAGGGAGGGGGCTGGTGGCAAGGCTGGGAGGAGGTAGGAGTCAGCAAGAAGGCTGGGGGGCAGGTGTGGACTCGGGAAGAGGCGCTGGGGACAGACACGGGCTGGGGAGAGGGGCGGCGGGGCCAGCAGAGGGGACTAGTGGTAGGGCCTGAGAGGAAAGGGGGGGCCGTGAGGCCAAGTGGGGGCAAAAGTCAAGAATGGGAGAGCATCCTTGACTTTTGCCCAGGGCCCCATATCTACTCTGACCACCCCCGAGTACCAGGCAAACTGGTTGAAACAATAGTAAAAAACAGAGTTATCATAGATGAATATGATTTGTTGCAAAAGAATCAACATGGTTTATGTAAAGCAAAATCTTGTCACACCAGTGTACTAGGAGTCTTTGGGGATGGGGCAGGGGTCCACAAGCTTGTTGACAAGGGAGATCCAGTGGGTATAGTGTATGTCAGTAGTTCCCAATCTTTTTGGTTCGAGGACATAGTTATCAATGTTACAACTCAGAAGAGCTACCAGTCTCCACCAGCAGCCTTTCTCCCATTCCCCCACTGTGGCCTGACAGGATTTCAGCCAGGAGTCTGCCTCTGTCTTCACTAATTTCTTGTTCCCCTAGTGCACCTGAGGTAGTCCCACATGCTCTATCTGGGTATTAGAAAATGATTTTCTTCTTTAGCCAGGGAAATGGGAAATGGGAAATCAGTGCTTTCCTTCCTTTGGCTCAAGTAGGGACACCAGTGCCTCATCACCCATGCAGAGAGCTTTGCTGTGTTTCCTGTTACAGCTGGGGAATGGAAGCACTGATCTCCCATGCGCTTGGCTGCAGCAAGGAGCCTGCATGAGTTTTTTTAGCCATGTGGCAAAGTGCTCCACCTGAGTCTTTAGGCAGCAGTTCCCTTTTCCAGCCAGTGGAAAGGGAGTGATGGGCCACTTTGAAAGTTCCTATGGGCCACAGGTTGGCAACCACTGATGTACGTAGATCTTCTGAAGGCCTTTGAGGAGGTCACTCACCAAAGGTTCTTCAGCAAGTAAACTCTCTGGATCAGTAACTAGTTTAAAAATTAGGACACAAAAGGTAAGGATAAATGGTCAATTTTTCGAATGGAAAGACGTGAATAGTGGTGTCCCCCGAGGGTCTGTACTGGGACCAGTACTGTTCAACATACTTATAAATGATATAGGAAAAGAGGTAAACTGTGAGGTGGCAAAATTTCTCTCTGATATGAAACTACTTAAGGTAGTTAAGCCCAAAGCAGATTGAAGAGTTACAAAGGGATTTCAAAAACTGAATGACCTGGCGATGAAACAGCAGATGTGATTTAGTGTTGATATATGCAGAATAATGCATATTGGAAAATATATTCCCAACTAGGTATATCAGATGATGGGGTCTAACTTAACTGCTATCACTTGGAGCCATTGTGGGTAGTTCTCCGAAAACAGCCACTCAACATGTGGCGGCAGTCTAAAAAGCTAACAGAATGCTGAGAATCATTAGGAAAGGAATAGGTAATATGACAGAAAATAACATATTGCCTCTGTCTAAGTTCATGGTATGCCCATAATTTGATAAAGGCCGTAGAGGTAAGGAAATAGAGTAGACACATAAGGTGGTTAAAGGAAAGTAGACACAATTAGTGTTTAAAGCAACATTGCCAGATGAGCTTTAATATCACAGCCATCCTTGTGGATGGGTATCACAAAACTACCTCATACACTTTTGCAGAACTGGCTGGATTCTCTGCTCAGCAGAGATTGTGATGAAAACCATTATAAAGGCTGAATTACTCCTCCATCTTTGGGGAAAATTATTACAGACTAGAATTGGGGTCAAAGGCAAGACAGCTTGAAAAAAAAATATACTGGAAGCTATTAGTACTATATATCTCCATGCAGAAAAATATTTCAGAGTTACCTAAAAAAAATTACAACTGCTCCTAATGAAACTAGATGTCTACAGAAAAAACTAAAGTGAGCAAAGTGAAAGAAATATTTATTGTTGACACAGCGAGGAGAAATAAGTAGGACTTAGCAAATGGCTTGTTTTCCTATTCTGACCTAATGTTTTATATTCATGAGATTCAGTATTACTGTCCAAACAGTCCTGGCATTTTTGCTAAATGGATTAATACACCACTGTCCATTTATATATTTGGAAATGACCCAGAACTGAGTGAGCATGTAGAATAAAATTACCTTTCTCTGCGAGATATTGGGTCAGAAATTGAAGTGATTTGTCAGATAAGCATATTTGCATGCTGCCCAGGATTATATTCTATTGTGGATTATATAAAAAACTTCAATCTCTACAGTTGTCACTTGTGTGTCATTCCTAAAACCAAAACAGTTTTAGTTTAACTGCTCAAAGTCAAAAAGGAATACTTTTTTTTTTTTTTGGTTTTTGGTTTTTAAATGTATGCAGGCTACCTATGATGCCATGATAATAGGTTCATTAACAGAGTCTCAAACTGCTGTCATTTTGATAGCAATCCCTATTTATGTATTGGAATATAGAAATACAGCTGGGATTTGTCATTTAATAATGTAGCTTTATCCCTTCCAGTGACATCTGAAAGATGTTTTACTAAGCCTTGTGCAATGTGAATTTTTTTGGCACACTTGTAAAACAAATTGAAGTATGTTAGCTGTGTAAAATAGCTTGCTGATGTAAAGAATCTTTTAATGCAGAAAAGAAATGGTGTTTACCTGACACAGGATTTTGTCTATAAGAAAAATGTCTGCCTCTTAAAAATAATGAGTCATAGTTAATTAAATTATTAATGAACCACATGCAGGCGAAAGTTGATGTGATTCTTCTATAAATTACAGCACAACACTATTTTATTGTATAATTCATGAACAACTTCCAGTAGAAATTCTATGTGAATGGAAGCCAGTCATTTAATTTATATGTAATGTTTACTCTTTAGTAGGAGAATAAAAGTTTGATTACAGATTCAAGAGTGCAACCCAGCCTCTAAAATATAAAAACTTGCTATTTTATTTTTAAAATAACTGTCCAGGAATCATTTTACTACTTTATTTGTGATCTTGTCCAGCTCTACTTCCTTGACTTCAGTGGGTATTGGATCACAGTCATGAGCTTAGTTTTGTACCCGTTGAAGTCATTAAGTAGTGTGATTGACTTTGGTTCATGTGGGATCAGATCCATAAACAAGCAACATGTACCATATTATTTTATTTAGTTTCTTCACATCTATGAGGTTGATTCATGCTTCTTGTTATAATTTCACATGTGTTAATTTCATTTGACAAGAGACACCATCATACTTTGTGGCTGCTAATTTCAGTTATGGATTAACAACATTTGTTTTGTTTTTCAAGCATATCCTCCTATGTTAACAACGTCAAACTGAGACATGGTGACCAACCTTATATGATTTTCTAGTAGAATTAATTAAGCACCAGTTTCTGAGAATGGCTTGTATGAACCACACACTATTGAGAATCATCATTTCTGTTTATTAGACCGAATTCTTAAGGTCATTTTTGGTATGTCAGAGCAAAGATCTTAATTAGGATAAATTGAAGCCTTTAAAGAAATTGATTGTGATAGCTTAGTAAATTAGAAAAGATTTGAAGAGTTTGCCATTACCAGCACTGTCAGCAATGAAAGTCTATTTTTGTCTGTCTAAGGAGAGCGGTTTTAATATCCTTTTGTATGCTAAATAGGCAACACTTCTGTGCATTGGTAAAGTAATACATTATTTAACAAAACTGAATAAATCTATTGAAATCAACCAGAGAAGAGAACATAATTAAATAACTCTTGCATTTCCCCAATTTAACCAAAGCTAGGGTTCTGCTTATTGTAGTTCAGTAAATTCACAAGCACAATGTTGAAGTTTCTTGCAGTGAGTGTAGAATTTAGATATATATTATGCACTATATGGAAATAACCCACAGTTCGATTTCAGCTATGTCTTAAACATCTTTAAAATTCTTAAGCACCAGTTTTTATCAGTTTGTGTCAATTTTTTTAGATGAGTTTTGTTTCCCAAAGTGAAGGGATTCGGTCATAAAGGGTGATATACAACAGGGGTTCGTTCCCAACATTTTCACAGTGGCAACAAAGCTTGAAAGCTTCCCAGCTGTGCACAACATATCAATCTCCCCCCACTGCATCTTAGCCCTGACTTCTCCCCTGGAAACCCCTGTCTCCCCCCACCTCCCTACTCATCCCCTGCTGCCAGAACCCACCTACCTCCCATGTTTACCCCTCCTGCCCAGCTCCTAAACCCGCTCCCTCTCACCCACTCATCCCCTGCTACCCCAGTCCACACACCCCCGTCACATTTAGCCCACCACGGAAGGCCCTTCGCCTACCTGGCTCTTGGGCTGGGGACTGCGCCAGCCAGCCCTGCCAGGACCATGGCTGCTGTAGTCAGCCCTGCTGCAGCCCGGGCTGGGACCAGGGAAAGGGACTCCTCCAATCAACCCTGCCACGACTGTGGCTTGAGACCACTCCAGCCAGCCCTGCTGCAGCCAGAGCTGGAGCCGCTGAAGCTTGGGACACAGCTCGGCAGGGGGAGGCTCAGCCCACGACCCATTAACCTCTGTACCATGACACACTTTTGTGTTATGACACAGTGGTTGAGAACCAGTGATATACAACCCCAGCAGGTTTTCAAGGAACTTCTTTTGTAAAATATTAATCATTCCCTGGAAAAGAAGTAAATCTTTTGATCTGACAGGGAAATTAATTTGACAGTGTTATCCAAGGCCAAGTAGGCATTTGTTGGCATCATAAAACTACCAGCTAATTTGATGCTATTTGCTTTCTTTGTTCTGGAGCAATTTAGGACTAAACTAATGGGGGTGCCAAGGGAGGGAACTTTAGATCCAGATGTATATGTGCAAGCAAAGCTGTGCAGAGAGCTTGCCTACTGTTGCCTTGATCTGTACAGCAATTGCTGTAATGGTTTAGAATCAAGGGATCATCTACTTCAGTATATTGTCTCTGACAGCTGCATCAGAGGAAAAAGCAAGAAAGCTTGTAATAGGTAGTTATGAGAGAACCTGCCCCCAGAGAAAATTCACTTTGAATCCCCAATAGTTAGAGGCTGGTTTATGTGCTTATGTTTGAAGGTTTTATGTCCTATACAAAATCATTAGATTTTTTCTTTTTAACATTTACTGTTATAATGCTAGAAATTTTGTTGTTCCTATTAATATCTCGGTACAGTGTTTATAATCCTACTAATCTCTTGGTCTCACTGATATCTTGTGGCAATTACTTCCATGGGCTAATGCACACTGAACTGAGCACGTTTTGTGAAAAAATATTTCCATTTTCACCTTGATGTTGTATTATGGGAGAATGGACAGAAAATTCCATCTGCCAGCCTCAGGGAAACTAATTTGGGCTAGTAGTGGAGGGAGACAGCCTAACAGGAAGAGAGGGAGGGAGGCTGTGACATACCCAGGGTACAATCTGGACCAGTGAAGAGCCATTTTCCCTCAGTTGTCCGACCTGGAGCGTCTCTTACACTGCTTTGTTGGTCTGCTCAAACACAAATTCCAGCACGTAAGTAACTCCCAGTTACATGGTAATAGTGCTATAGCCAGCCTCTCTTGAATTGCACTGCAGAGCACCGTCAGCAAACTCCCAGGCCCAGCCATGTCCTAGAAATATGCATCTTGTACTGCCTGGCCCCCTCCGGGACAAAACAAGCTAATGTGAAGTCCATAATTTTAATAATGGAAAATGATATGCATGAATCCTGTTATCCAAAATGGAGTTTTCAGAACACTTCAGTCCAAACACACTGGTTCAGATACAACAAGAAAACAAATTTATTAACTACAGAAGGATAGATTTGAAGTGACTATAAGCAGTGAGGCATAGAAGTCACAAATGATTATGAGAAAAATGGAAGTAAAATGCATCAGCTTTCCTTTTGTATCTGGGAAACTGGTTTGTTGCCACTCCCCAGGCTTGGACCATGTTTTATTAATACTATACAAAGGAATCTTATACCTTTGCATACAATGTTGCCACACATTTTTCACCAAGACAAGAATGATCAGCAAATTATGAGTTTTTGAGTGACACCTGGTGAGGAATACTTTTATATGGAATTAATCATAATCCTGTAAAAGTGATGAACACAGGTGCAGACCATCACAGAGAGATTCAGTGTAAGATAGTTGTACTATCCCCACCACACTGGAATCTCTGGCACCCATTAGTCAGTTTAGAGGGAAGAGTGCTGATTGCCTTGTACCCTCTCTACCAGCTCTAGGGATTTAGCCTGCAGCACAGGCCATGTGGACCCTCTTGTAGCTCCATTCCAGCAATCTCACTCTACCCATCACAAGCTAGGAATGGGGAATATTTGTCTGGCAGATGGTACAGGGCTTGCTGATATCCCTTGTGGTCAGGAAGGAATTGTTCTCTCCCATAGGGCCAATTGGCTGCTTCCTCACAGCACTTTCAGGCTATAGTTGACTAATTAGGAATGTGCTAGCTGAGGTACTTGCTGGAGTTTCAGTTTGTGGTTGGTTTCTAGTGCAATTAAAAATGCTCAAATGAAGCATTTTCTAGAAGTAAAAGACCTGGGATTTTGCTGATCTCATTGGATAGATTGAGATCTCAATGACCAAGATCCCCACCCTGCTGTTTCCCTCATGGGTGGGGGATTGACAAGACTCAGAGTGAGCTGAGTCCTGGGGTGGTGGCTGAAGAAAGGCTACCTCAAGTTACAGGTTATAGGAGAAGAGCCCTGTAATTCCCAGATAGGAATTGCTTACATGCCTGGTATATGAGATTATGGGTGGCGAGCAGGTAGCATCCGTGCCCCATGTTTAGATTAATAAAATGAGCCAGCCTATAGCTTTATACCTTTTTCAAATAATTAATTGTTCTATATATGTTCATCATGCCCCCTTTACTTATAAACAACACTTACAGTAAACTTATAATGCAGAGCAGTACTTTGTTGCATATCACAAATTCAGTGTACTGTGAATGGTGTGTTGGGTTTTTTTTTGTAAAATAATTTCTTGATTTGTCCCTTTTCTGTCTTGTCCAGAAGTAATCAGAACAAAATAAATAAATTTGAGAAGTGAAAGCAATCTCAATTCTGTCATGCAGCTTACAGAATGTGTGTGAATCTTACACAACAGATGAACTAATTTACAGGAAGATCTCTTAGGGAGGAAAATGATTTGCCTTTTTAATAGGTAGTTCAATTAAAGATCCTACTTTTAACACTCCATGCATTATGTGTTATGGACTGTAATCTGCAGTTGAGGTACAGAAAATAATACATTTATAGCAAACTACATAATGCTTTTGACCATGTTAATAGAAGTTTTTACAATGAGCAAGAAGACTACAATGATGTTGCATGATGACTTTTCAGTCGCTGAATGCATTTGTGTTTGACATGTTATTTTCTGTTTTTAACCAGTATCTTATGCCTTAAAGAGTGTATAATGAGTAGTTACAGTTACAAGAGATAAATGAAGAAGAGGTTCAAGAGAATGTTGGAAAGTAGACAGTAGCGCTATTTGTTTTTAATACTACATTTCTGTTGCTATGATGAAAATGCAGTAAAATAACTAGTTTATTCCATAAACTGCAATGTATGTTCTAGTTATGAGCGACCTATTGTTATTTTCCCAAAGCTAGGCTTGATTTATGAGTGCCTCTATGCATTCCCTGAACCCTGCCAGACTGCTGCTACACATTAATTTAAACGTAGGTTTTTATTTTTGTTGAAATAGGCATTTCCGATTCACCCCAAGTGCCACACTTATAGCTCAACTAGCAAATTGTACAGTCCTTGTAGTATTTTTCATGAGCTAAATCCTTGGGTAGCCAGGAACATTAAGTTCTTTGTTAAAGGTGTTAAACCAGCAGGGTATGTCCACTCGGCAATGTAAGCCCAGGATTAGTGGCATTCAGGTTAGCAGGCCTACGCTCATTTGTATCGCCAGGTTAGGAATTGTTGAACCTTATGACCCAGACTGGCTCTCCAACATACAGAGGACTGGCAAAGGACAAATATAGTGCCCATTGACAAAAAAAAGAAATAAGAGCAATCCAGGGAATTATAGACCAGTCAGTTTAACCTCTGTATGGGGAAAAATAATGGAACAGATCATTAAGGAGTCAATTTGCAAACATCTAGAAGAGAATAAGGTGCTTAGGGCTAGTCAGCATGGATTTGTCAAAAACAAATCATGTCAAACCCACTTGATAGCTTTCTGTGATGTGGTAACAAGCCTTATGGATAGAGGGGACATGGTAGATGTGGTATATCTAGACTTTAATAAGGCATTTGAAACTGTCTCACATTACATTCTCATTAATAAACTGGGAAGGTACAAACTAGATGGAGCTACTATAAAATGGGTTAAAAACTGGTTGGATAAACACTCCCAGAGAGTAGTTATCAACGGTTCACATTCAGGTTGGAAGGATATAACAAGTGGGGTCCTGCAAGGATCTGCCCTGGATCTGGTTTTGTTCAACATTTTTATCAATTACTTAGATGATGGCATAGAGAACAAACTTATCAAGTTTGCATATGATGCCAAGCTGAGAGGGATTGTGAGTGCTTCTAAGGAAAAGATTACAATTCAAAATGATTTGGACAAACGTGAAATGGTCTGAGATTAACAGAATGAAATTCAATAAAGATAAGTGCCAAGTACACCACTGAGGGTTGAGCAACCCATTGCACACATACAAAATGGGCAATGACTGTCTAGGAAAGAGTATTGCAAAAAGGGATCTGGGTGAAACAGTGGATCACAAGCTAGATGGCTATGTCTATGCTACAGGGCTCAGTAAAGTTGACTTAATAAGATCTACTTAAAGTTGACTTTAAATGGGTCCCCTGGCTTAAGTCAACTTTACAAAGTCGACTTTAATGGCCACATTGTGTCAAGTCAACTTAATAAAGTCGACTTAACCCTTAAAGTCGACTTTAAGGGCAGGAGTTATTAAGTAGACTTAATGAACTCCAAGTGTGGCCAGGGCTTTGCTTAAGTCGACTTAAGCCATAGTGTAGACGTACCCAATATGAGTCAGCTGAAGATGTGGCTAGCTACCCAACAATTTAGCTCATGAAAAATACTACAAGGATTGTACAAGGATATTGGTCAGTTGGCAAGAGGAAATTGGACAAATGCCCACTTTTGCTAAAAAGTAGGGTGTGGAGGAATGTGCAGTAGGTGAACAGCAATGTCAGCTTTGTACAGGGGAGGAGGAAGGCCTGAAATGATCCAGAAAGCTAGTCTGCATGGAGGAGGAGATAGGGCTCAGGCAAGCGGCAAGGGGCAGCCACATGTGGGGAGGTGGCAGTGGGAAAGGGGAGAAGGACTTAGGCTAGCCTCACATAGTGTCCCATTTTCCCTTTGGGAAATATGGTCATCATATTTCTAGACAGAGTTGGAGATGAATACAGTCTTTTACAGTCAGAAGAGAGAAGAGAAAAATGTTTAACTTACGCATTTCAGGTTGCGCAATCCACAGCATACAGAAGACACGGAGTTACTAGGCTGCCTTAATACTTTTTTCATTATTTATGACTTACAAATGATTTTAGAATTGCTTTGTAATAACAGTCCGGTTTCATTTTTCTCTTTTGTATTTCTGCTTTTTCTCTACTGCTTCATTTTTATGTCCAGTATTGCAATCATGTAGCACTAGGAGAATAGCTGTTAGTCAGTATTTTAGGGAGAAATACATTTTGTATTCAGTAGCAAACCAGATTATGTGTAGATAGATGTTAAGTGATGTATTTTAGTGGGCTCAGACACTGGTTTTTGATATTTTAAGAATGAAGGGGAGGAAAAAGCAGAATAGTGCTTAGCATTCTGACCATTGGCTTTACCAAATGACATACCAGACAAGGCAATTAATCCAATTGTCTGCTGAACCTGCCAGAACCAAAATAATTTCATAGTTTGTCTTCTGTCTATTGCAATGTCATGAATGAAACACAGGTGTTGGAAGTAAACAGCAGAGAGCAGGAGCACTGGTGCAACCCATACTTTAACAGAAAATATATTCAAAGAAAGAAAATATATTCAAAGAAATTATTTAAAATATTTGTTAACTGGAATTTATAAAGACATTTAACTAGAGATTGGCTCCCTTTTCTCTTAATCTCCCCCTGCCCAAGCATATGTACCCACTCCAATCTTTTCACTTTCTCTTCACACCCTTTTCTTAGAACTTTCTTTGTTTCTGTCCATTGCTGCCCACAGCTCCCTACAATCTTTGTCTTCTCTACAAAAACTCCAGTGAGCAACTCTGACATTCCCTAAATCACTCTTTTTCTTACCTCCTTCCCTCTCACAAAAGTGACTGAGGAAGTAAGGCTCTCCCCCACAGAATGATTTGTCTCGGGTTAGCTTTAGCTCTCATACAAAAACACTGCAGTATGACCACCACCTCTCTTCTGGTTATGAATGTCCATTTTCCTTTTTCAATCTACTTGGCCTTTGATAAGAATAATCATTCCTCCCTCCTACGCCACCTTTTTAGCTCTTTTGGTAGGTGACTGTAGTTTTCTTCTGTCCTGGCTCCAGTCCTGTCTAACAAACCACATCAATTTTTTATTTCACTAGTGGCTCAACCTTTTCATCAAAATACTTTGCAGGGAAAAACTGAAAATAAGACAGGCTTAAACAATTGGTGGACGAGGTTTGGAAGGAGAGTCAATGAATGAATGGCAAAGGGCATGGAGAACTTGTAGACTGATGTAAGCAGAGATAAAAACAAAGCAAAAATTCCTGTCCACAAACTCTTGAATGCTCTGCATCTGATCTGATGTGTGGGATGAAGTCATTCACCTGTTGAAATCAATGAGAGTTTTGCCTTTGAATTAATAGAGGCTAGATTTCACTCATGGACTTCAATCACTATTGAAGATTAGCTGTGTTTATCCTGACCAATCTAATTTGTGGTGCCTTCCCATATATACTCATTTAAAAGATTTTGTTTAAATCTATAGATGGTAGGAAAACCAGACCCAAGGTTGAAAGCATACTGTTTATTAAGCTCATTTTACCTACAAATCATGGTTCTCTATTCTTTGTGCTGTGCCTAGCACAACAGAGCAGTGGTTTGGTTGGGTGAAGACACTACTATAATAAATATACTAATAATAATACCTCTCAAAACAGAGGATTATGTTTTGAATCAAACATGTTGTAGTTCCTGAATTTATTTGCGGGGATAAAAAAAATTTATACTTATAAGTGAATTTATTGATCCTTGTTGGTTTAATATAAAACCTATCTGATTATAAGATATATATTGTTCATTATAAAATATATACAGACAGTACATAATATGGATATATATTTGAAATACAAAGTATGCGTATGTAAGGTTCTCACAATATGGGTAAAGAATTATGTATTTTTGGAAGCTCTATGTTTTTAGTTGCAAAATAGCATCTGCAGTAATGTTTTTTATCCTTAACAGCTCCAATTGTGTTAGAGTGAATAACTAAATCTTTGAACTGGGAAACTAATAATTTCAATTAACTCTGCTCAGTGTTGTACAAAGAGCAACTCTGGTTTGAATAAAAAGCCTGAAAAGTAACAGTCAGCTCCTTCAAATTCAATCTAAGGAGAAGAAATGTTGCTTCTGCTATGGAAATGCACTGATAAGTACATGATAAGTTACCAAGGAAATATTTCTCCAGCAGTGTTCAGGATCCCAAATCATGCTGAGCTGCAAGTGTGAGAAGTAGCTATTTAGCATTGAATTCTTCCATCTGTACTACAGCCGACCTGTAGCCAGAATACAGGATGATCAACAACACCAAGAGGATATGGCTTATCAGCCTATGAGTAATCTATTTTGTGTTTTATAGATTGATTTTTCTACTGGAAATTGCCAAAGTAGCAGTAGCCCTGCCAGTAGCTACATGTTAGCCAAGTAATTTGTGCTGGCATACAAATAATCTGAGAAGTCCAATTAAAAAAATGCATTGAGGACCTCTTGAAATGATTTCAATAACAGTAAAGGATTTTCAAAAGAATATAATTATATTTTATTTTAACCTCTAGAAACCTGTGATTGTTTCAAGCACACTGTCGCAGGGCTACAATACCTCGATCAATGATTTTGTCAGAGGCAAACTAAGCATTCTTCCAAGGAAAAATCAGTCTACAGCAGGTGCAGGAAGTTGGTTTATTTGCTTCAGTAGGTGGCAGTCTTTCCTCTGAGTCCATAAGAAACTAACATGGAGAGCAAAAATCTGAGATCTACAGAGCTAGAATTTGACTTGCAGTCATGTGGTTTAAAGTTGTAACATGAAAGCATATATGAACGCCTAGGTGAATGGAGCTAAGGCACATAAGAGTGCCGTTGTTCAGGTGACAAAAGATCAGGCAATGAGAGATGAGTGGAAAAAGGTTTAGTATCAAAAGGCCATGCTTGTTGGACAGAGAGGTGACATCTACACTTCCAATTTTGTTCAAATTAAGGAGGCTTAATTCAAACTAAATTGGCCCCAGTCTACATTATCCTTTCCTTAGTTTGAACTAAGAAATTCCTTAGTTCGAACTACTGAACGCTTAGTTTGAACTAGTAAGTAGCGGTGCTTAGTTCGAACTAAGCGCAATGGAGACTCAAACTAACGCTTACTTGGAACTTAAGAAGTTTGAACTAAAGGCAGTTAGTCTGAACTAATGACGTGGACTTGTTCAAACCAGTGTTAGTTCAAACTAGTCCACATTGTTAGTTTGAACTAACGAGTTTGAACTAACTTTCCCCAATGTAAACATAGCCAGAGAGATAAATGGGAGATGATTTAAGAGGGATATTTCTGTTTTTTTCAGTCTGTGCAAATCTTTTTAAAATCAGGCCACCATATACTCTCCTGTTTTGGAAAACTTTGGCCTTAGTATTATGTGCATAACTTTATAGAATTTCAGATCTAACCTGACAGAGTCCTAATTCAATTCATCTTTACAATTCTTACCAACTATATAAGTTTAGTTCCAGTGCAACTCCTGCCCTCCCCACCTTTGAAATGTGCAAGAGAAGAGATTTTCTTTACTAACTCCTAGAAATCTAGTGCCATGTAATAATCAATATTGCCTAGTTCTGTATACCTCTTCTGTGCTAGAGATCTCAAAGTACTTTACAGGGGAGGTCAGTAAATATCACCGTCACCTTACTTATGGGGAAATAGAGGAACAAAGAGGCAAAGTGGCTTGCCAGATATCACCCAGATAATCAGTAGCATGGTCAGGAGCTGAATTCAGATTTCCAGAATTCCAGTTCAGTTCTCTAGCCATTAGAGCAAATGTTTCCTAAAAGTAGGACTCGATGCACCTGGGGTCCAATAATTGGTGAGACAGATCATCTCCTCAGAGGTGCTGATGACACTCAGCACCTCCAAGGTCAGAGCTGATGACACTCAGCACCTCCAAGGATGCATTCAGCAGGTTAGAGTCCAAGTATAAGGTTTTCTTAAACAACAAACAAAACAAAATCCTAGAACCACTGAATAACCTCTTAGTGCTTTGCTGAACAAGGTTCTCTGGGAAGAAGGGTTTTCATGTCAACTCATCTTCCCATTCAGGGCTCATTCTGTTTCTTAAAAAATAAGAAAGAGGGACCCCCTGAATGTGTTAATTTACAATACAAACTTGCCATCCTGTATATAAAACACACAAAAGAATATGATGGTTAGAAAACAAAAGCAAACAAACAAACTAAAACCTTGATTTTTTTTTTTAAATGCACATGAAAAGATAAAGGAAATTTACCTGTTGAAAGGACTATAGGATTTGGGCCAAGAGGAATCTCATGAGGTTCAACAAGGATAAGTGTAAAATCCTGCACTTGGGATGAAAAAACCCCATGTACTGCTACAGGCTGGGGAGTGATCAGCTAAATAGCAGCCCTGTAGAAAAGGACCTGGGAGTCATGGTGGATGGGAAGCTGGATATGAGTCAGCAGTGTGCTCTTGCTGCCAAAAAGGCCAATGGCATACTGGGCTGCATCAGAAGAAGTGTTACCAGCAGATCAAGGGATGTGATCATTCCCCTCTATTCTGCACTAGTGAGGCCACATCTGGAATACTGTGTCCAGTTTTGGGCTCCCCACTACAAAAAGGACATGGACAAATTAGAGAGAGTCCAGAGGAGGGCAACCAAAATGATCAAAGGGCTGGAGCACAAGCCCTATGAAGAAAGACTGAAGGAACTAGGCTTATTTAGCCTGCAGAAGAGAAGACTGAGGGGGGATTTGATAGCAACCTTCAACTACTTGAAGGGTTGCTCCAAGGAGGAGGGAGCTCGACTGTTCTCGGTAGTAACAGAGGGCAGAACGAGAAGCAATGGTTTCAAGTTACAGCTGGGGCGGTCCAGGCTGGATATTAGGAAAAACTTCCTTACTAGGTGAGTGGTGAAGCATTGGAATAAGTTGCCTAGGGAGGTGGTGGAGTCTCCATCTCTGGAGGTGTTCAAGTCCCAGCTGGACAAAACACTGACTGGGATGATCTAATGGGAGTGGTCCTGCTTTTTTTGGCAGGGGGTTGGACTAGATGACCTTGTGGGGTCCCTTCCAACCCTATGATTCTATGATTCTATGATTTGGTTTATGGTAACTAAGAACGATGTTCATTTCCTCCATTGCTTACCAGTTAACAGTTACAAAATTCTTTATACATTTCTTTATTATCTGATTCAGTGTATTGTGCATTAAATTCGATATTGATGGTGTAGAGTAGTTTTGCATGTTGTTATTTAATTTGTCTGCATGAAAGCATGGAATGTGTTAAACTCTATATTGGGTCTTGTTGGATCTCTGAGTAGGGTGGTGCTTCCTGAAAATAGTTTGTTTTATACATTAATATCTATTATAGGGTTATCTTTTTTCCTTTATGGACCATATGTTATTGCTTACATAAGCTGACTAAGCATTTCTCTTCTGGGATGTTAATCTTGCTCAATTCTTGGTCTACTAAATTTACAGTCGATAGTTTTGGTAACTTGTGTTTTGGAGGCTGCATGCTGAACAAAATTTCACATTAACAGAGTAATTGAAAGTGTGGCTAATGTGTCGGTCAGAGATGGCAAGCTTTCTAAAGACGTCTTTTAGGAGTCCTTCAGAGTGATCTCATGACCATTATGAGGAAAAATGGACAGTACACATTGTGAGGTATTCAAACTAGAAATTCAGTGGATGGTTTTATATTGTTCACTATGGATCTGATTCTGAAATCCCTGCTCTCCCTAAAATCAGGGGTAGTTGCAGAGCGAAATACATTACTCACCCTAAAGAGTTTTGAAAACATAGTTCAGAAAGTTTTGAACGTACGGATTGGTTTCACATAGGCTCTGAAACTGACTAACTTGTTTACAGTTTATAAGTAAATTCCTATTGATTTAAAATGGTCATAAACTTGTTCCTTATCTCCTGATTGTTCTTCACTTTAGGTTCTACAGAATTAAGAGTTTGCAGCTGCTCTTTCATGACTCTTGCTTTTCTGTTAATCTTCTCTTGCCATTGAATCAGAGCCTGATGGACTGATAAGTTCTGCAGCACACAAGTGTGTGCCAATGGCCATATCTGGTAAATTTAAGGTATCTGTCTTTCTGACTAGGGATTTTATACTGTAGTCATCACTTGTGTGTAACTTGGGATAATTTTTCTTTCACTGCAATGTAAGGTCAGTGGAACAAGGGGTGAGAATTACCTAAAGCAGACCACTTCTGCAGATGCTTAATACTTAAGTAGCTTGCATTCAAGTGTTGCACTATATATCAGATAACAGTTACATAATTGTGTTTCATTAGGTAGGGCGTACACCCAGCAACTTCAGTATACTTTATACCCTGCATTGTGTTAGCACTGAAAACTGTGAAGAGCCACTGTTGAACATATGCTATCATGTCAGCCTATATAGTCAAAGAAAGGAAAACAAAACAAAACTTGGCGATCCTTTATTTTAAATTGAGAGGTGATTGCTGCTGAGTAATTGAGGAAGAAGCCTGCTTCCTGTCAAAAGCTTGGTTTTTTTGTTTTTGTTTTTTCCCTAAAGAAACTAGAGCTTCTGGAATTTCACATACCATATCTCATCATGGGAGAGGGCTTTTTGTTTCTTTTTTTTTTTTTTTTTTTTTTTAACTAGAAAGTTTGGTAAACAACAGAAAAGGAGTTGTAAGGCTATGGGATGAAATCTGACCCCACTGGAGCCAATGGTAAAACTCACATTGATTCTAAAAGAGAGAGGATTTCACTCATTGTGTTTCTAAACTTTCTGTTAAGCTCTCATGACAAATTTGCTGGGTCTATGGATTCCAAATTTATTTTCTGCTGTTGACTTTGTTGAGGCTAGATTTCTTTTAGTGTTTGGTTGGGGAATTTGGGGAGAATTATAATGATATAAAGAGCTATTTTTATGTCCACACAGAAATTGTAGATGGATCTGGTAATTTTGCCTATAGTTAACATTGTCCAACACTTTCCATTATACGACTTGTTTAAGTTTCTTTACATTATGTCAAACTTTACTGTTTTGGCTGAAACTTTTCATAAGCAGTGTTTGATTCTGGCTGATGTTTTATTACATTTTTAAATTTCAGCTAAACAGTTCAATTATTTCCAAGAATGAGATCAGGGAGAAATATGTTGTTTTCTGATATGTATATAAAAAAAATACAACGGTTTTGTTGAGACATGCTGCAAAGCACAGAGGTGCTAGATACAGCTTGAAACTAGACTGGGAGGTTGCCCTGATATCAAGGCAAAATGGCTTTTTGCCATGTCTGTGAAAATTTGCTGAAATTTGGCCAAATTATGAGTGACTGAAAAGCCTCTGTTTGCACATTCTCTGTAGAGGTATTTTTAGAGTTTGGATGCTAAATTCTGTGAAGATACAGTTTAAACTGAGCATGCTCCAGCACCAAGATGGGAGGACTTCCATCTGGTTTCTCCTCCCAGTTGCGGTAGTGTTGGGCACATGAACTGAGAGAAGGGAGTTGGTGTCTCCTGTGATCTCAGTGCTCCTGCAGGAGCTGGAGGATGTACAGGTGAAGAGGAGGAACAGAAAAGAAGAGAAGCTGAGTGAGAAGGGGACTGGATAGGTGCAGGGCAGGTGGGAAGCAGGAGTCAGGGGATGTGGGGTGGAAAGGAGTAGGAGGATGAGTTTCATTGAAGAATAGCAGAGGAGATAAGGCTCAGGAGCACTAGGAATGATTCATGGCTGTGTAATAAATCATGAGCTCTCTGACTCATGTTGAAAAGGTTGGAAGGCGTGAAGTGAAAGTGGCATGGGACTGCAGGAAGAGAAAGGATAGCCTCATGGTTAAGGCCACTGAATGCCACTCTGAACAATTACGTTCGTTCTTTACTGCTGTGACCACCTTCTCTTGTGATGTTGGGTCTGCCACTTGTTCTAGGTGACCTCTAGTGGTGTGTGTGTTATTTTCTGACTGCCCAGCGTGAGGCATCTATGTCCAGATTTGCAGAAGTGTAGAGTTCTCAAGACTGGAACTGAAGTCTGTTGGAACTCAGCTTTGAACACATAAAGTGCTATAAAAATGTGAAGAACTTTGAAAGTCAGGCCTCAGATAACTCAAGTTTGGCACACAAAAACAGGATGCACTTTGACAATTTTTGCCTTAGCATTTATGTGCCTTGGTTCCTCACTGTAAAAAGGGAATTATAATCCCTCCCTCATTTTACAGAAATGCTCAGATGCTGTGTTGAGGGCACCAGTAAAAATCCCAAAGGAAAATTCAAAAAGAAAAATGGTATTAAATGGATTTGAGTGATGTGCATCAAATAAGCTCTTGGGCAATAGACAGAATGAGGCAGTGGCTCTGAGGAAAAAAATAATGTGTTCATGAAATCAAAGGCAGTATCATAATGCAGACACACAAGGAAGCTAAATTAAAATTCTGAATTTTGGCTTTCCTAACAGTTGAGTTCTTGACTTTGCAACTATAGCATTATTTTAAGATAGGTTTTTGGATGTCATCTTCATGCGTCTTTAGGAGATGGCTGTAGCTGGTGAGCTAAGCTCGGGTTTGGATGGACACATGACATGTCAGAAGGCATGAAAGGAAGGAAGATAAAGGATTGGGAGGATGTGTATGGAGGTATGACTATGCTAAGGGATATAAAAGGAGGACTTGAGAAATCCAGTCCTAATACAGTTAGTCATCTCCATAGCATAGTTTGATTGCTCAGAGAAAAATGGGAGCACAGCTCAGATTTCCCAATTTGTCCTGGAATAGGAGTTTCTGGTCAGGCCATTGCATGGATCATAATAAAGGAAAAGAGGTCTCTCTGCCTTCAGTACAGCATCCAGTGGAATCTCTGAATGCTTTTGTTTCAAGATCTGTTTTCCTGAAATAGGAACAGCAAGTAGCTATTAACTGATTTTCCTGATGGTAGATGTGAATGTCAGCTAAAGTGCTGAGGACACTGTATCATTTTTTGTCAGCTGCTACAAAATACAAATTTGTCTTTATACTTACCAACTTTGATATTTGCTTTCTGAATTGCACTGAGATTCAGAACTGCAAAACTAAAATTATATTTTTATAATATAATTTATATTTTATATATATATATATTTATATATTATATATTATATTATAATATAATTTATATTTTAAAACTAAACTGAGATTCAGAACTGCAAAACTAAAATTATATTTTTTAATGGTTCCACTGAGGCACAATCCTTAACTATATTGCACTACCTTGTCCTGTCAAGGTCAAGACAGCTTTATGTTTGCTGGTTGTTAGCATATCAATTTGCAGCAGAGCTGAAAGGTAATCTTAAAGCTCCACAGGGATTTTATAAGATATTTGCAGTATTTTAAAGCAGTTATCTGGAAGAGATGTGTGTTTAGAAGGCAAAGCTGTTTAGGGACAACAAGTTGAGAAAGATAAAACATTAAAATCATCTATACTTCTGAGCTGGAGGTGGTTTAACTTTATCTGATTGACTTCATAAAATGCAGCACAATGTAATTTCTCAGGAACATTTTAAGAAGGAAAAACAACATTAGGCAGAGGCTTTGAACATAACAAAATAAAATATTAAATCGGCATAGGCAAAGGTATAAAAAATCATGCTGAATTAATGTGAAATCAACCTTGTAACCTTAGCAAATTCATGATCTTTTCACTCTTATTTCCCTACTATTGGTGGTCTAACCCATCTGTTTCTTAAGGAGAGATTGTTAAGTCTTTGAGGTGGGGCTGTCTCTTACATTGTGTTTTATGATATGATGTGACTTTGATTTTGACCAAGGTTTTTACACTACTTAAAAACAAAAAATTGCCATTTATAGTTTTGTGAACTCCTATACTATTGTGTTTTTAAATGAA
Source organism: Podocnemis expansa (assembly GCA_007922195.1). NCBI lineage: Eukaryota > Metazoa > Chordata > Testudines > Podocnemididae > Podocnemis > Podocnemis expansa. The sequence continues at coordinate 6,406,792 of ML682004.1, forward strand.
TCTTAAAAGCATCCTCCCATTACTTTCCATTGACATTTTTGGTATGGAAGTATTTAAAACCGAAATCTAATGTCAAAGAGGTCTTTTATTGATCTGTATTTGTTTTTCTATATTTATTTTGTATTTGTATTTATTTTACTTCATCTTACTTTTAAAAGATTATTAAGATTTTTTTGAAGATTTCTTATTTGAAGATTAACAGCTTCCACACAGTATGGATATATACATTATTGAGCTGCTTTTTTTCACGGGAAAAAAAAAAGAAAAAGAGCAGCCTAAGAATGGAAGACATGAGACTCTGATCTTTTAGCCCTGTAGGGGAGAAGTATTGTAGGGAATAATTTGGTAAAAATTATTTTTTACAATGAAGACTGCAATTTTGAAAATCTACCTTTGGCAGGTTTTAGTGCTTGATGTGAGAAGAGTACAGCATAAGGTTGCTAAGGTAAGATGACTTGGTCATCAGAAGTGTGCAGTTGATGTGTTCTGGGTCCACTGAAGAGGACACAGAATTTTGCCAGGGACAATGACGTGCAAAGCATTCCAAAGAAGGTCGGCAGGGAAAATGGCACATGCATAAACTTCCTTATGATGAAGTTTGAGACATTGGTTGGATGAAGGAGATGCCTCTCCTGACAATTTTTCTAAGGCAATGGCAGTGGTAGTCCTGTCTTAATGGCAAATCTAAGAATCTAATTTTGTCTATTTTGGGCAAATGTCTATTAGTGATAACTCAATTCTAGTGAGATTTTGGCATAATCAGTTCCTTGACAGTCATGAAGCAATTGGTAGAAAAAACAGTATAGCTCTGAGTATCATCTTCATAGCAGAGAAAGCACAGGTCAAAATACTACATAATAGCTCCAATTAGTTACATACAGAAAATAAATAGCATTTAATGTTGGAAGGACAGACAGGGATTAATGGCATCACAGAATAACTCAGTGGTAAATTCCTGAAGCAGCAGAATTCTTTCCTTGCCAGGTTCCATACTGACAATGGGAAACCAGGAAGGAGTCCTGTGGCTCTTAAAGACTAACACATTTATTTACTTCATGAGCTTTCGTGGGAGAAAATCGCACTTTGACAGATGCTTTGAAGCTTTGTTTTACTGAACTAGACTAACGTGGCTGCCCCTTTAGAACATTGAGAATGTAGAGGAGGCTAGAGCTGTGCGACCAACTGACAGAAATCTCTCCAATTCTCAGCTCATTTGTTTCAAGCAAGATAGGTGCTTTAGGCCAGGGACCGTATGTGTTTTGTGTTTGTACAGTGCATGGCACCATAGAGGTATAATCCTTCATGGGGGTTTTGTACACTGTTATAATATATAAAAAAAGATAATAGTTATGCCATTGTCGAAAACTCAGAAAATAACTATTTTGTGAAAAAATTCAAAATTTTGACATTATTTCCGTTGTGTGGTGGTCAAAATGAACCAATTTGCCATTATGAAATTTTCTGGAGTATTTTGTCTACATTTTAAATGAAATTTAGTTAATGTTTTTCTTATTTTTGAGAGCATTATGAAAGTTTGTTAAAGAAAAGTTTCCTGAATGAAAACTAAGTTTTCAGTTAACTGTAATTATTTATAATAATTTGATAGGAGATTCTGGTAAAACATGGATTAAAAACTCAGACTGTTTCATGGAAAAATGCATATTTCTATACGATTAACATAATTTCATAAAACATTTTAATTTTGAAAAAGTGAACAGTTTCAATCACCTGAAAATATGATCAAAATGTTCATTTTGCACAGAGTTGTTCTCCTAACAAAGGGGAAAATATTGTAGTTACCAAAGAATATTGCACTCAGTTTTGATTAGGAAGTATTGAATCTTGGCAACTGGATGATGGACCCACATACTGTATCAGCTTTTTAATTAAAAAAAAAATCAATTACACTGTTGATAAACTGCTCCTTGACTCACTGCCACACATAATTCCAGTTCTAGAGATTCAGAGCTGTTTCTATCTCTTCGTTTCTCTTTTCTTTGTATGACAAACTTTTATTTCCAACTAAAACTTCAGTTTCATGTTGCCTTCATTAAGGACAGACGTTGAAGGGGAAGCAGCTGTAGCTGATTCTGCCAAAAGATAAAATTTTAACCTAACCCTTAAAATGTGAAACTTAAAGAACTGATGTGGTGGGGGTGGGAGGAGGTTGCTCATTCATGAGATTTGGGCTTCATGTTTTGGTCACACTTATGAATTTTAATGAGTTATAGTGAATTAATAGAATTCTCTCTCACTCCAGAAGGGTAATGTTTTGCTGTCCATTCCATGAAACAGGCCTCGTTCCTGTTTGTAGGAGCTGTGCACACATACACACAGCAGAATGTAAGTGTTGAGATGTCTTATAGCTCTGATAGCAAAATTTTGCCCTAAACAAACAAGTAGAATACTTTAAAATGTAAATTAAATAAATATAGTGATAAATATGCAATGCATCCAGCCACTGCAGCCATTCAGTTAATTTTATATCTATTTTATATTTGAATTCCTACTGAATTAACAGAAGGGACAAAATCAGAGAAGGGTGAAATGTCTGGGAGCAGATAATCCAGTTCAATTGAAATGCACTCAATAGAAGCCAAAAGTGCAGTTGCAGCATGTACACCAGGGTTGTTTTGTTGACGTAAGGTGGGAATATTACTCATGAGAAAATGAATGGTACAACTTGGAAGTGCCTAGTCCACCTAATTGTTCAGTAGGGAGCAGAGTCTCTGAAAACCCTGAACTGGAAGTGAATCAGGAGAAAGCATCTCCTAAAGAAGGCAGGGAATGTTGTTGGGGCTCCTCATGTCTGGTACAGTGAGGAGGTGACGCTCTTTCTTCCCTCAGGGCTGGATTATCAAAGGGGCTTAAGCCCTTGGCCGTGGGCTAAAAGAGGGCCCTGGGCTCCAGCCCCTAAAACCTCTGCGATAATCCAGCCTCCCACCTGGCTCAGCGCTGGCATGGCAGGAGGGCCAGAGTGCTCCTGCCCTGCCAGCACTGCGGCTGGGTGGAGAGGGGTGTGGGCAGGGCCCTGGGCCATAGACCAGTCTCTGCGCTCCACTCTGCCCCGGTCCAGCTGCCCATCCCCGGGGATAGGATGGGGTTGCACCTCTCTGCTCTACCTCAGGAGCAGGGCCAGCTCGCTCAGGGCAGAGCCTCACTGCAGCCTTCCAGGGCCCGCCGTACACCGGCTGCTCCCCACCCCACAGGCACAGTGACCAGAGCGGGACTAGGGCAGGCGCTCCCTCTGGCCCCAGGGCTCCCACCCAATGATGTGGGGGGCGGGAGCCGGCCTGTGCAGCCCAGGTCGGGGAGGTGCAATCAGGGGCAACTGGGTTCCCTGTCTTGGGGGGACACAGGCAGGAAGGCCCCAACAGTGGGGACAGGGACCCCTGGCTGGTTTATCCTGCCCTGTCTTTCCTACCCCATTAATCCTCAATTGAGGGGAGAGTGGTGGAGTCCCAGGGACAGAACTGAGATTAGATTAATAGGGTTTTGGGGGCTGATTGGAGCTCTCTACTAGCTGGTACGGATTCCAAGGAAGGGATAGCCTACCCCAGATGTGTTACTGAATGAAGTTGCAACTTAATTAAGTTACGGCTGAGTGTCTTGTCTTCCTGTGGTGTCCCACACCAACTGAGGAAGCACCGATCTGTGGTATCACAGAACAAATGAGACCAGAGAGGAAGAGCTTTGGGGTTGAAATGAATTCAGTCATAAGTGTTCCATACTCAGGATCATATTGAGTGCTAATATAAGTGGGTGTAACACCGCTGAAACAATAGAGTAGGGTCCATTGTGGCTGAACTAGGCAAACTGTCAAAAGTTACTGGACAGAAAAAACAAATAGTGGTTTGTGTGATGGAGTTCGACATGCAATTGAATAGTTTCACTAATATGATATAACAGTATGTCTGATTGTTGTAAGGATGTTTTGAAATATTGGTATATTGAGTTATTCGATCTCAGGATTGCCAGGAAGCTGGGTGGATACTGATGTGTACTTCCTTGCAAACATCTTAGGGACAATGCAAGAGCCATTCACTTTGGTATTCTGGATCTAATCTCCTGCAGAGCTCACTGAACTGGCTTTGATTTAGCTGGGCTAATGAATTCTAGAAAGAGTGAACTGAAACTCTGGCTATTTTTTTTTTTTTTAAAAGACGCACTCCCTCAAGGAGACAAAATTTTGAATTGAACCCAGCCTCCAGATGTTAGGAGTTTGTAGTAAGATAATCCTGTTTTGGATGATAGATAAGTTAGATATGTGTGTAGGCCTTCCATTGTCTTAAAATTCTTTTTCTTTTATGGACATATTTTTTTTTCCTAATGTTAAGATTAAACCGTTCCATGTTTAAAGAATCTGTGTTTAATGGCCACTCTATTCACCGGCTGGGCACAGTTCCCAAAAAGAAGAGCAGTAGGTGAGCTGCCTCTTCCTCAATACCAGTGCAGAGAAGAAGCTGTGCTGAGTTCACTAGTAAAGAGTGAAGAACAGCATGCAAAATTCAGTATTATTTTCTATTAAGCCCCCTCTGTCTTCCACGTAGCATACCTACCACCATTATGTCAACCAAGTCGTCTGCCAAAGGTTGCAGTAATCCTAATACAGCCAGTAGTGGTGGAAATCGGAATTCTACATACACAGCATTACTAGCATCTTTGTTTTCCTCCCATGCCTACATTTTGCTCTCAGCTCTCAAAGAAAGAGCTCATAACATTCTCCATGCACGTAGGCTTGGGAGTCGCAATTCTGTGCCTATTTTATTGCTCCAAGTATTAGACCACTGCAGCTCTTCTTTTAAAACTGTTGTGGACTGCTGAAATCCAGATAATACATTTGTCAGATTGTAGACTGTATCTGTATTTTTACCTAAAAATCGGACATTTCTGAGTTTGCTAATGTGGCTAACGTTACACAATGATGCTGTTCGTGAGGTACAAATTTGAAATTATCCACAGTATTCCAGTTTTTAAGACCACCGTCTCTGGGATGATCTTGATCTCTGAAAGTGGTGAATGCAAATTAGACAGTAGAGCATTAATATACTTCTACAGACCTATTCTTGGCAGCAGTGGCAGGGGTAGATAAAACTAAACTAAGGGGAGGTAGAAGTTCACCACTACAAAACAGGGTATGAGTAAAGTGATTGTGGAAAATCCAAAGTATCCTCTTTATAAGGTGATGCCATAAGATGATAAAATTTAGTACGTGAAGACACTCTTGGCATAGACATTTGAATAGTAAGTGGGGTAGGAGGTAGAACCTTGGGAACCTGAGTATAATCTATAGTAATCATTTTGAATTATGTGCTAGTTTTGACCCACTGCTGATTTTTTTCCCCTGCAGTAATGAATGAGCACCTTGAGGGACAATTTATATATTATTCCAGAGGGATAGCCATGTTAATTGGTATATAGCAAAAGCAACAAAATTTCTTTGAGCATAAGTTTTCATCGGCTGCATCTGATGAACTGGGTTGCAGCCCATGAAAGCCTATACTCAAAGAAATCTGTCAGTCTTTAAGGTACCCCAGGACTTTTGGTTTTTTTAATATTATAATTATTTAGGTAGTATCGATACAGATGCTATTACAGAGCCATTGGGCTTAATTCTAATTTCACACTAGCGTAACATGACTGACTGATTTACACCACAATCAATAGAGATAGGGAAGTTTATTGCTGAGACCTCATCTGGAATATTATATGCACTTAGCTTATTTAGCCAAAACAAAGGAAGACTGCAGGGAAATACGATGTCTCTTTATAAATACATAAGTGGCATGAATACTGGAGAAAGAGAAAAGTTATTTAAGTGCCACTGTTGATGCTAGAATAAATGGATATAAACTGATCACTAGCAAATTCAAGAATGAGCTTGGTAAGAGAGAGGAGATGGTAGGATGAGATTGCCTTTAGCGGACAGTGGCCTATAGCTGCCTGCTTGTAGCAAATGTTCCTGAAAGTCAGAGATGGGCAGTTAAAGGCCGAAGGCTCTGAATTACTATAGAGAATTTGTTCTCAGATGGCTGTCCATTGGGTCTTGCTGATATGCACAGGGTCCAACCGATCACCCGATTTGAAGTCGGGAAGAAATTTTTCCTAGATCAAACTGGCAGTGATTAAATTTTTTCCCACCTCTCTTGGCAGCATGATGCATAGATCTCTTGCTTGCTTAAATTAGAGCAAATGATGGATTCTCTGGAACTTGAAATCTTTAGATCGTAATTTGAGGACTTCAGTAACACAGCTGGAGATTAGGGGTCTACTGTAAAATGGGATGGGAGAGGTTTTGAGCCTGTGATGTATCGGCGGTCAGACTAGATGATCACAACAAGCAGTTGTCTGGCACTTTAAGACTAACAGATTTATTTTTTGCATGAGCTTTCGTGGGAGAAGATCCCACTTCCTCAGATGCTTCGAAGATGGGTGAACTTACAGAAAGGAATGAAACTAAATGCAAGGGGGTGTAAAACATAGGATCAGGTCATAAAGTAACAGCAAATCAGAGCAGTTTACAGGCTCAAAGAATGGGAAGCCTGAAGTCAAATTACCCTTTGTAATGTGAAAAGAACCCATAATCTCGATTGAGTCCTGCTTTCACAGAATTTAGCTTGCATATTAATTCGAGTTCAGCTGTTTCTCTTTGGAGTCTTGATGTCCCAGGTACATCTCTAATGACAGTCATTAACAAATCCATCATCGAGTGATTAGGAAGATGGAAGTGCTCAGCAACTGGTTTCTTTGTTCTTTGATTTCTGATATCAGCTCTGTGCTCATTCAATCTCTTACGGAGCGATCGTCCTGTTTGTCCAATATATAAGGTGTTGGGGCATTTCTTGCGCATGATGGCATAGACCACATTAGTAGATCAGCAGGTAAATGAGCCTTTGATGGAGTAGCAGGCTTGATTAGGACCTATGATGGTGTCTGTTGTGTAGATATGTGGGCAGACTTGGCAGCGTGGTTTTTTGCAAGGGTGTGTGCCTGCTTCAATGTTCTTGTTGTTAGATCTGTAGCTGTTGGTGAGTATCTGTTTAAGATTAGGGGGCTGCCTATAAGCAAGGAGTGGTCTGTCTCCTAATGCTTGAGAGAGAGAGGGACCATCTTTTAGAATAGGCTGTAGGTCCTTGATCTTTTGCAGAGGTCTGACTTGAGGATTGTATGTGGTGACTAGTGGTGTTCTGTTGCTTGCTTTCTTGGGTCTCTCCTGTAGTAGATGACTTCGGGGAACCCGTCTAGCTCTGTCAATTTGTTTTCTTACTTCCCCAGGTGGGTACTGTAGTTTCAAGAATGCTTAATAGAGATCCTCAAGATGTCTGTCTCTGTCTGAGGGATCAGAGCAGATGCGGTTATATCTTAGGGCTTGGCTGTAGACAATGGATCATGTGGTATGTTTAGGATGGAAGCTCGAAGGATGTAGGTAACTATACCGATCAGTAGGTTTTCGGTATAGGGTGGTGGTGATATGTCTATCCCTGATTTGTACTGTAGTGTCAAGAAAGTGGATCTCCTGTGTGGAGTGTTCCAGGCTCAATTTGATGGTGTCGTGGAAATTATTGAAATCTCTGTGAAAATCTTCAAGAGCATCCCTGCCATGTGTCCAGATGATAAAGATGTCATTGATGTAGCGCAGGTAAAGAAGAGGTGTCTTGGGATGAGACTTGAGGAAACGTTGTTCTAAGTCGCCCATAAAGATGTTGGCATATTGTGGGGCCATGCGGGTGCCCATAGCAGTGCCACTGATTTGGAGATATAAATGATCCTCAAATCTGAAGTGGTTGTGGGTGAGTACAAAGTCACAAAGTTCAGTCACGAGCTGCTCTGTGTCATCATCTGGGATGGTTCTTCTAATAGCTCGTAATCCATCCTTGTGTGGGATGTTGGTGTAAAGAGCTTCTACATCCATAGTGGCCAGAATGGTGTTTTCTGGAAGTTCTCCAGTGGACTGTATTTTCCTCAGGAAGTCCGTGGTGTCTTGAAGATAGCTGGGGATGTTGATAACATAGGGTCTGAGGAGGGAGTCCACATAGCCAGATAGGCCGGCAGTAAGAGTGTCAATGGCTGAGATGATGGGGCGTCCAGGGTTTCCTTTTTTATGGATTTTGGGTAATAGATAGAACATCCCTGGCCGTGGTTCTGGTGGTGTTTCTGTCTCTATTGTTTCTAAACAACATCTACAAATGGCCTTATTTCGAAATAACCATTTCGAAATAACAGCCGTTTCCATAGCAGGCTTTCCCTTAATTTGAATTAACATTTTCTTAATTCGAAGTAACTTATTTTGAAATAAGGACTTTATTTCGAAATAACCATGTATGTGTGGACATAGCCAAAGAGATTATGTGTCTTCCAAGGCACTCTTTAATGTAGGGATGGTACGACTGAATTTTAAAGATATTGATGTAAAGGTATTGATGTGCTGCTGTGCTTAGCATTATGATAAGTAAGTGATTTAGGGGCCTACATGTGAGTGCCACAACTCCTAAATACCTTTTTAAGTCTGGGCCTTAGTAATCTTCTTTTACAGAGAAACTGATACACAAAATCATGGTTTTCTGCAAAAAGTTGAGATTACCATTATAGTGTTATCCTGGAAGCTAAGAGGCTGTCATCAGATGAGTCTTAGATCCAAAAACAATTAAATCCAAAAGGTGTGCCACACAGCAGATGGAGGAATGAAACATTTTAGGTAGTAAAAACAACTATAGACAACAGTAGGGGAAGTCTCCTGAAGCAATATTCTATATGGCATGCAGGATCGCTCTCTGTAAATATCAGGGAGGGAGGGGAATTATTTGAGTACAGCACCAATGTGGATACAAGAACAAATGGATATAAACTGTCCATCAGGAAATTTAGGCTTGAAATTAGACTCAAGTTTCTCACTGTCAGAAGGAGTAAAGGTCTAGAATAGCCTTCCAAGGGGAGCTGTGGGGGCAAAACATGTAAGTGCCTTCAAAACTGAGCTTGATAAGTTTATGGAGGGGATGGTATGATGGGACAGCCTACTTTGGAAATTGACTTATCTTTTTTCTTTGTGGTAGTGCATATGCAAGTGTCCTAAGAAGGGAGGGTAGACGGGGGGTGGGTGGGTTCTGAGTTATTATAAACAATTTTTTCTTGGGTGACTGGCTGGTGAGACATGCCCACATGCTTAGGGTTTACCTATTCACCATATTTGGGGTTGGCATGGAATTTTCCACCCACGGCTGATTGGCCAGTACTCTGGGGGGTTTTTTGCCTTCTTCTGTGGCATGGTTCACCTGCCTGTGAATTCTCTGTATCTTAAAGTCCTTAAATCATGATCTGAGGATTTAAGTAACTTGGGCATAGGTTAGAGGCTTACTGCTGGAGTGGGCGGGTGAGGTTTTGAGGCTGTATTGTGCAAGAGGTCAGATGAGATTGTCATACTGGTCCCTTCTGACTTTAGAGTTTATCAGTCTATGAGTCTGAGGACTAGAGGGTTTCCTTGGTTGTTAACATGAGCTAGAATATTGGCAGGAGGCTGTGTACATGTTGGTGAGAAAGAGCCAGGAGTTGTGTGGGTAACCCTAAGGGGCAGCCAAAGGATGGAGATTTTGGGGACCAGAGCCAACCAGGCTGGCAGACTTGTGGATTGTCACTGTTTCTCCTGTGTTCAGGGAAATAGGACTCTGTGGGCATTTTGTATATACATGAAGAACACGCCATACTCGTATCTCAGATCTCTCATCATAATGGCTATGATCCTATAAGGCCCCAAAGTTTGGCTAACCACTAGGGTATAGGAGCAATAGAAATGACATGGACAGGGAATGCTGCTTTACTTATGCTTTGTGAATGAGTTGCTTATCTGAATCATTTTAAAGTTCACAGATCAAGCACACATGAGATTGTTTTTGCACTGTGAATTCTCTATGATATCTGTTTAACAGACCATACCTAATGGGGAAAGCTTTCTGAAACAATAACAGAGGCCTTCTCCAAAAAGGAACAGTGAAGGAGAAAATCTACAAGTGTTTATTTTTTAAAAAAGGAATTCAACTGTGGTAATTAGATCCCAGTAGGATGAGTTCAGAAATTTTTCCCAACCATAAATGAGTGTACATGAGGATGTCATTTCTGCAAGTATGCAAATAGAAACTGAATTTTTAATGAACATCAGGGTAGCAAAACCAAAGCATTTTAATTTTTGCACCTGGGAGCATCTGATAATGAAATGCAAATTAATTCAGAAGTTTCTGACTGACCTCTGTTCTGTTGTTTGCAGTTAAAAATACCCTTCTTTTCTTTTATTATAAACACTTTAAATGGTTTCTTTAGGTGCACAGTAACCAGATGCTATAACTTTTAAAATGTGTGAACTGAGAGGATATCTCATGGTAAAGGTTGTTTACAATCAACTATTTCATAACAGTTGTGAGAAACAATGGAGTTTGAACTATAATTTCAAATTTCACTCATGAGGAAAGATAGGAAAATCTAGGTTGTAGAGTTTCACAAATTCATAGGAAACACATATCTAGTAAAACAAGTTCATTAAAAATATTTTAAATTACTTATGGTTTTCGAGTGTTCCATTGCAACTGTGGTCTTGGTGAGGGGGAGCAAGTGGATGCTTAAGTGCAGGGAGTCCAGGCCAGTAAAGAAACTAAGGACTGAAAGATGGTAGGAGTATGGATGGGAAGATTCTAAATGGGGACCTTGGAATCTCTTTTTAATCAAGCCTTTAGAAGGGTTTGGATTTGCTTAGGAAAAGAGGTGGTGAGGCTCTGCTTCTTACAGGTCCTTCCCCCTCAAATATTCATTTAACTCTCTGTCACTTTCACACTAGCAGTCAGGTTCTTCTACTCTTGAAGTAAATGCCTTCATCTTTTAAAAAAATTATTTCAATATTGAGTATTGTGTCCGGTTCTGGGCGCCTCATTTCAGGAGAGATGTGGATAATTTGGAGAAAGTCCAGAGAAAAACAATGAGAATGATTAAAGGTCAGAAGCACTTGACTTAGGAGGGAAGATTGAAAGAGATAGGTTGGTTCAGTTTGGAAAAGAGGTGACCGAGAGGAGACATGATAACAGTTTTCAAGTGCCTATACGTTTGTTATAAGGAGGAGGGTGAAAAATTGTTCTTCTTAACTGCCGATGATAGGACAAGAAGCAATGGACTTAAATTATAACAAGGGAGGTTTAGGTTGAACATTAGGAAAAAATCCCTTACTTGTCAGCGTGATTAACCACTGGAATAAGTTGCCTGGGCAGGTTGTGGAATCCCCACCACTGGAAGTATTTAAGAGCAGGTTAGGCAAACACGTGTCTGGGATGGCTTAAGAAAGAACTTGGTCCTGCCCTGAGTGCAGGGGACTGGCCTCGATGACCTCCTTCCAGTTTTTATGATTCTATGAGCAGAAAAAATGGCTATACTATTGTTCAAAAGGTCCACCAGTTTAAAGCATCTCGTTGTGAATACAAAACTTCAGTCCCCACTTATAGGAAAATAGCTGTTCACAGTGCAAACCAGCTGCACTGCACTCATATTCACCCAGCTGAACTGAAAGAGACCCCATGTATTTGAAGCTCGCTGGCTTAGCACATAGGCTGTGATACTATCAGTTCACAGGATTTAAGTACTGTAGGGCTCGATCAGTGCTTGGATCAGAGATTTCCAAGGAAAACCAGAGTCTTTACAGGAGGTGATGTTGTGATTCAGTGTCTCTACTTCTTCCGGAGTCATTATTGAGTCTGTGAAATAGCATAATGTTAGATATACCGTCCATAGGGCAAAAGTTCTTTTGGACCTCTGGCCAACCATTAGGCTAATGGTATCATGTATTGCAGGACTGGTTACTAGCTCACTCAGTCTGGAAAAAAAGCATTTGTAAAACTAACACCCAGTTGTCATGACATATGCCCAAAACATGGCCTGTAGTATATCACTGGAAAACTAATAACTCATTGCTCATTAAGAGCGTGCATGATGTATGTACTATAAACCCACAAAGGACTTTATAGATATGTGCTGGAAATATATTTGGCAAGCAGTGTTTAACCCATGCCTATTTCAGACAAAGGAATGTGCTTCCATCTACTTGATTGTGTCACCAATATAAATCAAGCAAAATGTAACCAACGGCATCAACAAAGTAAACAAAACCCGGGAGGGGAGAAAATGAGGAAAGAAGACCACTTAAAATTCCTAACAGGAGATGGAGACTGCACCTTTAGGAAACCTTCCTGCCTTTTGAAGCAGGATCAATAAACTTTGGAAAGATTCAAGGCAAGAGGAAATGCCATTTTGGTATCCTTCACCTAAAGAATCTGAGTACTTTGGGTTTTGGGAAGGGTCCTGGCCAGACAGTCTGATCAGCTATGATGGAAAAGAGACTTGGCAAGAAACACTTCTTTGAAAAAAAAGTCTAACTTGTTAAATCAGATTTTAGTTTCAGAAGTGTACTTTTTAGTTTTGTCTGCTTGTGCCCTTTCTTTCTTTACTCCTTATAAGAGGGGTTGGCAATCTGAAAGATATGAAAAGTCATTTTTAAAAATTTCTTCAATAACCAAGGGCTTTGAAAGCCACAGTGGGAGTAGTCTCCTGGTGGGGGGAGCTGTGCCAGGGCACCTGCAGTAGGGTCTGTCTTTACTCCTTATAACAGGGGTTGGCAATCTGAAAGATAAGAAGAGCCATTTTTTTAAAATTTGTTCAATAACCAAGTGCTTCGAGAGCCTCAGTGGGTGTAGCCCCCCTGATGGGGGGCAGCTGGGCCAGGGCACCTGCTGTAGGGTCCCCAGGTGGGTGGTACCTGGAACCAAAAGTGGGTCCTTTCAGGGTTCCCTGGTGGCAGGGGAGAGACTGCAGCCTGGTGTGGGCCACCCACAGGATACGTGGGAGGGGGGGGTGAGGCTGAAGCCCAGAGTTTCAAGGAGGCAGTCAAAAAGCCATATGTGGCTCCAAATCCACAGGTTGCAAACCCCTGCCTTATACTCACATCACTTAAACATGTATTTTTGTTTAATAAACTTGTTTTATTTTTACTGTGAGCAAATTCAGTGCTTTGATTAAAATAGAGTGTTTTTAAACTTCTGATAAGTTAATAGCTTGTGTGGTTCCGTGTCTTTAGGGGATAATAATTCTTGTAAGTATTCAGTAAGAGGGTTGAACACTACAGGGCAGAAAGTTTGAGAGAAATTCAGGACTAGGAAGTGGAGTGTATTGGGCTTGTTCAAGAAGTAACCAAGGCTTCTGGAAAGCAAGGTGAATCTATTGTGTTGTGAACATGCTGCTGGTGTCAGGGCTCTAAACTAAGGCTACATGACAGGGATACACCTCAGGGTTACAAGGCAGGTGGTGACCCAACCTCTTACAATTCTGGGTTGAAATGCAAAGCTTCACATACTCATATGACAACCACAGAATGGTAAAGTATAATGTCAGCTGGCTACCTGTGTTTGGTCCATATCAATATCTGAGTAGATCTTTATTCTTACAATAAATTATTTCTAAAGATAAAGTCCAAAATTTTGAAAGTTGAGTCCCTAAATTTACACAGCTATATATAAAGAATAGCCTGAATATCAGAAATGGTGAGCTGTGGATGCCCAGCACTTCTGAAAGCCAGGGCATTCAAATATTTTTCCTGCAATCTATTCTGTGGAGTTATAGGTATCTGCCATGCTGAATAGCTTACCTCTCTCAGGATTTTGTACTGCTATGTATTGCACAGTATCTAAGCTGCATTCTATGTAAGTAGATTGGAAGTAGCTAAGTACCTCTGTGGATATGTCCACACATCTCTTTTATTTCAAAATAACACTGGTTATTTCAAAATAAAAGAGATTAGGTCCACACGACATATTCTTATTTTGAAATGACGGGCCCCGTCATTTCAAAATAAGAGCTGTCATTTTGAAATAGCTTAAACCTTCTTTAAATCGAAACAGCTGTTATTTCGAAATGGTTATTTCAAAATAATGCCATTTGGACATGTTATTTAGAAATAACTATTATTTGGAAATAACACTTTTTCCCTTCTCCTTCCTAGGGTGCCTTCCTTTTAGCCTATATTGGGTGGGGGCATGGCCCAGGGAGGGGGCCATGTTGCCACACCTCCCATAGTGCCCCTCTCGTAAAGCAAAATAGCAAGTCCTGTGTTTGGACATGCTATTTCGCTTTGAGCTTTTCCCTTAATTCGAATTAACATTTTGTTAATTCAAATTAACTTATTTCCAAATAAGGATTTTATTTCTCATTTCAAAATAACTTATTTCAAAATAATGATGTACATGTGGACATAGCCTTTGACTTCATGAAGGCCCTGGCCCATCTCTTATTCTGGTTTGTAAAAAACTTTGCTTAAGATATAAGATTTGGACTGTATTTCAAGGGAGTAGAATAGGTTAACTGATGTTGTGAACATCATTCTGGTTGCAGTGGGAAGGCTTTATCAACTGGGAATGTTTGGTAGCCTTTCCAAGGTCATACTCTGGATTCAGCATTGAGGTCCTCAAATATAAAATAAATTTATATAACTATAACTTCAGGACTGAAAAAAATGGACCCAAAATATACTTTCTAACGGTGGTTAAGAGTGAAACTTGTGTCTTGTTACATGAAACCACTTAGAAACAAAACAGGTGGCAGATTATTTTGTTGACATGGAATGTAAACAAATTGACTTACCTCTCCTATTCTTGTGAGTTCACTACAGCTTGTATTAATAATCTATAGAAATGTTGCTTTGTTTCATTTCTCAAAGAAATCTTACCAGAAATCGGGGATTCTACTGTAGCAACAATTGATGATTTTCGAATGGATAGCAAATGTTACTTATTAAATCCTCACCTTTGTTTCTATCGACTATGCTGATTTTCCATCACCTGTATGTTTTTAGAGGCAATTAACAACTAAGGATAAAGAAATGTGTAAATATTGGTTTGGATCATTCTTAGTAGAGGCTGTTAATTATCTCAGTGAGCACTCCAACTGTTTATTCTGGCAAATAGGAAAGATAGTAAAAGCTTTCTTCTCCTGTGACATCCAAAGCACTTTTTAAAACTACTAGAACATTTTCAGCACTTAAATTTAGCAGCATTTGTCGCATTCAGAAAGCCGTAGAGCATTGAAAAAGACTTTGGGGGCTGAGTCCGTGTTTAATGAAATGGCTTTCCACCACATGGGACAGCCTCATCTCAGTCCTTAACTGCTAGTCACTTGTAACCTGTTCCAAAGAAGCATAGAGCTCTGAAAACTCCCCATGCTTGTGTAGAATTTGGCCACCTATGGTCGAAGTAGACAGAACTTAAGTGTTGTCTGTACTGTCATTGTATTTACTTAGCAGTTCACTGTATGAAATGTATTTTGCTCAAGCTCAGTAGCAAAAATACCATTGACTTCAGTGGAACCAGGATTTCACCTTAAGGTACAAATCCAGACTCATTTATGTCATTGGGAATCTTTTCATTAACTTCAGTAGGCTTTGGATGAGTCTCTTATTGGTGGACATGTGAAAAAAGAACATATAAAACTTCAGGAAGATTAAAAGAATGTGGGATAATCATTAGCACAAACAGTTTCTGTAACTTCAGTTGCACGCTTGAGTACTTCAACTTCACGTATTTTATAAGAGTAAAAGATGAAGCGCCAGGAAGGAGGCTGCCAAAGGATAGCTTGCAGTAATTTGCAGACAGGGAGGGTTGTTGGTACCTTTACAGTCTTACCGGCCAGTTTTCCCTTCACAAATACAAATGCTAAATTTAAAGGCTTCAAATGAAATATTCAGATGTGGTACAGAATCTCACAGCAGTTAATGGAGCTTGGAGCATATGAATACTTCAGATTCTTGAAAGAGTGACATGGCATCTTTCATTGTGAGGTTTGATTGTACGCTGAGATGTTATTCTTTTTCCTTACATATTCTGAATATATGACTAAATTGCTTTCTGGGAATTGTCTTAAAAGTGTTGGAGAGTTTTGTTTGCTTGTTTTTAGAGAGACTATGTAAAGTGATGTATATTTTTTCTTAGGAAAGGCATTCTAATATCAGCTACATTATTTGTTCACCCTTTGTTATTCTTGGACCATTTTCATTAAAGTAAAATTCACTCCCAGTTAGATTTATGTCTTATGTTGGAGATGATTGTAGCCACATGGTCTTTGAATCTTTTTAATCCTGAAATTATTTCCAAGTCAATTTTTCATATATCCTCCTGAACCTTTTTTCTTGGCAATTTCCCTTAACTGGGCACACAATCCCAATTCTGTGACAAGGTTTGTTCTACGAATGATTGACTGTTGTATAGGGTTACTAGTTTAGAAGGAGATGAAACCATTGTGGTGTTCTGTAACCAATCATTTAGTATTCTGAATGACTGCTCCATTTCAGCTGCACGTCACCGTCCATTAAATAGTTGATGCTCACCAAATGACTTATTTTTTTATGGAAAGGAATGGCAGCTGCTGGGATAATGACAGAAGAGGTGATTAAATCTGGCAGATCATACCGTTTTTCTCAGGTTGTCTCACAAGAGCAGGTGATTTCTCATAGTATACCAGACCAGTGTGGTATATTGTGACACTATGGCATGTGTTAGTGTTGGAATGAATTATGGATAAAGTGGCAGCCTTCAATGACATCTGCTGTATTGGACTATTGGGGTGGGGGTGTTAACAGTTCTTTAACATTTTAGCAAATGTGCTATGTATTCTAATTTTCTACTTTCATTTTAGATTACTAAAACATTTAGGAGGCACTGTAATGACTTCACTGAAATATTCGTATGAGTGAACAAGATGAAAATTGGTGTTTAAGGCTTGGACTTCATCAGTGGTTGCTTTAGTTGCTTCAGTTATACTCCATGTATAACATGGTCTTTAATACCATAAAACAACATTTAATAATGTAACAGTGTGCCACAGGACTCCTTGTTTATTTTCCTGAACTAGACTAACATGGCCACCCTGTTGGAATTTAATAACGTAGTTGCTCATTCAATAGAAGTGTTACAGTGATCCTATCATAATCCTGTGGCATTGCTGTAAACATCAATTAATACTTACGAACGCCACTTACTACGTAAAGAACTCCTTTTTCCTAACTTTGAATGAAGTCTTGGTGATTTGTTTTGACCTAATACCAACAGCCAGTATACCGTGTGTCATGTAGATCACAGCTTAACTCATTTTTTTTTAATGTTAATCTTTTCATAGCTAAAACTGGTAACAGTTTGCTTGAAATGCCTTACAGTTTTGGCCTCCATTCATTTTTACTTCTGCTTAATATACATGACACTATTTGTCCATTCTTCTCACACCAGGACTCCCCTCTGTTTAGCTAATAAAAACAGTGTTGCTGTCTGCTTGTCTGCTCCTCATGCTTTCTACTACATCAGTCTTTGTGCTAGTGCTAGTGATGTCCAGTGTATACTGATATCCACAAGGCTACTATTCTGTCCTTTTTATTCCTTCTCAAGACCCACTTCTGCAATAAATCCAACAAGAATCCAGCCATTATATGGTGACTCATCTGAGGTGCATTTCAGGAAAGTTCATGCTTACTGATATATTTGTGTAACACAAAACAATAAATGAAAAAAATTGTGTTCTTGTGCATATAAAATTGTATATATCTGATCGTTTCTTTGTCTCCCTTCAGCTTTCACATGTTGCTTGCCATATTATGTTGCAGACTTTTTGAGGCAGGGATTATATTTTCCTGTGTGTCTGAACAGCATCTAGCCCATTAAAAGCTTGACCCTGATCAGGGTGCTTTGGCAATACTAAATTCTTATTAAGTAAATAAATAGAATGAGCAGCATTTTAGTTTAGTGACAAATAGTAAAGAAAAAGTTGAGAAGTTCATTAAAAGAGTTACTAGGAAAGCTGTGTGGATGAGTATGATGTGACTGGGTCAGCAAGAACAGGTTTTGTATGTGGAAATTACATATCTCACTTTAATGGAATTTTGGAAAAGATTTGAGAGAATAGTGGGTGTACTTTTTGTACAGCAAACTTGCAAAAGGCTTTTTATAAAATCCCTCAAGGAAGCTATTGAGTGAATTTAGTAACCAGTGCAGTGTAGTGGATTAAAAAATCAGCTATTTGATAGGAAACAAAGATTAGGAATAAACAATCAATTCTTAGTGTAGCAGGAGATTAGCAGTGAAGGGTTTTAGGGATCAGTACTAGGACCAGTTTTCTTCAATATATTCAACAATGATCTGGGATAAACAACAAAGTGGACTAATTTGCTGATGACTCAGTGATTGACCTAATACAAGACTTCAAAGGTCTCTAGACAAGAATTGCAAAATCTACACTGGAATCATGACATGGATGAGTTCTTAATTAGTTGTTAACTCCTTGGGGGAAAATTATTTAGGAGTCAGTATGGTTTCCTCAGTGAAAACAGTGCTGATTGAGAAAGCAAAATGCTAAACTGTGTTCGGAAAGAGATAAAAATTAATCTGGCAAAATGTTATAAATGCATGTTGTAGATCTTGAATACCGCTTTCAGTTTGGGTCATTTCATCTCAAGAAGGACTGTGTATATCAAAAATAGAAAAGATCTGGGGAAAGTCTGCGAAAAGTATATCTCAAGGGATTGGGGATGTACATTCAAGGAGAATTTAAAAGGTGGCTCTATTCCTCACTCTTATTTTGTGATAAAGTGAGAGGTAGTAATAGCTTAACACCGCTGACTTTTAATCTTATTTTGGGAATCGTGAGGGGGCCCTGAGTTGTCGTTTTCAGGAATAATATACTCCATAGGGCTTCTTTATAGCAGCAGAAGAAAGGAGGTAGCATTGAAGTTGCAAAGAACAGCTCCACAGCTGTGAGGGGCAGAGAGGAATAGGAGCAAAGACCCCTTTGCAACCAGGAGTACTTGTGGCAGAAGGCAGAAAGAAGCATTCAGAGTCTAAAATCCTGTGCGTACAGTGGATGGAGAGGGCAGGATGAGTACCTGTGACTTTCCCTTTTATAGCCCATAGCCTTATGCAGGATAAACAAGGACCAATGAGAAGCTCTTTTCCCAGTGGTCTGCCAATTGTGCTGTGAGATGGTGTTGAGCAATCCTCTTGCCCCACCCGCCTCTGAGATGCTGCAACAGTAGTGGGGTAGTTGGAAGGAAAGCTATGGGTAATGGCACTGCCCTCTTACTTTAAAAACCTATTTTGGGCTTTAACATCCACTTTTTTCCTGTGTGCTGCAAAGGGAACTATGAAGTCAACTACACAGTGGGAAAATTGTAGAATAATTTAATGTAACTAGTAAGGCTATATAGAGTTAGAAGGTGATGAAATAGCTGAAGGTAAATTGGATTCTCTTACTGACCCAGTTGTCATTAAGAACAATGGAACACACAATGGAAAGAAATTTCAAAAAAACCAAACAAACAAACTTGATTTTACAAAGTATAAAATAAACCCATGGACCCTAATGCTGCAGGATAGTACTGAAGCAATTAATTTAATGATGTTCAGAAAAGGATTGCAAATGTATATGTATAAGAATAGCAACTTCAGTTATCTATAGTTAGCTACTATAAATAAAATTTTAAAGGCTAGCCAGTTGTTATGTGTCAGGATAGGAAGTGAGCACAAGCTTGGCTGAGGCAAATGTCTGAGCATCCCATCATTTTAGTTTTGTGCTCTGAATTGTATAGTATAGCCGAGCATTTCAGCATCTACTTAACCATCCAATCTAAGCCTTGTTACCGACAATGTAGTCAGTTGTGAATGGACTTTGCTCTGGTTGGTAATTCTCTTAGTCTGCTCTGGTTTGGAACTTCTTATATTCTTAAAACCATTTTTTATTGTTTGTGCAAATTTCAGTCTGATAAGATATGAAATAGGCAAAATAATATATTCCTACAGATTTTTTTTCAACAGAACTGGGCAAAGATCCTTAAATGACACTATAATATAACAATGGATAATTAATTTTATTATATAGATTGGGTTTCTTTGTGATGGTACGCAGGAGTATGGAGTAGACCACCACCTTTTTTTGCTGGCTCTGCTGCCCAGCGGGGGGCAGGGGGCAGGGTCAGCAGGGGAAAAGAGCGCACCGATGGAAGAAGAGGGCTGGCATGGAAAGAAGAGGCATAGGAGAGGCATTTTTTAAATTTACTATCAAGAAATGAGTACCGGCACCTTTTCTTTCTTTCTTTCTTTCTTTCTTTCTTTCTTTCTTTCTTTCTTTCTAAACAAAAAAAGCACTGTATAGCTGTAATTTTATTGTGTGTTTCCACTGATCTGAGAACAACTTTAGGCTAAGTTTTAGGAGACTGTTTTATTCTGTTTTGTCTTCCCCTTCAGCAGTTTTATATCTCCTGTAAAGAATTAAAATTGTGATAATCAGTTAAGATGAATGTAGTGTTACTTAATTCTATACTGCAAATGATTTAGCATTTTAAACTAAATTGAAATCTACAGTGATTAAATGCAACTATATTAAATTCTGGCTAGGTCTTAAAATATTTCATATTTTGAAAAAAAATCTTTTAGACTATTACTTTTCTTTTCTACCATTATAATTACAACTTCCAGAGAAATGATCACTTTAGGATATGTCTGTGACTACTGGAAATAAAAATTACAAAACTCACACTGTTTTCCCTTGGGTAATGTCCCCTGTGCTTCCTAGCAAAGAAATTTTGAGATGCAGGTGGTGGCTCTCTCAAATCCCTTATCAGCTGTTGTGGTGGGTGGATGGATGTCAGAGAAAAAGAACTTTAATGTTTTTCAGTAATGAGCTCCCAACTTTATCCCATACAGAGGTGTACATTTGACATTGGCAAGAAGATTAATCTACCAATCAGAATGTGGCTTTTAAGAATCAATGGCTATGGTGTTACTCTAATAAACATTATTATCTAACCTCTGATAAACACAATATTTTTTCAGGATATTTCCTATGGGAGTATGTGAAAGGTCAGAAAAATGGGGGTAAGCCTGTATGAGATAAAAAATCATCCCTTAACCATTTAAAGAAAAATGTAAAGAATTGACAGAACAGATGGCACATAAATTAAAACTGTACAGGAGCAACCTACCTTCTGCAGCTGTTTCAGGAAGACAGATATTTCTGTGTCATTCAATCATAACATGCAATTACTGTAGCAAACCTTCTGTCATATTGCACACATTTTCACACTTGTCAGAGAAAAAGATGTAGATTAAACAATTTTCTTAACATTGTTTAGTTATGAATTTTTTAACTACATTTTAATGACAGCCAAAGCTCTTTTCATCAGGGTGGATCTAAAAAAGAGCAAGATAAAGGGGTATATTCTCAAGATGACATGAGCATTGCTGACCATCCAGTTCTCGTTAGCATAAATTGAAGTTGCTCAGCTTTAGAGCTTTTGCATCAGTTTGAAAATGCAAGCAATTAAAGCCCCATCTTGCAGTCACTACATATGCAGAACAATCACTGAAAACAGAAAGAAAAATTGGGGCCTTAAACATTAACACTTTTTCTTCCTCCTTTTATTGAGTTTCTACCGTCATTACAACCATTTAGTTATTTCTCAGTGTACTGAAAAGTATTTGGAAGTAAGAATTTTTTTTTTTTTAAAAACCCCAGTTTTTAAACTTTTTCCAAGGCGTTCTACGCTGTATGTTTTCCCCTTCTTTAAGTTTTTTCCTTCTGTTTGGGTTTGTTGTTGTTGATTTTAGGATTGTTACCTATTTGACATACCAAATTACAAAGTTTTTTAAATGTACGTGTGCTGTGTGTCTCACACTAAGCGGTTCACGTGAATGATAAAATGTTAGTAATGTAAGTGACTTTTTCGGAGCACTTCTTGAATACATAATGTAGATTTTATGTAGACTTCTTTGTTTTACTCTCATTTTAAAATGGGGGGGGGACCATGAAAAAATAACGAGAGGGTCCAATGTGCTTTTTGAAATGGAAGGGTCATCAGTACCAGAAAAGCAGGAAAATCAAAGCTATATCTGCATTTTCCATTTCAAGTTCCATTTGATTAGTATCTCCAGATCTTCCAGCTTCTTCTTGTAGGGAGTAGAGTTGTGGGTGTTTTTTTGTTTTTTTTTTTTCCACATCTTTTTCTTTCATTCTGTTTTGCCTCATTTAATATTTTTAAAGAAATGTTTTATCATTAAAATGAAACATGTTTAATTTTATCATTAAAATGAAAGCAATAAGAATTTAACAAATACCATAACCATTGCTTACATGAAGAGAAATCCTCCTGACTGGCTATTTTATATGGGGGAAAAAAAAAGTGGGAAATTAGTAAAACAAACAGAGTCTGGTGGCACTTTTAAAGACTAACAAATTCATTTATCAAATGAGCTTTCATGGGAGAAATCCCACTTCTTTTCTCCTGTGAAAACTCATGCAACAAATTTGTTCGTCTTTAAAGCTGTGTCTACATCTATTTATTTAGTTTGGACTTCCAAGTCCAAACCAAATAAGTCCAAATTTAGCCCGAACTAGCCTCAGGCTAGTTTGGACTATCCACGGCTTTTTAGTGTGTGGCTTAGTTTGAACTAGTTAGCATGGCTAGTTCAAACTGACTGCTTAGTTTGAACTTTTTAAGTTCAAACTAGCACAACTACATTGTGCTAGTTTGAACTAAAGTTCAAACTAAGTGCTTAGTTCAAACATACTGTTTGAACTAACTGGTTCGAATTAAGCTTTGCCTAATTTGAACTAAGCAATTGCTTAGTTCGAGCTTGGCAAAGCTTAGTGTAGACCTGGTTCAAATTAGTCCAAACTAACCTTGCTTAGTATGAACTAATTGGCCAGTGTAAACATAGCCTAAAAGTGCCACCAGACTCTTATGTTTTGCTGAACTAGACAGACGCAGGTACCCATTTGGAACTTGGGAAATTAGCATCATCCTTCAAGTTGAAACTTTTTACCTACAATTATTAAATGGCCATCTAAGATGACTGTGGTTGAATGTGAATAGAGAAATTAAAATAGTTCACTTTTTTCCATGTGTTTGTTGTGTATTTTCTTTCTTTCCATGGACATGTAAGCTGTATTGTACCAGATTCTAGTGCATTTACTGATGCTGATTCATGAATGATCCTTTAAATCAGTGGGACTGTTTGTGCCCTATGGTACAACTCAACCTGAGTGTGTCAGGATCCAGTTAATTAGGCCAACATTTCAAAAGTAACTATAACTCTGGGTCCTTACTTTACATATACCCAGTTTAGGACATGTCTCATTTCTCAAATATGCCAAGCACCAACTCTGGCCAGTGAGAGGGCTGCAGATGCTCACCACCTCTTTAAAATCAGATTCCAAGCGTTAGTGGGGAGACATGCAAAATCCAAGGTCACTTTAGGAAGCCTTGGCATCATTCAGTTTCCCCAGTTGCTAATGCGGATTATTCACACAGCAGTTTGGGACAGAAAAACTGAGTAAATAGAAGCTTGAGCTAAGCCTATCAAAGTGGTAGTAGCCTTTCTTTGGATTTTAGTGGGCTTTGGATCAGTCCATAAATGAGTTAAAGGATTCCCCAAGTTATTATTCCTCTCAGATAGGCACGCCATCAATAATGTGTTCACTGCAGCTTTAAGAAGTGAGTCCATAGTCTCACTGGCTGTAAAAATAGGTATTGTTGCCCCTTTAAGGGCTCCCTTTTGATGATGGTGGCAGGAGAAGGGGAAGGTTTAGGTGGAGGAACAGGGAGGAACAAGAAGCAGCTGGGCCAGGTGGGGTGGGGGTTGGTGGGCAGTGACCTTACACGTGTCCACATTAGGAAGTCAAGGTGGGTGAGGTCATATCTTTTGTGGGATTTGGCCAGGGTGACAATATTTTGAGTTTACACAGTGGTCTTCTCCAGGAGGAGGGGCTGGTTTTGATACCCAAGGCAGTTCAGAAAAAGCCATTTCTTGCTGTGATGGGACTGCAACACTCGCTCTTCCATCCATAGTGTCACAGTAGGATTGAGTTTCTTGATGATCTGCTAGTCGCTTTTTTTTCCTTGGGAGGCTGGGAAAGAATGTTTCCCTCCCTGCCACATTTTCTGTGGTCCTGGGTTTTCTTGAAAGCGGGCCTGCTCCAGTGGTAAGGAAAGCTATTGTGCTGGAGGTGAAAAGAGTGTAGGGAAGACTATATAGTCCTGTGGTAGGAGGGGATGGGGGGAAGGAAGGGAAAAGTCAAGAGGGAGCTGACTGTGGAATACAGATGGCGAAGCAATGCAAAGTGGGAGCCTGAGGTAGCCATACATTCATGACTACTATCCATGAACTATAAAAAATAAAACACACCAAGAACCCTGGCCTTTTTAAAAAAATTGCAGGCCTTTGTTCTCCTGGTCTGTATCACAAAACCTGCTCACTGAAACTAAACCCCCATAATCCACAACTGCTGTTATTTATTCTGTAAAAGGAAAGCAATTTTGTCCATGATCTATTTTGCTGCTTCCCAAGCTCTACTCCTGTCTCATACCTTTCATCACCAGGTACTCCTTTGAGGCAATCCATGCCTCTTTTCCTTCCCTCAAGAAAAAATGCACATCTCAGTGACTCACGTTTGACCATAGGGACATGTAAAAAACAACAAGCAGTTGTGTGGCACTTTAAGACTAACAGATTTATTTTTTGCATGAGCCATGGACATTACAGGTCAATGGAAATCAATCATGTACCCCACTGCTGGGAGGATCTTTGCTGTGTGGATAGGGCTGGAATCCAAACAAGATATTTAGTCACTGTATCAGGGTAGTTGTGAAGAAGTAAAATAGAGCTATGTACCTACTCTTTTTCACTTTATAAACTGTGTCAAGAACTGCATTCAGAAATAATAGACTAGCATTAAAGTTATACATCACTGTATCAACTGCTTTCAGAAATAATAGACTTGCATTAATAGACTTCTCATTACTTATATTAATAAGAGCTGCAAATTTCACAATGAGCATCACTAATACTGCAGCAATGTCCAGTGTCTGGAACCTTCCAAATCAAAGCTCTTTAGGCTATATCTACACTTACGGAGGTGTGTGAAATGCAGGCAATACATGGGTAGCCACAATGACTAGCATGCTGTGCCCACACAAACTGTTGCAATGTGTATCCATATGCATCAGTGAGAGGCTGGGACAAGGAGAGGTGGGAAGGCTCTGGAAGCTGGGAGGCAGCAGAATTACATGGGCATGCAGAGAATCACAAAGGGGTTATACCCAGGGCCGTCCCTAGGTGGGTGCGGGGCCCTGGGCAAATCGCCCTCTGCAGGGCCCCCACTCACCCCTTGGGCAGAACAGGAGTGCAGGGTCTGGTTTCTCAGCCACCATTAAGCCACTGGTTGTCGAAGTCTTTTTCTTGGGACCTAGCTGTGGACTTCTGCCATATGGAAACCTTCCACTGAAAAAAAGCAGCTGCAGCCAGAAAATTGAACAGTGACCATGGCTGTGGGGGGGGGGCAGTCCCTCATGGCTTTCATCCTTTCTCTTGAGGTTTCTATTGCATCTCTGAAATCGACACATCTAATGTGAGATCACCTACATGGAACATGCAGAGGGTGATCCCACATGCCGTACTTCTGTCTCAAATCAGGAAGTATGTCAAGTCTCTAAAATAGCATGTAGTAGCCTGGAGTGTGTGTGTGGGAGCTCCCTGCAAATGGGGGGGGTGGCTGGGTGGAGAAATGAGATGGAAGTGCTGAGATGGGAAGGAGAAGAGAGCCAATGCTACGCTGGAAAGAAAGGTCCTGGAAGATGCTGTCTGCTGCTGAGCCTGTCCAAGTCCCTCCAGGTCCCACTCCCTTCTCCAATGCCAAATCCCAGGAACCGAAGCAGCCCCTCTGGGTTCCACTTTCACATCTGCTCCCTGAGTCTGCATGAGTTTTCATGAACACACAATTGTCTACAGTATTGTGATTGGAGGGGTGCTAGCACTCTCTGCTTGGTCTGGTGACCCGTGTTAGTACGAATAAGGCAGCAACACAATGGGGCTATCCACTCTCCCCTTCAGATTAGGATCTTGTTATAACTTCTCCTTCCAGCAGGTCCATCTCTGAACTGGATTTTGTTCTGTTACTTAGGCTTGCTAATTGTAGAAAAAATACCATACTTTGTAACACAGGCTCCTACTAGCACAGTTTGCTTTTCTCTTCTCTTTTTAATTATCAGTCAAAAAATCTCTGGCATTTTTATAAAAATCTACAAGTTATAACTTTTGTTGCAAGCAAGGGAATTCTCAACCCACTGAAAAAAGAGGCAAGTCCTAGTTTGCAAAAATACCTGCAACCCCCATATTCCAGAAATGGTGGAATAAAGTTGTGTTCACAGTTTTGTCTTTTCTTAATTGGGTCTATTGATAAAAAACACAAAGGTTGCTTGCCAGTGATCTCAGGCCTTTTCCTATGAATGAGAGAAGTCCAAAGAGATATTGACTCAGAGAGGAGGCATAGAGGTTGTTTGGAAAATTAGCACTTCATTGTTAATCCTAACGACTCACCTTTGTTGCAATGCTGATCTACTGCCAAAGCAGCTTTCACACCAAGCCACTCCTCTGGCCCCACAGTAGAGTGAACTGGGCTGCCACTTTTGGCCAGCTTGCCCAGTCCCTGGCATGGGGGGGGGGAAGGTAGCAGTGTGGCCCCGCGGGGCCCTGGGCCACTTCCCCTCTTGCCCCACCCTAGGGATGGCACTGGTTATACCCTGACGGTTCAGGCATGAACAACACTGTATTCACGTACGCCATGCCTCATTGCCCAGGCTGCTGTTTAGAACTGTGCTATCAGACCATGCAGTGTCTACACACCACTTCAAATGGATTTGTAACTTCAGAGGTAAGACTGAGTGGCCATCTGCTCGTAATTCGCCTGATTACACTAGGCATCACAAAGCAATGAGAACACTGCTCCATGTGAAATATATAGGATCCTGTGCTTCTGGGATTTGTTCAGAGCCAAGTCAGCCAGCAGTTTCAGGCACAGCTATGTTTACTTAGCTCTGTTAACTTAAGATGACTGAGTGAGGATATAATTGACAAGTGGTAGGTACGGATTTACATGCATTAACTGCTGTTAATATCAACATACACCATATACCTAACTCCCATTTTAAATATTAATACAGTCATGTATCCTCATAAGTTAGTTCTGTTGAGTTTTTATAGCACCATTTTAAAATTAGAAGAGAAAAATAAAACCAACAGTGATCAGAAGATAGTGCAGAAAATAGCTTTGCTTTGGGGATTCATGTGTCAAATTTCAACTGGTTGAGGGCATTAACACTTGTGTGCAAACCATATAAAATGGGTGGAAATACAAACGTCGCTTTCGGGAAGACTGGCTGGTTCTTCCTATGCAGTTGCACATGTGAGGCGGTGAGTGTAAGGTACTGTCCTCATCTTCTGTACCTGGCACAGGCGCTGGCCACAACTGCTGTGTTCATGTTCTTCTAAACACATGGAATATTCTAGTATACCCCGAGCTGCTGGCTTTCTTAAAATAAATGAGGCAATTGCTTTGCTTCCCCTGCTCTGACCAGATGATCTGGTGTGCACAACTGGGCTGCAGGTGCTTGTGAAGGACATATTGTGCCTTCCTAACAAACAGTGCATTTTGTTGCTCTGCCAGGGTCACGTTGGTCTTCACCATTCCTTAACAGCGTAACTTGCAAAACATTATAAAGTACTAGTATGTACCACTGTTTAAAAAAAGAAATAGACCATATAGAGGCCTATATGCATAGGGCACAGAAGAATATCGCTGGTGTCTTCCGTGCTGTGTGAGTTACAGAACACCAAGAAAACTGATTCTGCAAACGGCAGACTTACTCAGAAGTTCTGCTCACTGCAGAAAGAGAAACAAAAACAGACCTTGTAGCTGCCAGGTTCCCTTGCTTCCCAGGTTACAATTTAATATGAGAAAAGCTGTTTCTGTTTGCTTGGGTTTGGGCTGTGTATGCAATTGCTTATTTCCCCTGCTGATCTCTGAAGTGCAGCTGTTAGCATCTTCCTCTGGTCCATGGTATTAAAATGTTTCCTCACCCAGTTTTCACACAGCCTCTGCTGTCATTCCTCTGAGTCTGACTGCTATGTATGTTGACAAGTTCCTAAGGGATAGCTGTGTTAGTTTAGTTCAGCAAAACAAACAAGAAGTCCTATGGCACTTCTAAAGACTAACAAATTTATTTATCACATGAGAATTCATGGAAGAAAATCCCACTTTGTTATTGTGGTGATCTAATTAAGCTAGATTGTTCTGGGCTGGGAGGAGACTTCTCATTGGAGAAGTGGGAAAGATGTTCTTGTGGTTAAAGCCATTGGACTGGGATTTAGGGGAACTGATTTCAGTTCCTGGATTAGCCACAGCTCCTGGGGGGTGACCTTTGGTAAGTTTCTCTGTGCTTCATTTCCCTACCAGTGATGTTGGTATTCAACATAATTTTAAATGAATAAATTAAAAATATTGTGAGATTCTTCAGATAAATTATTTGATGACTATTATTTGAAAAGCTTTATTCCTTACAAATAGTTTTAGCAACTGCCCCTAGTGTGCTAAATATTCTGAGAATATTCTACTGTATCTATTGTGTATTTGATTGCAGCAGGCCATTTTCACTATTCTCAGTACTGTAGTGGTGAAATATATACCTCTGTTACGGATAACTTTCTTTTGGTATCCATTTCTCTTATTTTATTTTTCCTTCACATTCTTGCCACTGACCTCAAATGGTCTTGGTACAAGGAGTGTAATAATTCCAACAGAAATAAAACAAAATAAACTCTCTTTATCCCTTTGCTGCTTTTAGTGGCAACAACTCACTGAAGAAAAAAAATCCCCAATTAAACCTGGCTGAATTGTAAAACATTTAAGATCTCCTTCTAGTCCTTTAAACCTCTAAGGGTGGCTTCTTTCAGTGGCTGAGCTTTGTGGAAAACAAAGAACTCTGTGATACTGAGAGTTGTAAATATTTGCTTTAGAATCATATTTCTTTTTATCTATGAGCGTGTCCAGCAAAGAAAACCTGTAGAAATTATTTTAAAAGGTGAAGCAAATTTGTTTCAGAGTAGTGTATTTATATCTGTGTCGCTTTAGGGAAGCTCTGTGCGGTAATGGATTACAGGCCCCTGGGCCTCCTGCACTGGTGGCCCTTGCTTGGGGTCCCACCTGCCCTTGCCTGGGGCCACAATCCCTTCCTCGTCTATGGACCTGCCCTCTGCAGGAGGGCCAGCACTGGGGAGTGGGGGCAGGCCAGCTCCAGCCAGGCTGATGGGCCCCAGCTGGCATGGCCTGCACAGGCAGGGCAGCTTCCAGCGTGGCCCACCCTCACCGAAGGCTATGCGGTGCGGTACTGCACAGCACAGCAGCCGGCCCCACCACCGAGGACAGAGCAGCTGGCCCGGGGCAGGTCAGGAGAGCAGAGTCTGGCCTCCGGGCTGCAGATCGGCCAGCCTAGGAGTGGGGCAGGAGACGAATGCAGGGCCCAGCCTCCAGCTCAGGATGGCTCTGCTCCCCCCCAGAGCCACATGGTGGAGGGCCCCCTACATTGTGCGGGCCCCTGGGCATGGGCCCCATAGCGCCATGCATTAATCCTCCCATGGCTCTGTGGGCTTGATACAATTGTGTTGTGGTCAGAGGGCATCTTTTGGCCAGCTTCAGTAGGCCCTATTTACTGTCAGTAATCAATTACCACCAGGCCGGTTATTTATATATTCATTTGTTCATTGCTACTTCTCAGGGCTTTTTTTTAAAACTTTCAGGCTCATCTTCTTTATGCTGTACAGTGTTAACTTTGTCTTGTCTGATAACTGAAGATACAATGAAAATCTTTATGCAAAATATAGGAAGATGACACATGGTGAAGTGTTTACTTCACTTCCTTACCCATGGCTCTCATGGAGACTGTAATTTATGACTGGATATGTGAGGATAAAATCTGACACTAGACCAGTCTGTGACAACATCGATGCATCTGGGTTTGTGGTGGATCCAACTTACTTAAAAAAAAACCCTTATTTCCACGTAAAGTATTCCTCCTATATACATTACTGTCAGTTAATAAACTTGCTAATGTGAGCTATGTTGATTATTATTACAAAATCAAGATTGAGTTTTAAACAGTCTCCTCTTCAGTTCTTCCATTTAATTCCCCCGTCTCTTTATACATCAGATTTCATCAAAGTATTTTGTTACTACATTTTTTAGAATAATGAGTGCACATGTGTTCTTTGTTATTCATTAAATTACAATTTATAATTATAACAAATAAAAAAATCATGACAGGAGATTTTGTTTGGAAATAACTTGGGTTTATAGTTAACATATTTAGTTCCAGACAGTGTGGGAAGAATTTTCTAAAAAAATCAGGATGACATTTTAATCGGAGATAGGGTGAGACTGGGGGGGAGGGGGTTGAATTTGCAATTATAATGATGCCAGAACAAACATTGCATACTGAGCTCCGAAAATGAATGATGGTATTGAAAAGATGCATTGTAACCTGTTTATAAATTGCTGGTTTTGCACAACTTTTTTCTTAAAACTTCCCAAAACAAAACCCATACAACTTGGCACATGGATCCTATAGTATATGGGTTTGTGTTATGTGGTCTTGGTGAATCATATGTTATATAGTATAACAATTTTTAAAGCACCTAAGTGACGTAGGATCCTGAATTCTATATTCAAAAAATGGTTTAGACACTTATGAGCCTAAGAACCCATTTATTTGACTTTCAGTGAAACTAAGGGTATGTCTGTAGTGACAGAGCAAATTTGTTGCTGCCAGTGTGCTCTTCTGAGTTTGGTTGAGTGGTCTGTCAAGATGAACTTAATTGGTCTGCAGCTTGACCCTATAACTCCAGCCTCATAACTGGAGTAGCACTAAGTCGACCAATGGCACTTCCAGTTGCCTTAGCACAGCATGAACAGGGAGGTAGTTGGGTGATGGGAGATACACAGCATTTTACGTACCTTCAACATCTTCCATTGACTGCCACCGAAAAGTGTGGTGAGTATAAACTAGGGCTTAGATACGTAAAGCTATGTCTACATTGCCGCACAGTTCATATTTAGGACGTGCGAGTAGCTGTCTGTAGCAAAATGCTGTGCTGTACCTCCCCCTTGTGGATGCTGTAGGAACATATTAAAAAGTTCCTCCTCATTTATATAGTCTTGTTTGAAAATAGGCCAAATAATTTGAAAATGGGACTTAAATGCTTTTGAAACTTTTACCATGAGGCTCCCAAGTCACATAAATTGTTTTCAAAAGTTTAGTCACGAGATTTGTTTCTCTCCCATGTGAGCTATAGACAAGTGTTTTATAGTGTTTTTATGCATCAGCAGTTCATCTTGCTCCACATTTCTTGTCAGTATGCATGAACTTGATGACACCAGTTTATTAATATGTTGTTTTCTGTATGGGATGAGGAGACGATGCTTGACTTCTAGTGAGCTTTGGGGCAAAGGATCTCAAAATTTTCATATTATAAACCACAAGTAAATATCAAAATTGCCTGGTGCATCTCCGCCGTTTCTAAGTGCAATCACAGGAACCCTCTTCCCTCCCATTCACAATCTCATAACATCCCTATGACAAGCACAGCAATTGCTTACTTGGAAAAATAACATTAGGAAAGTATAAAATATATATTCATATTTATTTAAATGAAATTTAGCAGCTAGATATAAGGAGGAAAGCCAGCACCAAGTGACCAGTTGTCTGTGGACTATCAACAAATGATGCTGGGTTGAGCAGTGCTACTTTAGCATATTGCAGCACAGGAACATTAGAATAACTATTCAGGGTCAGGCCGAATGGTCCATCCAGTCCAATATCCTGTCTTCTGATAGTGACCAATGCCAGGCATTTCACAGGGAATGAAAAGAACGGATTAATTATCAAGTGATCCATCACATCATCCACTCCCAATTTCTGGCAGTCAAAGGCTGGGACCAGCCAGAACATGGAAACACACCATGGACCTTAGTCTTTGACAGACCTGTCCTCTGTGAACTATCAAATTCCTTTTTGAATCCAGTTACACTTTTGGGATTTACTACATCCATAGTCAATAAGTTCCAGAACTTAACCATGTGTTGTATGAAGAAGTACTTCATTTTGTTTGTTTTAAACCTGCTGTCTATTGATTTCACTAGGTGACCCCAGGTTTTTGTGTTATGTGAAGGAATAAATAACTTCTTTATTCACATTCTTCACACCATTCATCTTATTATAGACCACCATCATCTCTCCCCCCTTATTTGTCTCTTTTACAAGCTGAAAAGTCCTAGTCTTTTAAATCTCTTCTTGTATGGAAACAGTTCCATACCCTAATCATTTCTATGTGCTTCTTTGTACCTTTTCCAGTTCAAATATGCTTTAGGCTGACAAGAACTGCATGCAGTATTACAAGCTGTGGGCATACTGATGATTTATGTAGTGGCATTATGATATTTCCTTTCTTAACTATCCCTTTCATAATGGTTCCTCATATTCTGTTAGCTTTTTTGATTGCTGCTGCACATTGAGTGGATGACACCAAGATCTCTTTCCTGAGTAGTACCAGCTAATTTAGATCTCATTACTGTGCACGTGTAGTTGGGATTATGTTTTCTAGCTTGCATTCATTTGCATTTATCAACATTGAATTTCATATGTGATTTTGTTGCCCCATCACCCACTTTTGTGATGTCTCTTTATACTCCGGGCCGTGGATTTAGTTACAATAATCACTTTTGCTCAGAAGGGCAGTTTCTCTGTGATGTTTTTGAGATATATTTCCCCTCCCTTCCCTGCTCCCCCCAATTTAATGCTGTATTGTCAACATGACATCAGTTGAAGCAAAGCTGGGAGCTTTTGAAGATATAACTTCCTTGGGTTACATTTTTTAAATTTTATTTGAATAACTCCAAATTCCAGTTAGCTTAGGACCGAAGCATGACCTGTCATTCAGGCCAGCAAAAAAGATCAGAAAAGGGAAAACACGTGCCCTTTGCCCTATCTTACCAATGCAGAGTACCCTCTATTCCTGCATTCAGAGGAAGCAGGCATCTCAGGGCCACCACATCCCTTGTGTGTGCAGAGAATGGGATGGGCTGAGTAGGGAATGAAGCCTTGACTCCATAACTTCAGTGTGTCCCATGGTATGGGTTACGGTGTTGTGTTGGAAAATACGTACATAAATAGACTTGAATGCTGTTTACTCCCTCCCCACAACAGCTGGGAGACTGTGTCCCTGTCTGCTTCAGGGGCACCTCAAGAGCACAAAGCCCTTTACTCTGAGCTAGATTGTGAACTGACAATCTACCCCAGCCTGCTAACTAACCTCATGGCATGTAGCTATATGAGTGTACAAAGGGGAGTATTTAGTCAACAAAAGGGGTGAAAAAATCTCCACCCTCTGCAAAACAAGTGAGGAGCAAGAAAGGAATTGTGGATCTCTGAATAATAATTTGTTTCCTCATGTGCTCTGGGGCTAGCATAGCTATGAACTGCCCCTTACTCAGGGTACATTGTAAAATTACAGTGGGGCCCTTTGAAAAGACTACACATTTTTTTCTTTTCTTTTTGATACCATATAAGCCAACAAAAATGTGATAATGCTTTATATACAGGATACAAACATAGGATTTGGCAAATAGGAACTCTCTTCCCTTTGGTCACTAACTTCCTGCTCCTCAAAGTGCCACACAGCCAGTTACCTAAGCCCAAGAAAATGATGAGCCCTGATGATTTAAATACCTTAGGAGAGACTAGAATCCTAGGAGTTAAGGAAGTGACTTCCCTTTACATGCTCTTTGTCAGACATGGAGGACCCTGAGGATTTGCAATGAAATAGGAAGTCTCCCTGGTTTGAGTTTGACCAAGGAATGTGGTGGTCATAGTCATCGTTATGTGACTCTTGTGTAGTGATCTATGTAAATAATGTGTTGATCTTAGTACAAGAAGGCCCTAGTGGACATATACACTGTAGTTGGGTTTTCAAAAAGGCAACAAATCATATCCTGCCAGAGATCAAATAGCGCCATTGCAGGAGAAATGTTTAGTGCCACAGAAAAGCCTGGTCTGCATTGGTTTACTTAAAAGTTATGTTGGTATCACTATGTTGGTTGGGTTAGGGGCATGCTTTGTTTTATTTTATTTTGCTATTCTGCTACATGATCCATGTAGTCACAGTTATATTAGCATAACTGGCTTACTCTGGTGTAGTTTATTCCAAGTAAAGCTGCATTCGTATAAGAAGGGTTTTGCTGGTTTAATTACACTGAAATACCAACATAACAGACAAGGTCTAAATTTTGATTGAACAATTCTACTTTTGCTCCACCGTGTCTCCCTACTTTTGCCTACATAAAATATTTTTTGTTCAACACATGCAAGTCCCAGTTGCTTATTTTTATTATGGACATCCTCTTATTGGCCCTGATTCAGGAAGGGCATTTAAGCATATGGTTAAAACGTGTTTAAATGCTTTCCTTAATTTGGGACCACATGCATCCCTGTTCTGTCACCAATGAGAAGTTGTCGTCCATTGGGTGTTGTCAGAGACACCAGCATTATTCCCATGTATGTGGAAAAAGAAATGACTGTAGTATCTTGGAGCTTGGCCATGCAGTGCTGCAATGAACACTGGGGGAATATTAATTCTAATGTGCACCAATGTGTTGCTCACAGATTGGCCCAGGTAGACCCTGCTGTCATGCGCTAAAGGTTCCCTAGTGAACAGAAAAGAACAATTAATGCACGCCAGCCTGGTCTACATGGGCCAGTTAATGTTCAGCACATTGGTGCACAAAAGAATTCTCATGCGCCTTCCTGTGCATTGTTGTGACATATTGACAAGCCTTCAATAGCTCATGTGCTAATTGTGAGCAGATGCTAACTTTTCCGTGGCAACCAGCATAAATCCACATAACAAAACATCGTGACATTTGGTCCCAATTAATTGCTTGCTGTAATCTCAGTAGAGAAACTATGGTAGAGAGACTGGTCCATTGTGGTCATCCACTAAAGATGTTTGACTAATTTCATTTCCATGTAAGCCACTGAATTCACTCCACTGATTCCAATGGGTCTACTCTCCGTAGATGAGAGTGGTAGCATACTGGCAGAGCATTAAGAAGTTTACACTATTTTTATTTATCCTTTACCTCTTGTGGGAACAGACTTTTTTAATTTTCAGTGTTTTCAATCTAGTATTTTCCACCAACTTCAAAATAAATAAAGCAGGCAATCTGTCTTAGAAGCAGAACTGTTAAATGTTAGTTGATGACTTGCATTTATAGCGTCTTTAATTAAGATGAGAAACATTTAATTATGATGATAGGAATTAAATTTTCTCTCTTTGAAATTGTGTTTTTATTGAAATCAAAGATACTATTATGCCCAGAAAAGGGTAGGACTGTGGGAGTTCTAGAGACCAAAGTCTTTTGTCCATAATCCAAATATTGTACTGCATAGACATACACACTGTGCGTTTCCCATTACTGCACTGCCAACACTTTCAACCTGGCATGGATTCTAAATTGTCTCCTTAGGAACAAAAGAAAATTTAGTCAAAATGTTATCTCAAACATTGGTCTCTCCTGAATGGCAAATAAAGCTGAATCATATTTTACAAAATGATATTGGCTGGTTTTATGCTATGATCATTTAAGAGGGAGTGAGCTGAGACCATGAAGTTCATCTAAGTTATGCCAGAGACAACATTAAGACTGGTATTCAGAAATAATTAGCTAGAATTTTGTACAGCCTGTAGATCCATACACAGATGTTTGCAGATGCATGATAGAAACAAAAAGCAAAATAATGATTGTGTTGTGGCTACAAAGTCATTTTAAAAACTATATTAAAACAACCTTATGAATGCCACAAAAAAATACTATCCAGAGGCTGCTAAACAATGTAAGAACGGAAGTATGTTTTGTGAATGGAAATGAAAAAAATGTGATGAATGTCTGTAACAATGCCTTAAAGAAACACAATTCCCTAATCTGTCTCTAAGGATATAACTGCACAGAAAATCACCTGGAATTTACAAGATTCCCCCATGCATAAGTAGTGCTAGTGCCCTCAGTGAACACAGATGCAATGCTAGATTTTGGACCTGGGGAATGAAGCAGTCCCCTGAGATATCTGGGTATGTCTACATTGAAGTTTGACACCCAGGGGTTAAAGTAAGGTGGAACGCCCTGGAACAGCCCACTATTTTTAGGAACTCAGCATTTCAGGGCCCCTAAAAATAGAACATGGAGCCGGAACGCTGCGTTCCAGGGCCCATCATTTAAAAATAGCAGGCCATGGAACACGGTATTCTGGTTCCATGTTCCACTTTTAGGGGCCCAAACACTGGGCCCCTAATAATAGCAGGCCCTGGAGTGGCATTCTGCCACGTTCCAGCAGACAGGGGCAGGAGCCAGGGGCGTTGCTTGGGGCTCAAGCCCCACCTCAGACTCTTCCCCTTCCATGCCCACCCCAACCTGGGGCCTGCAGCCTCTTTCCAAGCCGTGCCGACACCTCAACCTGGTGCCTGCCGCCCCCATCTCCACAGTCATGCTGCTCACGAGTAAGTTCGGGGCAGCCTGGCTCACGCTCAGGGGGTTTGGGGGCAAGGGGTGGGGTGTTGGCATGTGGAGGGGCAGGAGGTGGCATCTGGGGAGGCCACCTACATGGGAGTGTTTTGGGGCCCCACAGATTATGCTTTAACCCCTGTAGACACCCTTGGCTAGCCCATGGCACCTGACTTGAGCTTCTATGGTGGAGGCTAAGGGGCCATTTAATTGCGATGTAGATGTTCAGCCTTAGGCTACAACCTGAGTTTTGGGACTCTCCACCCTTTGAGGGTCGAAGCATCTGAGCTCTAGCCCTGCCCCACAGATAAACAGCCCCTTCAACTGAGCCTTGTGAGTCTGAGTTAGCTGGCACAGGTCAGCTGCGGGTTTTTAATTGCAGTGTAAGCATAGGCTCTGTAGCCCAGTCCAAGTGCACTAAAAGTTCCCTAGTGAACAGAAAGAAACAGTTAATGCACACTAGACTGGCCAGTGGGCCAGTTAACGTGCAACACATTGGTGCACAATAGAATTCGCACACCCCTTACAGTGCATTGTCATGCCATATTGACAGACCTCAACAATCAAGACCTTAAATTAGATTCATCTTGCCTGGTTTTAGCTTCAGCCAACTGTTTTTCATCCAGGTGCAAAATCAGGCTCTAGCATGAGGGAAGCTGGAGGATGGTGCTGTCTGTGTCTGCTGAAAAGAAGTTGGAGAACCAGGGACATCCCTGGGGGAAGCGGGGCACAGGGCCAATCAGCCTGTGGGGTTCCCGTCCTGCCGCCCTCCCATGCTGGGGGGATAGTGCGGGCCAGCCCAGAGGCCAGGCCCTGCATTTCTGCCCCCTCCTGCTTGCTGCCAAGGGCAGTGGGATGGGAGGCAGCGTGGCAGTGGGGGGACAATGGCACAGGCCCCCCTTACAGCGGGGCCTGCAGAACCACAGGGTCCGAGACGATCACCCTGCTTGCCCCCTCAGTGACAGGCCTGTGGAGAACAGGCTGGTGTTGGTGTTGAGCTGGGAAGAACTCCACATCAGTTGCTCCCTGGATACCTAGTATCTGAGGGGTGTGTGTGTGTGTTAGTTTCAAATAATCATTCATATGTTTCCTTTCACATAGCTGGTGCACTGTTATGCTAGGAGACTTGAGGCAGGACTCAACAAAACCTGGGCACCAGGTTGCCATAGTAATCAGGATTTGTAGCCTCACTTCTTGCTCCACTGCAGAAATGCAGTAGATGAACGCCCTCTGGTAAGCAAAAATAAAACTGCTGGCGCCTAGCTGGAAGCCAACTTGTTGAGGGCTGGTTTGGGTCCAACAGGACCTGGAAGTGGCTGTTGGAAGTCCCCACTCAGTATTTCAGTCTTTTTTTCCTCTATTTTACTCAGACATACAGCTCGAGGAAGGAGAGGAGACCTGTAAGGTCTGCTTCTGACTCCCAATGGCATGCAGTCTCCAAGCACTGTTCTATAGGAGAAATGTGAAAGAGAAAAATAAATTAAAACTATTATATCCTTAATTTTAAAACCTAAAAGCACTTGATTTTAGAGTCTTTTTTACAGTATTATAGCCATTCCTTCCTTTTGTCATTACAACAAGGTAGGCTGTCACCTTAGCCTGAGTTCTACAACCGTATGCATTATTTCTGCTCTATTTCTCATTTCATTATTAGACTGATTCATTGTGACCAATGGGTAAAAACTACAACGCTAAGTATTTCTCAGACTGTAAGGTGCAATTCTTGTGAGTAGAAATTATCGACTGTACTTCTATTCCTCCTTATTTAAGTGTGTATAGTTTTTTTTAAAAAGGGAAACATCTTTCCATTAGACATCTCCTTTCTTAATCATTATGCTTGAATTACTTCTTTGGTTAAATATAAGGGAAACATTAGCCCTGAATAATGTCTTCCTGTATGACTAAATAACGAATGATTCCTTTCCTCTCTAAGGTGGGTGGGGATCTGACCCAAGCACGAGAACAGATTTGAGATCTCGGGGCAGATTCTGATTCTCTCCTCAGTTGTGATCAATGTAGGACCAGAGGTCATAGGCAATAATGGCATCAAATAATGAGTAACATGACAACACAAGAGCATAAGACCATTTCTCTAGTAAGGCTTCGGTTTCTTCTGCTGGAAGGAAAATCCACTTTGCTTCGGAGAGACGCAGCTTCCCAGACATACAATCAGGAGAAAACTAAATTGTAATCATGCATTTGTAACCGATAAGCAGCATGGGTGTATGTTGTGTCTCCCTCTAGTTGTTGAATAGAAGCCTACTCCGGTGGCACATCGAGTTACTTCTTTAGCCCCTATTTTTTAGCTGGGGCCCTGCCTCTCCAGGGTGGGCCCAGCCAGTCCTGCTTGCAATAATATGACTTGAAGCTTCCTGCTGATGCTCCAGTTGCCTAGTAACTGAAGCGTCAGGAGGGGGAGAAGCAGACCAGTTGCTGCTGCTCAAAGGCTAAAGCGGCTGCCTGGGGCCAGAGCTGTGCAGATGGAGAGCAGTCCATCCCTGCCCGTCTGCCTGCAGCACCTCTGGTCACCACTGTGGCCGCCCATTGCTGGCTGGTCTGTGGTTGTGGCAGCAAGCTTGCACCGTGGGCAGGTCTGCTGACCAACTGGGTGGGCCCATGCCCACCTGGCCCCACCTGTAGCCATGCCCCTGGCTCAGATGTGAGAGTTTTGTGCTGCTGTAATGCAAGTCCTGGGATCCAACTCTTTTGATGATCCAAACCTGGGATTATTACAGTCTTAACCGGGAAGTCAGAAAAATATATTGAATATCAATATGAGTATAAACTTGCATCAATTAACTGCCTTTGTGCAGATCACAGAATAGCTTAGCATTAATACATTGGAGAAATTTCAGCTTTGTCTTATATATTAAGTTATCATTGTGTCAAAAAGAGAATGTAATTCAGTTCCAAGAATTTAGTGGGTTGGATTTTTACAGATTACTGCCAAATAACTGTGTTACCTGTGTTCTCAAAACAACTACTTGATGATTGTTTTTTTCATAATTATACACATGGGTACAGCCGTATGCCTGGATCCTGTGATCCTAAACCTAACCTGCCCCAGACACAATCATGCTGGCCTCATCCAGTTTGGATTTAGTCCAGAGACCTCTTTCTTACAGCATGCAAAAATCTGAAGAAGGTATTGCAGCACTTTCATAGCTCTTTGGCCCATGCCCTTTTCCCTCCCCACCACACTGGGATGAAAGTGATGGCATCAGGCCTTTCACGCCTGAGTGAATTTTAATCTCAGATTAAATTAATATGATCTAGAGAAAATTTCTGTGTTTTTTTCTTCTGGCCTCATTATGCTTAATTAAAATATTTGAATGCTTTGAAACAGAATTTACATACATACCATATGAGATGAATGTATGGCTACCTGTCCCTGTATTAATCAGTGTGTAATTTATGACAAACTACACCTATCTGTATTCGTGTATTAGGAAACATTATTGTTTTTATGTTACGTTTGATAGTGTAGCACATCCTTGTATGTTTGCTGCAGGAGTGATGAAGTTTTTTAGAAAATAAGAATATAGAAAAGTCCAGCTACTGTTATTAGCCACCTATTTCTTTTTTAAAGATATGGTTCTGCATGTTTGTGAACATTAAAACAGGTGACATTATGGAGTCTTTATGACAGATATTTGTAAGAATATTTTTTTTAAATACTGATCATTAACAGTCCACTGATATATGAAGGCACTGATCAGATTCATAATCCTGCTACTGTTGTTGTATTTCTGTAGTTACAATGTTTTTCTACACATTATATATGTTTGTTCCTTGGTATTTTTGAAACTTAACCATGGTTAACTTGAGAACTTCAAGTTTGTTCCTTTAAAGAAACAGAAATTCTGTTTTCTTTGACAACAGCTGTTTCTCCGTAGCTATAACAATATCCTTGAAAATTGTGTTCTGGAAAGTATGAAGAGTTACTGATCCGAATCTATCATTCCTTATGCATTAAGCTTTTTGCTATAACTCAGTGCTTGATGTTATCAGAGATTTGAAACTATGGAAGGATCAGGACAAATATAGTATTTGAAAATTGCATTTTGCGCCTATTCTGTTCATCTGCAGTTTTACATATTTTAAAATCTTGAATTTGAACCATGTTTAATACTTGCTTTAGTTTGGGATGGTTACATGAAAACATGGGGGCTTGTGTGAAGAATGCATAATAACCATGACTATTGGTTGACCTTCATTCAATCTGAATTTGTACTTCTACAGAGTAAGGGCCTGAGCAATCTGTCACATGCACTTGTTTTCTCTTTTGTAACTCCATTCCACTTCCGATCCATGCATTTATCACCTTGACACTTCCCTGTTTTCAGTTTCTTACAGCTGTGACAAACTTGGACCATTTGGGCTGAAATCTTCCACAATGCAGGCAGCCTCAAGCTAAATATTTTTGGAAAATTTCAGCCAAACTGGATTAGTGAATCTAGAGAATGAGGCTAAGGAAAAGGCATTATTTTCTCCATGTTAAATATTCTGGCAGTCTTTTTTTTTTGGAGCAGGGGCTTGAAATCTGGAAAAGGGGTGGTTTTTGTGTCTGGAATTTGCCTTTTTGTTTCCCTTGTGAAAATCCACCTGCAAGATGCAAGCCTTTAAGAAATCACAGTTCTTTGATTTGAGCATCTGATGAGGTGGGATTTTCTCCCACAAAAACTCATGCAATAAATAAATTTGTTATTCTTTAAGTGCCACAGGACCCCTTGTTTGAAACCTCTGATGACTGTCCCCACTGAGCCAGCTTGTGCTTCCACACAGTAACTTGTGCGGGCCATAGTCAGAGTTTTCCTGTAATGACTGTTTGTTACCTGCTGCTCCAAGCTAAGCATGAGAAGTGAGAAGAGGGGAACTCTCTCTCCTGGGTTCTGAGGCTATGTCTATACTAGCAAATCAGTTCAGACTAAGCAAGCATAGTCTGAACTAATTTGAACCCTGTCTATGTAACCCATGGGCTTAAAGGAGGAGTGTTTCTTTAAGAGTTTTGGGGGTGTCTGAGTTGCTCTTGCTGGGTCGCTGTTGCTGGGCAGATTTAGCTGCCTAGACCCAGAAGTTCCAGCATGTTCTGTGTAGTTTGGAGGATGCTCAGCAAGGTCCCTGCCAGCGCAGTGGTCAGGGGTCTGAGATCAAGCAGCCAGGCCAGTTGCATGAGGAGAGCGCTGGTGCTCTGTGCAAGGGGAGAAGCTGGGCCAGGAGCAGACAGCAGGCTGTTTTCCCAGCTCTGGGGCATTTTGCTTCAGGTCAGTAGCCTTGTTAACCCTCCAGCAGGGGAGTCTGGAGGCAGGGGGTACAGAGAAGCAACTATTGGGAAAAGAAGGGTGGTTGCCTTCTAACTTTATACTCTGGGTTATGGGCTTAGCTACAGTTCTTTTGTGTAATAAGGGGAAAGAGAGAATTATATTTTGTTATTGTCAGAGATGTATTTTTCCTTTGTAACAGGGTTTTTTATAGATGTGTGTACGTAAATGAGTGTGGACTGAGTAAGCTGTGTGGACAGCAGTGCTCCCAGCAGAGGAAGAAAAGTTTTCCAGGACTCATCCAGAGGATTTCTGCTGCCAAAGAGGAGGGAGCTGCTGCTTCTAGCACAAGCCTTTGGACTTGGTGACTTGAGACCATAACAGACTCATGTGGACACTGCTAGATAGCCACTATGTATTATAGATCTGTATACTAATAATTTCTTCTGCTTTCATAGAAGGTTTGTAAAGTTAATGTTTAATATAGTACGTTGCTTTTGTTTGTTTGTTTTTTATGAATTCCGAACAGTCTTCACTGTGAGCCCCTTTACAGACTAGATCCTGGCTCTCCAGCTGCTTTTTGCAGGTCTCTGCTTTCTGTGAGGCACTGGAGAGGGGCAGATAAATGACTTTGAGCCCACCCAAGCAGGTTACATCTACACTAGCCTTTGGCTAGTTTGAACTAAGAATTTTTTTAGTTCAAACTAGCCAAAGCTTAGTTTGAGCTAGCTAGTTCGGTTGGTTAGTCCGAACTAACTGCTTAGTTCAAACTAGCTGTTTTGGCTGGTTCAGACTAGCACTATGTATACATGGTAGTTTGAACTAGCAGTTAGTTTGAACTAAACCATGTTTTTAGTTCAAAATAGCTGCACTTTTTTATTTCAAACTAAAAAGTTAATTTGAACTAAAAAAGTGCGGCTAGTTTGAGCTGAAAGTTAGTTCAATTTGAAAAAAACGCTGTTGAATTTGAACTAACTTTGAACTACTTAGTTGGGACTAACCAAGTCCAAACTAAGACTTTTGGGTGTAGGTGTAGCCCGAGTGACTTGTCTGGCACCCAGGCAACGTGGAGGAAAAAAGCTGTACAGCTCTGGGGTGGGAGGGGTGGAAAGGGAAAGGACCAGACTGGATAAGGAGTCTGGTGAAACTGTGCTGGGGTGGGGAAGATACTGGAAGTTGGAGCCTGGGACTTGGAAGGAATCAGTAGGGTTCAGAACCGAGGGCAAGTGGGAGAGGACCTGCCACTGGCTGGGTTTGAACAGTGTGCAGTAAATGAGGCATGGGACCATGCACTTAATGAGAATAAGACAAAAAATATTGAATTGTTCATTAAGTGAAAGCTGCTCATCCTGTGCACAGAAGGGGCCAAGGAGCCCATGGGGAAAAAAAAGTATGGGACCATGTAATAAAAACAGTATCCTAAATTCATGTGTACAAGAGAACTAAATTAAGGTTGTGCAAGTAATCTTAACTTTGGCATTTCATAACTTTTGATTACTGGACTTTGCAATCTTTAATTCTTTTAACATAGTTTTTGTGGGTGTGTGATAGGCTAAAGTACACACAAGCGGTACAAATAATATAAGCATAAGCCTATATAAATGTCTGTGCAGTTTTTTTTGTTTACCATATTGGAAAAATAACTGCTTTAGCTATAGTGGTATTTTCACATCTACTGGTAGGAGTTGTATTTAATATTTTGTATCCATTGGACTTTTGGGCTCCCACCCCCAAGAACACCAACTTTACAATGACAGTTC
The DNA here is from genome assembly GCA_007922195.1 of Podocnemis expansa. Classification (NCBI taxonomy): domain Eukaryota; kingdom Metazoa; phylum Chordata; order Testudines; family Podocnemididae; genus Podocnemis; species Podocnemis expansa. The sequence continues at coordinate 6,450,302 of ML682004.1, forward strand.
CTTGTTTTATAATACAGGAATAGCTTCAGTTTTTATTTGCAAGTGGTAGTTATTTAACAGTGTAACAGGGGCTGCACTCTCCGGCTCCTTTTCTTTGGCTTCTTCCTCATCTCATACACAGATGAGCCCAGAGTTTTTAACTACTCTTGCTCCTTTATTGAGAGTGCTTCTTACAAACCTTCATCCCAACACCACTTAAGCCAGCCCACCTTCTCTGGGCCTGCTTCAAGTCCTGGGGGCTCAGGGTCATTCCCCTTCCCTCAGCCTCCTGCAGACAGCGTTCAAAGACTCCCTCCACCTGAATCATGCCTCAGGCTCCTGAAGCAGACTTCATCCCTCACTGGGGAGCCACACAGGTGTTGCCCATAACATCATTACCTTCTGGGCTTGGCCTCAGGCAGGTTAGTATGGCCAGCTGCCAGGCATTAGCCCTTCCGTCAGGGTGCCTTAGGGCCGCCTTGCTCCTTGGTAAGGGACGGCCAAGGGGGAGCCCAGCCCCTTGGTTGGGGTAGTCAAGGCTGAAGCAGGCATTTCCCATGCTCCACTCTGCCATAAATGGACTAAACTGTTCAATTAGAAAAAGGTTCTGCACATCCACAAAGCAACTGTATGATGATGTTATACCAAAACAAAATTCTTGATACTGTTTTCTTATATTTAAAGATCACTTTTCTGCATAAAACCATTGTGAAGAGAGTATATATTTTCAGTTATAGCTAGACTAAGAAGAAACAGTGTGCCTTAATTACCAGAGCATTCAGTACTTCATATATTTTTCCCCATTCTTGTGCAAGTCTTATTGAACAGACTAAAACTATAGTAACTTGACCAGGGGTGGCCAAACTATGGAACTCAAGAGCTACACAAGTCAATTATTAAACCTTCGAGAGCCGCACTGAGGCATACAGCCATATACTTTTACCCACTCCAAAATGACTCAGTTTAAAATTCATTGCACACTAATTTTATCATAAAACGAGGACAAACACTGATCCTCCTAAAGCCAGATTTTAATAATTTCTGAAGGTTACCATGAAAATTAAGCCTTTACAGTAAAAACTTAGCTGCTGCTTGATGTAGAAGACCGCAGGCGACTGGCGAGTTTTTTTTAAAATCCTAACTATGCTGCACTTCTCCCCACCATCCCCGACCATGTCATGCTTCTCCTCACTGTCCCAATGCCCTCTTGAACTCCTAGGCTGGGGCTGCTTTCCTTAATTGATTTGCTGACATTCTTCCGGGAGCTGCAGTTTCTCATTCAAGAGCCACATGTGGCTCCTGAGCTGCAGTTTGGCCATGCCTGAACTTGACATTAAGAAGGTAGGTTGTATTTTAAGGCACTGATGTGAGCTTAGGTACCTTGCTATCAACACCAAGTTCGAAAATGTCTGTCTGTATGTGCTGCCTTGTTGAATAATGCCTAGTCTACTGGCTGTTTGGGGACTGTCTCAGGCTTTGAACATCCATCATGAGCAGCTAGTGTCATGGTCAGCAGCCTGGGGCTGCTTCATCTCTCAGCAAGCATGAATATAAATTTTGCTAGGATGATGAGGCTGACTGGTAGCTCATTCTGCAAGTATTTCTGTTGATTTATGTGTAATGAAACATCACATGCATACCACAGAGCAATTAATTGGGCCATGAGTATAGTAAAATTCATGATATTTGGGTGGGACCGAGGGGCTGAGAGCAAATCCTGGACAAATTGTCTTTGCTAAGGCCGTGCTGGTTATAATGCAGTTTCCCCCACCTCTCTCCACCAGTTTTCCTGACCTGCAAACACAACTCTGTGGCAGCTGGGGGCTTAGTGTTCCCAGGCCTCTGCTGTATTTGGGAAATTGTCCTGAGGAGAAAAGTCTTAAATATTAGCTGTAATGGATGTGTACATGATTACAAAATGCTGGAAAAATTCCTAGCTAGTCTGATAACATACTGTAATAAAAGAAAGTTGGGTATCTGAGGTTCACTAATGACAGCTACCTGCTTCCAGCAGTCATGAAACAGTCATGATTTATTAAATATTTCAGCTGTGAGTTTTCAGAGATCAGTGGTATTTAGCTCTAAACAATGTGAGGGTTCTTTTTTGTGTGTCTGTTTGTTTTTTTTCTTTTCCCTGTGGTGCTTGTGTTCCTGCCATTCCCAAAACTTATCAGGGAACTCTCTACTTAGCTGTTAATCAGAGATTGTTTTAGAAGTGAACAATAGGGTTTAATTTTCAATGACTGGTAAAATATTGCTAAAACTCCTTTTTACCATGAATTTCTCTACTGACTGTGTAGCTTTTATAATCACTGTTTATATATGTGGCTTTTATGTTCTGAGTTGTATCAGCAAACTAGAAGCAGTGCATTAAAATTACTAACCACGAGCAGCTGCTGGATAAGAGGGTGGGTTTTGTCTTTACCTTAGTTCATTGTCCCTTGACCTATTTAAGCACTTCATCTTTTGTGCTATCTTCTGGCTGGTAGGTCTGAGCTATTTTTCATTGCCTCCAACTTGTGGCTTCTCTCCACATCCTTTGTTGTACCAAAAAAACAAACAAAAAAAACCCCACACAAACAAAAACTTAGAGCTTTCTGAGCAGTTGGCCTGGATATATTTCTTTATCCTTCCTTTAGTCTTCTGCTACTACAAGGTGTGCCCATGGGGTATTTATTACTCTGCTAACCCACTCTCTCATTATTTTGGATCCTTTCTTCTGAATAGCTCTGCTTCTCTGCTGCTGCTTCCATTTTTCCTAGGTGGCAGAAGCAGAATTAAATTGGAAATTGTTGCTCATTTCTAAACAGCACCCTTGAAACAAACTACAGTCTAGGATACACTTACACAGCAAAGCAAAACCCATGACTGGCCCATGTCCGCCAACCCAGACTCGTGGGGATGGAGCTGCAAGTCTGTTTCATTGCTGCATAGATTTCTGTGTTTGTAGTGTGCCCGCTCACCCTGCAAGGCTCTCGAGTGGGAGAGTTCAGCTTCAGCCCAGGTGCTTACACAGCAGGGGAACAGCCATGAAGCCTGAGCCTTGAGAGTTTGAATGAGCTGGCAGGAGCCAGCCAGGGGTTTTTCTTTGCTATGTACACATCCTCTTTGCAGCTACAGGCATCAAGAGAACTGTCGGTGTGCTTCTGCAGACTCAGGAAGGCAGCACAGAATCAAGTTGGAAATGCTACTTTGTTTTCTTTACTCAGGACTTTCTCATCCAGGGAAACCTTTCTAGTAGCTCCCATGGGTTGGATTTTTCAATCTCTACTTTGTATATTAGAAGAAGACACAATTCTTGTACAGCACACTTGTACTATGCACATGTCAATGGTGAGAAATAGATATTTTAAAAATGGTATTTGGCTTTAATATGTTCAAAACAAAAAATCACTCCCATTTATTTTTTGTTTGTTTTACAGGCATTCCCCTGTATTTCAACAGGAATTTATGGTAAGTAAGGCCTATTGTTATTTACCATTTTAGTAGGGTTTTTTTCCCCCATAGAAAATGGTCCCTGTTGTTTAAACAAAGATGGTTTTGTGCATTTGAAGAGTATATCTCATTGTGGCTAGTATATGATTTATTATTTTTGTTGTTATACAACAGCATCCAATCCAACAAGTTGGATCTTGTTGTGCTGGTAAAATACAGTCTGTGGCCCAAAAAATCTATATAGGCTAAGACCCTGGTCTTGCTCACACTTATAAAGTTGTTAACCTGACACCCATATGGCTCCAATAGTGCAAAGTTAAGCAAATGCTTTTAGGGTAGGGTTCCACAGAGACAAAAACCTGAGATAATAGGGAACTGCATGCAACGTGGAAGCAAAGTGGGCAGGGTGATAGACACATATCTTATTAGTTTCATCATATTTTGTTCTTATTTTTTAAAATTTCTTTTCCTCTCAGCTAGTGATCTGTGGAGGATGAGGGATGGGGATATTAATAAAATATAGAAAATATTTATATGGACCTTAATATACATTTTTATTTTTTAACTCAGCTGCTCTATTATGAATCATCTGGTTTCTGGTGGAAGTCATGGGAGAGGTGGCTGTTGAAGAGGTAGTTGAAGATGGGAGAGGCTAGTTCTGGGAGGGTAATCCACACCCAAAAAGCAGCATGGAGAAATGAATGGAGACAATCCTGGGTGGAATAGATTCTTTATTGGCAGACACAAGTATTTCTAGCTTTAAGTCTGTTACATTGCTTTTTCTTTTGTTTAACATTTTAAAATGCATATGGAATTATAATAGGTAGAGTTATTTTTAATCTAATAGAGAGACTAGCGATGCAGCAAATTTAAAAAAAACATTATGCAAGAACCAAGAGATGCCATAATAATCATTACTTAGTAGTTATTATACAAATGAAAGATATATTAATTTGCAGCCCTTTTGCTGAGTTAATATTAAGATTGGCTAATCAGATATTAAGGAGGAGGAAAAAAGCTACAAAAGCATGACTGCATTATTAATTTTTTAATAGAAGAAAAATGTAAAATCTTTTTATCATGTACCAATGTCAGCATAGCATTGGACAGAGTGATTCCAAGCTGATTACTTTGATGGTTGTTAATTTGAATCGGATTTCAGAAAGTGGAACAGGAATTATGATCTTGTACTGTTCTTTTTTTTCCCCCTCCAGCTATATTAATGTTACTTATGAGAAGATAGCAGCTGCAGTTTAGAAACCATCAGATATGGTCCTGTCTGCAGACAAATCTTTGCCTCAGTCTCCAAATCTCTGATGTTCTAGGAACAGATCTATATTTCATTGCTAAACATTTGGAAAATCCACACATTTTGTTCCTTAAATCTTAACCTGGACTTTTTTTTTTTGTTAGCTTGCAGAAAGAGGTCAGATATGATGCATGTGTATGGAATTTACTAGCAAATAAAATGCACAATTACAGTTCATTTTATGAGAGCTGGATTAGTCAATAGAAAATAAGTCCTGCAGGCAAGAAACATGGTTCCCCAAAGTAACTGAAAGGAAGTTAGATAGAACCTTGAGTTCCCTTTCCCAGGCAATGGTGCTTTTTGAGAAGGTCATTGATTTTTTTTTTTTGAAGTTGGTGAGTTAAGACGCAGTTGAAGTACTATATGGCAGATGCAATTTCCATATGTTTTTGTTGCTTTCATTGGGGGCACAAGAAATAGAGCTTATTTCTGCCAAGATGCTCTGGTTATCCATAGTTTTCTAGAAAAAAGTTGTCATCGTGGAAATTCCTAATTCAGCTGCTTCTTTGCATTTCAGAGTGTGCCATCTAATTTTCAATGAGACATGAGTGACGTCTTTTTTTAAACAAACCTATTTATCCTGACTTTTTTTCAAAACTCTCAGCCATGATTTTTGAAAGGGCATTTTCATCTGGTAACAGCTAAGGGCAAGTCTCTGTGTGAGATCTGAAATGTTGACATATTTAAGAAAGGGTGACAGCACTTGCTGGGCAGTGCTGAACTTTCTAGTGACTCTGTGTTATGTAATACATTTGGGAACCAGGACACATACACAATGCACAGAGACATGTTTTTATCTTCTTGTTTGTTGTTCTCTCACACACTCACATGCCTTAGAGATCCCCTTTGCCTAGGACAACAAGTGAAGTGTTTCTATTTTATATAGTTGTTCATCACCATAGTACTTTGAGTGCACTCCACTTATGTGTTAAGCGACATAACTGCACATCAGTTATGTGGTGTTTATTCTCTCAGTCTTTCCCCATGGGGAGAGAGTTACTGCCTCGTTTTGGTAAGATTTATGGCTTTGGGTTTTAAAATGTACTAAATTTGTTGACTTTACTGGATAATGTGGTACATAACCTTATTTCTGAGCTGTCCTAATAATGAACATTGTTTCACACGTACTAGTAAGAAAATATTTATTTTCCTCTTTAAAGAATGTATGGCCCTGAGTCTACAGTCAGATCCATGCAGACAAAGCATATGCCAGGCAGATCCCCATAGACTAGAAGTTGAGCTTCAACACCAAGTCAGCAGGACTCTGACAGTTTGTAGGGGTTTACCTATGTGGAACCAATTGTGGGCCTGAGGCCTGTGTTTGCTCAAAGTCCTTGTAAATACTTGTTTGGCTTTTTATTCTCCTTGGCGTGTTGGCTCAGCTTAGGCACTTCTTTCTAGAGGAAAATCCATTTCTATTTATATCACTTCAGGGCATTCCTTCCTCAGAAAGAAGAACGTGGGAAGAAGAAAGTAAGCCTCCCACCAAGTTTTGGCTAACAGCTAGTTTCTTTTCATGTAGTGATGTCTGATGGGCAGATAGTCTGCATTACTCCCAAAATGCTCTCTTCACGCTCCAGCTTCTTGGACTGCCAAATGTTCGACTTGAATGAGTTAGAGCTGTGAGGAGGTCCAGAGGCAGGACGCCATAAAGGCAGCATGCCAAAAGTTAAAAAGGAGGCTCTGGGGTGTCTTCATTTCTCAAGATTGATTAATTCAAATGAGGGATTTAATGTGTTTAGGGTTTTTGTTTTAAATAGCTAGAAAGGGCCTAATGCTGACAGGAGCGCCCCTTGCCTTTGAAAAAGAGCTGGGACTCAGGGCTCGAGCCCCGTAAGCCAAGGGCCGTCGACACCCCTGGATGCTGATTTCTCATAGATCTGTGTAAAACAAATTAGAAACAGGCCCAAAGATTCTAAATACCTTGTCTGAACATGTGTAAGTTTTCATATAGTGATAAAATGGTGATCAACCTCAAAATAAAAGGCACAAGGAGACTCACGTGTCCTCTTCTAGGAAGGCCTCTGTGCCTCAGTTTCCTCATCTGTAAAATGGGGTTAATTCTGTTTACTTGCTTTTGCAAGTGCTCTGTTACTGGGGAAAAGCGCTGTCTAAGAGAGGGCTATTAATAATTAATATTAGTTAACTGAGGGACAATTTTAATAAGAACTTTCCTTTCAAATGGGAGCAAAAATTTGAATTCAGAATCTAGAAAAACTCCCAAGGATTATTCATAGTCAATCCAATATTGTTTGGAACTGCCAGCTAATAAAGTAGTTACCAAGCAACAGATTCACAATTTTTACTTAGTATAGCTGAAGATGAGAAAGATAGTTGAGGATGATTTTGTCGTGAGGGTCGTCCAAGTGAAGTACTTGCTTTACTTAAGCTGTGCTTTGGAGTAAGCCCAAACTAAATAAACAATTCTGATGTAAATTCTCATTTTCAGGATCTTTCAATGGTTTTTCTTTTTCCCTTGTCCAAAGGAAAGTAAATACTATTTGAAAAGATTTTGGGATTTCTCCCCCTTAAATCAAACACTACATTATTTCCCAGACTGCTTCTCCCCTACCTCCCACCCCTCTAAAAATTATAGTTTGTGAAAGCAAAGCATTATTTAAAGGTTGCTTTTTTGATCCAGCAATTACAGGAGTCATGGATTCCATGATTTTTATGTATTTTAAAAAGCATTCAAGATTTCTGGCATTTGAGAACTTTTGCAGAAGAGGAAGTATATGTGTGATAGTAAACGGCTGAACTAATTTCACTGCTTATCTTGAGAGTTGCCCAAGTTAAAAAGCAAGGCTGCATACACAGATGTGAAAGAATAAGAATTCATTTTAATTAGAGCTCATTGTTTGCAATGTGTTCATGACAGATCATGGATTCTGATGATGGAGAACATGGGAGCATTTGACAGTGATTTTAGGATGTTATCACCTATGTTCTGTTCGTACCAACTGCCGTCTTATTGTGTAGTGAGTTTGAGGTTCTATTGCCAGATTTATTTTTTCTTGTTGTGCTCCACCAGTGCAAGAAATCAGTTTTAATATTTATTAAACTCACTTAACAAGTAAAGAAGGAAAAAAGCCAACATTTAAAATGGAAGACAAAACCAAGAAACAAACAAGGACAAAATACTAAATGAGTCTTCATTTTAATAAACTCCCTTATGCCTTGTGTCTCTCCTGATAGACGTTATGCTTGGCTATGTGTAGATATGTATCCAATTACCCTGTTTTTTTTTGTTTTTTTTTTAAGATGCATATGTTTAGATAACAGCTCTTACATTTTGCTCTGAGGTTGGGTCCTGTTTCTTTTTTAAGACAAATAAGATTAAATGTGCACAAAGAAGAAAAGAGAGAGCGTGTTTGCATTGCAGTTAGAAACCAGCAGCTGGCCTATGTCAACTGACTTGGGCTCAGCCGGAGGGTCTGTTTAACTGAGGTGGAGATGTGGGCTCAGGATGCAGCCTGAACTAAAGGACCTTTCCGCCTCACAGGGTCCTGGACTCCGGTCTTCAGCCCTGTCTCAAATACCATTACGATTAAACAGCCCTCGTAGCCCAAGTCAGTTGCCACAGGCCAGCTGTGGGCTTGTAAATGTAGTGTAGAGACACACAGAAAAGTGAAGGTGAAGCTAGGAAATTGCAGAATGTGTCTGACTCTTGGAGTTTAGTTGCTGAACAATGAAAGGGACGCCATATATTCTGTACCTTTCTTAGCCACACTTAGGACCAAGCACACCTCTTTTCCTAGAATCAAGCTGTTAAAGCTTGCCTTCATGGTCACAGCAAAGTGTTGCAAGGTTAGATCTCTCTGATATGATAAACCCGATTCTGGAAAGCACAAGGTAATAGAGAAGGAGAAGTAAAAGGAGTAAGTGGAATAGGCAGAGAGTAAAAGCAGGAACCTAAATATCTAGTTATTCCCGACAGATCCATTGAGATGATTCCTTCTCAACTGTTGTGGTCACAGGATATTTTCGATCAGTTAAAGGAAGGCTCAATAGTGTTTTGAGTATGAGTGTGTGTGGCCATGATGTGCAGTTACTCAGTGTTGGAAAGATGTTCCCCCATGTTTCTTAATAAGTAAGTTGCTAAGGACTTTTCAAAGATGAAACAGACAAAAAGCAGATTTTATCAAAAGTACCCAGTCAAAACATATTTCCTGTAGTCTGTATAGACACTGTCTCTTAAGATTCTCTTCTGTTGATAAAACAGTATTTTTTAACCTCACCAGAACCCCTGAAAACCCCTATCTGCACTTCCTTAGTCCAAACAAACTAGGTTCATGTCACTTCTTTGGCTCTGTTCTGTGATCTCTTTCAACAGCAATTTTACATAATGCCTTTTAAGGATAAACTAGCATGTCAACACTTACTTTTGGACAACGTCAGATTTCAGCCAAGAGTAAAGTTTACCAGTATATGTGCTGTTGCAGTGTGCGGCTGATCTGAGAGTTACAATGCTAGCTATCCAAAATATATTTCAGTGGTTAACTTATCACTGAAAACAATATTAGCATGAAATATAGTTAGATATCATTATGTATGAAGAATGTGTAATATATAAATATAGCAGCTAGTAGATGACAATTATAATATTTAAATAATTCTAATAATTTAATTAGTACTTGCATAAGAAATCATTGCATGCATTATTTAACTGATCTTATTTCAGATATCATTGGCTATGTCTACACTAGCAAGTTTGTCCGGACTAAACAACATTAGTTCGGACTAATCTGAAACCTGTCTGTATTAGCCTTTGGTGAGTTTGAACTACAAAATTTTTAGTTTGAACTAGCTAAAGCTTAGTTTGAACTAGTTAGTTCACCTGGTTAGGTCAAACTAACTGCTTAGTTCAAAATAGCCGCTTTGGCTAGTTCAAACTAGCACAATGTAGACATGCTAGCTTGAACTAAATAAGTTTGAATTAGCAGTTAGTTTGAACTAAATCACATTTTTTAGTTCAAACTAGCCACGCTTTTTCAGTTAGAACTGAAAAGTTAGTTCGCACTAAAAAAAGTGCAGCTAGTTTGAAATAAAAGTTCAAACTAAAAAAATGTGGGTTAGTTCGAACTACTTAGTTTGGACTAACCAAGTCAGAACTAAGATTTTAGGTGTAGACATCGCCATTGTGTCCATATTACTGACTGTTCTCTTCCTATCCTCAGTCCTTTTGGCTCTAGAATATATTTTAAGTATTTAGAAATTCTTAGCAGAGACTCTAATAGATTAACTCTCAACAGTCTGAAATTAGCAAGGGGAACTTTTGGCTTCATTCCAGGATCCTCTCTCTGGTGGCTGGAAGCTCCAGTTAACCCATTGGTGGCTCTGGCAAAGAAGATTATTTTCCCATCCTCTTCCTCTTATTTAACAGTGCTTGTAGTTTAGACAGGTAGGCTGCTCTTCCTCCTTGTTTCTGGCTGGTTTTACTGTGATGCATCCAGGTACATTCAGTATCAGTTGGAGGAGACCCAGCACCATTCAAACCAGCTCTCCATGGTCCTCCAATAAGTGCTGTATCTACTGTGGCTTGTGAACTGTTTATCTGAATTATGGTCTTTTTCCTGCTCTTCTTCCAAGTCTGTTCTTGTTGGCAAGATGATCTACAGGCTGATGTAGCCAGAAAAAGTTTTAATGTCTAAAGAAAAAACATGCTTTGAGAGTCATTAAAAACTGGACTTTGACCCTCTCCCCAGTTGTTATATTTGGTTCAGTAGTTGAGGTTTTTCCATTCCAAAAGCAGAAATAAATCAATTACCATTAAGAAAGTAAATGCTGTACTTCATTCAATTCTATTTTCTTAAGTGGTTCCCACTATTATGATCATTTTATATTTATATTTCAGTTTTATCCAGAGGATGCAGTGAGGACTGGGGCATAGGCATGCACATATAATTGTTGTCCCTGCCCTGAAAAGCCTACAGTAATATGACACAAACTAATAAGATACAAAAGGCTAACTTTCAGAAGATTATCTACTTTTTAACTTTTGGACAAAGAAGATAAATTTCACCATGACTAACTGTCAATGTAAACAAATTTGTCTATGATACAATCTGGCCAAAAATAACTGTCACTAAAAGCAACTATAACCAGGTCCTGTAAAGTGATATATATCCTCAAATCCCATTCGTTTTAAAAAAGGGTGGAGCATTGCATAACAGGATTGAGCCCGTAACAGCACAGGAACATTGCCAATGTTCTAAACAGTGCAGTTGTTTTATTTTATTAAATTATCAAAACATGGGGTGCTAATTAATATGTAGCAGCAGCATGAGAGCAGTAGCAGCAACTATATTAAAGATTAGCAAATAAGCTGTTTGGAAAACTGCTACAACCACCTAGATATATTGACATCTCTAACCAACCAGTTTCCAGCACATGTTTATCTCAGGAAACTCAGGATCTGAGCTCGAAGGCAGAAATCTACACTTTGTCCATGATATGTGGCCTTGACATGTAGTTTTTGTATTGTTAAGAGAGAGGAAATCAATCAGTTCTTGTTACTCAGAGTTTTAGAATGAAATCTCGTAACTAGGTATCTCATAATGTTTTATGTATAGGGATGAAACTGGGTTGCCGTCAGGTATTTTTTCACAGTGTTTCTCAGTAAACCTTCTGTAATAATTCACCAATTAGGCTATGTCTACACACACATCATTATTTTGAAATAAGTATTTTGAAATGAGTTATTTTGAAATAAAGTCCTTATTTCAAAATAAGTTAATTCAAATTAAGAAAATGTTAATTCAAATTAAGGGAAAGCCTGCTATCAAAATGGCTGTTATTTTGAAATGGTTATTTCGAAATAAGGCTGTTCGGACATGTTGTTTCAAAACAGTTGTTTCAAAACAATGGTGTTGTTTCGAAACATGTCCAAACAACCTTATTTCAAAATAACCATTTTGAAATAACAGCCATTTTGAAATGCATGGGGTTTAAGCCGTTTTGAAATGACGGTTCTTATTTCAAAATGACGGATCCTGTCATTTCGAAATAAGAAAACGTCATGTTGACCTAATCTCTTTTATTTTGAAATAACCAGTGTTATTTTGAAATAAAAGAGATGTGTAGATATACCCTTGGTGTAGCACCTCCTTCGTGTCTTCCCATTTTGAATACACTGAGTATCTGCTAAGCAGAATACATTGCCATTGAGATTTGAACGTATTGTCAGAAGTAAGACAGTTTGTTCAATAGTTGCCATCAAGTTTTCAAGTGTGGATGACTCCTGAAGGAAGAGACTTTATCCAAACATGTATAGCAACAGCCATAAGATTACTAAAATAAAGCTGCCTTTGTTATAGAATTCCCAGCAGAGCTAATGCTTTGAAATAATACAGATTTTGTTTCCTTGAATCACGGCTACTCCTTTAAGTAACAGTAATTGCATATCACAAATCCAGTATACCTCAGCAACTGGAAGACATTGCAGCTGTTGCCTAAGATGACATTGCTAATGCTGTTTGTTCTTTATCGAGGAATAATTTTAATACTGAAACAATATTTTGCCTCATATTTACAAGTGAAAATTACAGGAGTGCATTGACTTGTTTTTTTCCACATTTCTTACGTGGCTTAAGCTTTTATACCAGGAGAACTCATCTGCATGTTTACAAAAAAAAAAAAAGACACTTCACCTAAGGTCAGTAGAAAACTGTTATTTGTAGGCTGAGATACGCCAATAGGTATTGTCTCAAGAGCACCAACTATATTCCCTTTTTGATTTCTGAGTATGCTAGGTATTAAACACATCTTGGGGAAAGTAGGTTCTCTTTCTTGCTTTCCTTCTTTCTGATGCATAGCCATCTTATGGTCTTAAGCAGCCAGAGTTTGGATGTTTGACAATTACAATTGACTGGGTTGTGTATTTAATTCATAAATTTTCCAGGGCAGAGAATACTTCTTTCTTACTGCTTCTCTCTGAAGTGACAGCAGTGTGCTAAGGTCTCTGAGACACAAGCAAGAGGAAGGGGAAAGGGATTTGCTGTGGAAAACACAATGTGGGCTTTATTTTTTCCTGTGTCTGAGCGTCCCTCAGCAGAGGAGAAAAAAAACCCCACAGAGACGGGGTCAAGTTACAGCTCCTTGATTTTTTCCAGAGGGGTAGTCACATTAGCCTGCATACAGCAAAAACAAGAGAATTTGTTAGTCTTTAAGGTACCACAGGGCTCTTCTTGTTTGAGCTCATTGATTCTATGCTAGGTGACTCCAGCAGCAGGAATGAGAGCAGCAGAGGAGCTTTGTCAACTTATTCCCTAGCATGTAGGCTCTAGTCCTTACATCAGTGGTGGAAAAGCATATCAGAAGGGTAGGATAGATGCACAAATTGGCTCTCTGGTTTTAGACCAACAAGAAAGTCCCTCTCCCAAGGAAAGTTGGTGTTGCTAAGTTGCAATCAGATGCTGGCCTCTGTACTGCCAGCTGGTGTGAAGGGGCCCGAGAGTGATGGGGATGGTGGTGCCTCTATTCGCGTTCTTTGTGACGTTGAAGCTGGAAGTGAGAGACTGAAGCAAATGAAGAAGTCCTAGGTGACCTGTCAAAATCTGATGGGTGGAGAAAGGAGTATGCCAGAATACTAAGGTTTTTATGTAACACACCAAAAGTATATTTCATATGACAAGTACTAGCTCATTCTTCAATAACATAACAAAAGAACTACACAGCAGAATGTCTTTTCTGTGTCTAATCTAAATACCTGAAAGTCAAGAAAACAGCATTGTTTCTTTCCTAGTTTTTTTTAGTGCTTTGTCTGTCACCGTATTTGATAGGATTGGAAAACTACATGTATTACTGGAAAGAGCAATAGCAGCGGAGGCAAGGAAAGAATAAATTAAGAAAAAGTCAAACAATTCACTGTAATGGATGACTATTATTGTTTCCAGGCAGGGAAGTTGTTTTAGAAAGTATATTTTAGTAGTTCCTCAACCTCCAATTGGTGGTGGTTGGTTGTGTAAATAATAACTCAGCTTAGACCTGGAAATGGATTCTGACTTTCCCTCTGTAGCACTTGCTTAATGCCTTATGTCCTACCGAACACTGAGAACCTATTCACCTTTCATCTGTCTGGAGATGTGACACTTACAACAGCATCAGCAGCATAAATTCGGTGACATCAGGAGAATTCAGCATTGACCAAAGCATGATGAATTTTCAGAAAAAAAAAAATAGGAAACCATTTCTGCTTTATTTTTAAACAATTCTAAAAAATGTAGAACACTACTCAGTACATCAGCCTGAGCTGTTGAATTCAAAATATTATGTCCCATTTATTTCAAAAACCTTTTAAAATCCTTATTCTTGTATTTCTTCTCTCCTCTTCCTCTGTTACCTTTGCCCCTCATAATTAAAGCAATTTAGATAGATTAATGTTGAATTTTAGGGTATTCCTTTCTCTTAGTGTAGGTCAGTGTTTTCTTCTTCTTGGCTCAGCCTTTATAAGGCAAAGGTCAGGAGGAGTTTTTTCTAAATGCCCTACCTGACACCTTGCAAGGTAGCAGCAGGCAACAATTCTTGACAGTAATGCAAGAACAATTTATTGGGGTAACATAGGTATTACAGAGATGTAATGAGATTTCCTTGAGCTATAAAGTTCACCAGCAGTATTTTCACTAGGATATTCAGTGTTAGGTCCTGATCCTGCACATATAACTCATGGATAGTCCTGCTGAAAACTATACACAGTGCATAAAGTTAAATCACATGCGTAACTGGTAGATTGGCGCTTCAGCCCTGGTAACTAAAATCATACCTGACTACAGTATGCAATATGTGTGTACATATATAAAGAATAAATAAATAAAGAGGTTCTTGCAGCTCTAGAATTATTTCCTATTTCATTAATACATCCCAACAGGGATCAGGGTTGCCTGCCATCCATAAATTTATAGACAATGAGTTTTTAAAAAAGCACTATTTTAACATTAAAAAAAAACCCAGGAGTCCCATGGTACATTATAAACTAACAGATTTCTTCGGGCATAAGCTTTCGTGGACTCCAACCCACTTCATTAGATGTTTGAATATGAGCTACTGTGACGCATCTGATGAAGGGGGTTGAAGCCCATGATAACTTATGCTGAAGAAATCTGTTAGTCTGTAAGGTGCCGTGGGACTCTTGTTTTTGCTGTACACTGATTAACATGGCTGCCCCTCTGGAAATGTTTTAACATTGTCCATAAAACAGTAATTAAATAAAAATGTCTGTAAAATTGGGTAGAAATAGAACATACCACATTTTGACATTGGTTGTCATTCAGAATCACATCTTGTATCATAAAACTACACTGACCATGACTCTTATCAATTTCGTTTTCCATCATTGCACACACCCAAAGAACCTGACCAATCAATTAACTTCAGCTAAACCAGTTGCATAATTCAAAATTCCTGAATACAGAATATAACAAGTGACTATATACTTCAGTGACATTATTGTATTGTTTATGGTATTTTTAATGATGTTACAAAAAAGTTCAGAGTGTCAGGAAAAGAAATCAACTTTAGACCTTCATACCAATAAAAACTAAAATAGCAATGTCCAGGTTAAAAATAACCTTCTCTTTAGAAGTAAATACATTAATGAAAGATGAACATAGATTATGAAGACATAGATGGGTTATCATACATGAATAACCTGAAGTGCCAAAATTCAGTTATCTATGCGTGCGATTCAAAGTGAATTCTGCATGTATCTAACAGCTTCTGTACAAAACAGAAATGCTGTCAGTTTTGATTCTTTTAGCAGTAGTGGTCTGTATGTTAAATTGTCCTTCGGGGGTTTTCAAGTCAAGGTGTTCAGAAGTAAAACTTCTGTCCACCTTGTTGTCCAGTGTTAAGTTTTAAGTCAAAAGTTCACTGCATTTTAAAACACTGACTGCAAAAATAAACATGGATTGCCTTTTTGTGTACCTGGCAGCAACTTTGGCATATAAGTGAACATTGAACTGTTTAAAGAAAAAAAATATTCATTCACCTAGTACCCTGCCTCCCCCCACTTCTTTAAAATACACTTAGAATCAGGTTTCTGCTCAGTAGAGCTGAATTCAGTTTATTTCTAAGCTGTCACTGCTGTCAAATGGGACTGGGTTGAGGGGCATTCCATGAGAAGAGTAACTCTAATTGGCAATCCATTTCTTCATTTCCATTGTATAGCCAACCTTGACAAATTAATCACAACCAACTGTTGGCTGCAGTGCAGGACAACCTATGCCGCATAGAAGAAAAATGAGGCCTCATGCTTGCCTGACAGCCTAATCTTTCAACTCACCCCATTAAACTGAAGAAGGGGACACTTTGGTGTGCCTGTCACCAGTACCACCCATAAACAAAGTGTTTGTTTGCAGTTCTGTGGTGTGACTGATGTGATAAATTATTGAGTTCCAGTCTAGTACCTTTGTCCCTCAGTGCTATCGGGTTAGTCCTGATAAAGAAGAGTCACCATGCACTGGGTTACAAGATCAGGGAAGATAACCTCACCTAAATTAAATAGCGAAGAGTGATTTTGTGAGTGATCTCATGGGAGCTAGTTGGCTTCTTGGTACAGATGGAAATGGAGCACTGCAGAAATTTTTTGTCAATATTCAGTTAGTTCAGTGAACAAGCAAATAGTGTGGATCTAGAAGAAAAGAAAATAATGCCTACTTAAATTAATTCAACTTCATCAGTCAAATATTGTTTTTTTAGTAAAATGGTTTAAATTATTTTCTTTATCTATGCTTTTGAAAATGATGTAGTGTGTGTAAAACTGTGAAAAGTTATATTCAGAATATGACACTTCATTTTAATTGTTCCCCTCATAATACGTTGTTCTTTACTAACCACTGTTGTGATTTTAGTTCAATGTTGAATTGCTGAATTACATATTGGGCCTGAGCCTCAGCTATAGTAAACCAGAATAATCTCCACTGACTTCAAAGGAGTTTAAGCCATTTTGCTTCAGTTGAGATACTGACCCAATGCATTTATCATTTGTTAATGAGCCCAGTTCACCTCTGTTGTATCTCCATTGACTTTAAAGAAAGTTATATCTCAGAAAGAATTTGCATATTATATTTAATCTCGCCTTTCTTATAAATTTCATTTTTAGTGGGGAATGCTGTGCCATCCTGCTTGTGTCTGAAAAAGTAAATAGTGAACCTCTTGAAAAAGTTTTTACTTTTACAATCTGATTTGTGAATGCTCTCTTTGTGGCCTGATCTTTTTCACATCCTTCCATATTTTACCAACATGCTGCTGCTTCTGTGTTTTACCCCATATTTAAGTTATATTTAGCACTTTCCAGTTTAATTTTGAACAACACAGCAAATCTGTATTTTTCTTTTTTGTCTGTGAGGTTTGCAAGGTATTCTTTCAGAAAAATGAACGCACAATAAAATGGTTAGGTAAATGACTTGCCATATGTAATCAGAGATGACTGAGGAATAAATTTTCATGGTGTATTTTCTTTCCCCATTAGAATTAAGAAAAATAAGACTAAACCTTCAAGTGCCACAGTTTTGCAATATCTATATAGAAAATATCATTTATAGCTCATATTTTGTGATTCTTAAAAATTGCATCTTATTATATGAGTAGTCCCATTGACTTCACTTACACCACTAATTGAATAAGGTCCTATTTACTGTGCATTAAGGTACTTTAATGTTGTCTTAAATGATTGAACTAGACTGATTCATCTTGGAACCGAATTCCTACTGAGTTACCACTCTATTGATGATGAGTACTGGTGAAATCTATCCAATGGAGACTACTATATAGTGGATGAGGGTGGGTCCAGGCCCACCCATAACTATGTTCCTGGGCCCAGCCATAATTGTTTGGGCTCACTATAAACTTGCAACATGGGTCCCATATTAATAGGGGTTGCTGCCTGGGCAAGGGCCCCCAGGACCTCTAGACCCCAGTAAAGTGTATCCTTTCCCCCTCCATGTGGTGGCCTTGCATATAGGTAGTCCTTACTGACCTCAGAACAGCTACTCATTTTTGCTTCTAGTTTAGGTGTATATTAAGAAACTTGCTGAATTGGGGGCATAAATATACATTAATGAATCTTGGTCATTACTGTTGCTGCATCATTCCTCTTGTTAAATGTTAATACATTACTCCATCTGAAAGACAGTTGAAAGGTTTTCAGAATACAATTTCATATTCCTTAGTTTTTATGATGTTCCAAGGGCATTTCTGAAAAAAAGGAAGAGATGCTAACATGAACTATTTGGAATTCAAACTATAGAAAAGCCAAAGTTTGAAGGTCTAGAACCTATTAAACAAAACTGGTTCCAAATATTAAAATTACAAGTTAATTAACTATTCCAGCATTGATCAGCGTCTTCAATATAGTTTAAGCCTTATGGTCCATATCATTACAAAAGTTTGAGAAATGAGGATCAGAATTATATGCAGAATACATTTCAGTGTAAATTGCATTCATCAAGACAGTTGCCCAGTATAGGCTGTGAGCTTTAGACAGTGCAACCATAATAGTTTTATAGCTGATATACTTTTATGGCCTCGGAACATTAATCTTTTTCTTATGTCTTTAATTGCCATAAGGTAGTTATACTTATGTCCATAATAGGTACTAAACATTATACCACTGATAGGTTTTTAACCATGCTTTTCATTGTCGGTTGTAAACATAATATAATAGTCCATTATGAGTTCAGAATATTTTTTTAACCTGCTACTGTTAACAGGACCAGCAAAGTAAGATCAAGATTTTTTTAAGTATATTTACTTGTCGATTATATTATTCTGTTATTTTTTTCTCATAAGGGGTAAACAAAAACAATAAGACAGTTACTAAATAACTCTCTTAATTAAGAGAAGATAATTTTTGGGCCATTTTAGAGCAATAAAGCCTAGTTCTAAACTTGGAAAGATATTAGAAATAACTGCATTTTGCGCAGCAATAAATGTGACCTGGGACCAAGGGCAGAAATGATAATGCTACTTACACAGTCACTAATAGCAGTGGACAGTTTGATGTGTCTTTTTATTTTTCTGTGTACTCTGTGGATTATAACTTGCTAGGTTTTTATGTAGAATGATGTACTAGAAGTCAGTAGGTCCATTTAATGGGAACACATTAGACCTAGAGTCCTCTTCTAATCAAAATTGTCAGCTATAATGTAGATAATGAGTGTGCATTCTTGCACTTCTCTGTCCTCCCTAATGAAGATTTCATTTTGTGGCATCTCAGACCAGCTCAGTTATCCTATGGCTTGATTAATGCAATGTCACTATTTTACTGAGTATAGGTAATCAGAAACAGCAATAGAATCTGTCACACTTGGCATCCAAACAATGTGGAACATTCAACAAGTGACAAATCAAATTATCAGGAACCTTAAGATATATTTAATTTTTATATATTTAATGCTTTACAAAATTGCATACAACCCAGATCAAAAGATTTAAGTGCTATAATAATTTATTTCTTGAATAACTGCTGAGTGTATTAAAAATCATTTCATTAAGGGCAGTCAGTGAAGTTTGTAGTTATGGAATTTCAGGCATCTGTTGGAAAAGACGAATCTTTTAATATTTTCTTAGTTTGTATTTGGTCTTTTCAGGTTTTTATTATTTATTTATTTATAGTTGAGCTCCTTGTAGGGTTGTCACATTGAACACCATACGTTTTATGTAGACCTTGACTCTGGAAGCAAGTTTTATGCTTTTTGACTAGGAAGTGATAGAAATGTTTCCCTCTGTACAGCAGTACCAATACGTGTAAAAATCAAAAACACCACCCTCTTACTTAATGGACTCTTTTTGCTTTAAACCAGATTCATTTTCTTGATGATGAGGTTTTATTTAATAAATGGATTATTTTTAGCAACATATGTCAATGTCAGTGTTCTTAGGAGTAGCTAGACAGGAAGAGTTCACTTTACCTTTTTCTTTTTAAGTAAATTTCAGTCTTGGCTTCCCATTTTGTCATGCCTTGTATCTTGAATTCTTCTCTTCCATATAAACGTTGTTTACTCAGCTACTCGTTTTTTTATTTGCCTTTATGACCCCTAGTGTTAACACATTTCATGGGTTTCCTACTCTTTATATGGAATAGTTTTGCCTGAATTCCATGTTTACTTTTAATTTTGTAACTTGCAGTGTATGACCTCTGGTTTTAAATTATTTTCCAACATTTGTTTTTTTTATATACATTGTTATTAAAACCATTAACATGCATGACTTTATCTGTTAGGTCATCTAATAATCTTCTCTAGTCTATTAATGATGCAACCTGTTACCACTTCCTTATAACATTGATAGATCATCCAAGTAGATCTTAATTTTGCAAAACACTGAATTTGTATTTAAATGGAAGCCTGTATTGAAATATCTGGTGTGCATTGGATAGGGATGGACTTACACATTTATTTAAATGTTTTGCTGAATCAGGGCCATAATGCTTATATAAAATAGAATACCTAAATTAATGTCTGTACTTCAGTGTAATACTTTGAATCCATTTTGTTGCCCTGTTTTACTGGAGGAAATCATTACGCTGAAGTGTGCAATAATTTATCCATTAGCCCTAAAGGCAGATTCTGATACTCTTAAAATCCATGGGATTACTAGAGTATGTTATTTGTCAATGTGAGCAGTTATCAGAACCTTACTCAATTTTCTTTCCTAGCCAGTGTTTTCCCGTTCTAATTTAATGTGTACTTTTTCTTAATATAGTATAATGGTGGCAAAACTTACTGGCCCTTCGAGCTATATATGACAATCTTAAGAAGTTTGAGAGCCTAGGCACACCTGCCAAAGCTCAGGGCATCAGCCTTGTGGTGAAGGGGCACACTCCTGCTGAAGTCCTGAGCCCTGGCCTTCTTTTCAGCTAGGCAGAAGCCCCTAGCCTCATTACCCTGCTGCAGGGCAAAAGCCCAAGTTCCTCCCTGCAACAGGGAGAGAATGGGGAGCAGGACGTAGGGGACTCTGTAAGCCACACTTTAACTGTAAAAGAGCCGTATGCAGCTTGTGAACTGCAGTGTGGTCATTGCAATATATTCCTTTCTTCCTTCCCAGCTTAAAAGAGCAACTTCTGAACGTTAGCTATGCTTTCTATTTACTCACTCTATTACCTAAAATATTGATATCTTTTTGAATAGATAGTAAGCCCTGTTATTTGCTGTGTCTGCTGAATAGTTTTATTAGATGATTTAGATACAAGAGAGATCCCAAAAACATCCCTGGTAGGAACTGATAGTAGAACCAAGTTTGAAATTTAAAGTTTTAGAGCTAGAATCAGTCAAAAAGTTTGTGTGTGTGTCACTCTCTCTCCTTTGAGCAAACACTGGTAATTCACAGTCACTCTTCTTTCAAATAGTTGTCCAGGTCATTTTTAAACTGTTTATGTAAGCTTTACTGATTGCTGCCCTGGGCAATTCTTGTTTCTGTTACTATCCGTGTAAAGAACGGCTTCCCAAATTCTTTTTTTGATGGAGCTTTCTTCATGTAAGTTCACACTCCCTCGTTTTTATGTTTTCAGTAGCTCAAATAACCTTGTATCAATTATACTTTCTATTCCCTTGGGAATTTTTTATATCTTAGTGAGGTCCACTCAATCTCCTCTTTTCTAAGGAACAAAAACCTAGTTTCTCTAACCTATTTGACTTTGATAAGCTTACTTCTCCTTTTCATTCTCTCTTTTCACCCTCCCAACATCTTCTTCATTTCTCAAATACTTTTAAATAAGGGAACAAGTGGTGTGAATACAGTAAATTAAACATATCTAATAGCTCAATTACAGTAGTAATATAATTGATTTTGTATTTAACTGCTCTGTTTATGTATCCTACAATTTATCATTTTGATCTTATTTTAAACAGTGAAGTCCAGGATTTCAGTGATGGCAGCCCCAAATTCTTCTGACTCCATTCTTTTTTTGCTGCCTGTTGTTTGCTGTTGTCTCAGTCACCAATTAAGCTACACACACACACGCGCGCATGCGCGCGCGCACACACACACAGATCTGTAGTCTATCTCACTTCATTTGTATATGAATTATAACGTGCTTGTCTTTTCATGTGTCCAGGGTATCCAGACTTTAAATGTCCTCCTTTACATGTATTAGTCCTGTTTCGTGTCATGAATACTGTAAGCTTCTTCACCTCATTTTGCATGCCCTCTTTTTAGTCATTGGTATAT
Source organism: Podocnemis expansa (assembly GCA_007922195.1). Classification (NCBI taxonomy): domain Eukaryota; kingdom Metazoa; phylum Chordata; order Testudines; family Podocnemididae; genus Podocnemis; species Podocnemis expansa. The sequence continues at coordinate 6,472,188 of ML682004.1, forward strand.
AAAATGAATGAAATCTTTTGTAATATGACTCTCCAATAGTTACTTTAATCAAGCCTGAAGATGACTTCCCTCCAAACAACTTTTTGTTTTTGAACAAATTCTTTTCAGTCCCAATTGCTTGTGCCTTCCTCTTCTTTGCATTATCCACCCTTATCTTTCTTATCACTTCTTTCTGCACGTGACTGTGATGTCAGTTTGCAGTCTCTCTAAATGTTGTCAGTGGATGATGTTTTAATGCCTTGTGTATGCCCTTCTCTTAGCCTTGATTACTTTTTGTACTTCCTTGCATATCCACATTGTCTTTTCTATATTTTTTAAATACCTTGATAAGCAGTGACAGGATAACATACATATTCCTTGGGCATTTACAGCTGAACACCAGTTTCTTTTTGTTTCCCGTTCAAATTAACCCAACTTCAGATCTTCTTTTTTCCAGCTCCATAACTTTCTTTTTGTCTCACGTCTCACTCTATTCCTATATTGGCTCCATTAAACCTAGATCTTTTGGCGTAGCCACTTGTAAATAGCTGTGAGCAGGACTCATTCTTGGAGAATAGAGAAATCCTGGAACATGCTTTTTCCACAAATGGCTTAGCTATACAGCATTCTTCTGGCATATGTGGCAGTATCCCTCTGGAGCCTGATAGTGTCTTTATATGGGTCTTGCGCATCATTGGTGGGAGACCAATGAGGACAAAGTTGGACAAATCTATGGTGGAAGTCTAAGGAGATACATTCAGAGTTGCTGAAATATGATCTTGGTAGTAGAAAGTATTATACTGTTGTTTTCAATATATTTTTTTTTATTTAGGGTCTCCTTATCTTTCCATTCTAGTCACTAAGGTGGCAAAGTCATTCTCTTTACTCATTCCTTTTCTTTACTTTCAAAGTGTATTATCTCTTTAGGACCTCCAAGACTACTTCTGGCATAATATACTGTTGTTAAAGTGCTTCCCACTGGACATTGCAAGCTTGTGTAGTTCATCAGTTTAACAAAGAAATCGATATGAACCAGCCTTGTTAGTCTCAGTGGAGTGTCCAACACACTTCAAACCAAATGCACTGTTCTAGGTAAAACAAACAAATGATTAATCATAGAAGAATTGTAAGTGATTATAAGTCAAAGAGCAATAAGTGAGATTTGATAAAGAGAAAACAAAGTGGAATACATTCTAAACTAAATTAACATTTTACACAACCTTAGAAACTTAAGCATTTGTCAACACAGGTTGGCTGGTTTCCCATCAGCCTCTCGTCTCTTTTGGTCGGCACTTCAGTTGCTTGATGGTGTTTTTAAATGGAGACGGAAGAGAGAGGGAATGGCCAAATATCTCCCCTCTTTTAAAAGGTTCCTTTCCCCTTCCTTCAGGGTCAGGTGACAGTATCCTTGTATGGTTTCATCCATGTCCTGAGTCAGTGAATATCACTTATCATGGTTCCTTTGTTGATGGCTAGGCCAGTCGTCTGTTCCTGGTACTCTGAAGGGGGTTTGTTCTTAATGATGAGGTGTGAAGTGGCTCACCACTCTTGGAAACTTTTGCCTGGATCTATTTCAAGGCACAAGGACACTTCTTTGGGAATATTACATAGCAGAGCCTCATAACCATACACATGACATTGCAATGAACATATTACTATGACAGTAATTCTCAGTGTGTCTTGAGCATTCCAGAAGCATCTTACGTGAGATACTCTGCATTAAACAACACACAGTTAAAGTGTAAGAGTGACCATGGCAACGCTGGGTGTCACACAAGCCATTCATTGTATATTATTCATTGAGAATGGTAGCATGAAATGGGAAGCCCTTTTGCTAAAATAAATAAATGGAATTTGAATTATCTAACACCATTACTGACTTCACTATGGTGTATCTGGATTATAGTCCTCACACTCAATATCAATAAAGTAAAAGGTTCTTCTTAGCTGACTCTTTTTTATGCGTTCCCCTTTTTAAAAAAATTATAAACACTTTCATACTTTCCAGTCCTTATTTTGTTGCTTAATAATTGTTTGTCTCCTCCTGTAATAAACTTACATGGTCTCCCCTACTTTCTGTGGGATGCTATGCTGTTGTCCAACATGCCTACCACTGTCCATATCCAATACTCAGTGCAGGAATTTTATTTTCACAAGAGCTGCAAGCATGCCACGGCTCCTGTCTCTTGCTGCTCTCCACGCTGAGTGGTGTGGCAAGCATGGAGAAGGAGCTGCAGTGTGTGGGACTCCTGTCCCCTGCTGTGTTGTGTGCCCCTTTTGCCCCCCACTGGGAGGTGAGGCAAGCAGGGGACAGGAGCCCTGCATGTGGGGGCAGTAGGGAGGAGTCCCTGGCCCCGCTTCTGGGATCTGCGGGTGATGCAGTGAGTGGGTCTGGCATGGGGGCCATCAAAGGTTGCTGATCCCTGATCTAAAATATTGCTGCCTAACTGGAGTCTGTGGCTTTCCTGAAATGCAATGAGGGGCATAATCAGCTGAGTATAACCACACAAGAAATGTAACAAAGTAGTAGAAAAATCTTCCATTTCTTCTGTGACTCAGCCTCATTTACAAGGAAATTAAGGTGGCAGGTCAATTTTCATTGAAACACTCAGGTTGGAATTGCCTGATTTTTAAGTGCAGATCTTCAGCTTGTCTGGCAGGTAGTAAGTAATTTAAATTTCTGCTGCCCACACCAGCTTTTTGTTAGTATGTGGCTGTTGGACAACAGAAATTTCTTAATCTGTGTCTGTCCTCACAGCTTGATGAAAGCAGCCACAGCTGGCTTCTTTTTAGAGCCTTTCTTCTCAGATACTCTCCGTCTTTCTAACTGGGGTCTGTGCTTATTTACACTGACACTTTTGCAGAATAACTTGTAAAAGAATGTATGGTAAATGGCCAATTTATTTTTTGTGAAGGGTGTCCTCTGACAAATTAAATGGTTCCACTTAAGAGCTAGGCCTATTGATGTTGGGTAGAACAGAGATTTTTGACATTTGTTATGATAAATCTTCCTAAGTAAGAGGATTTCCATTATCCACTAAAGCAAAACACATCTTGCTAGTATAATGATGCAAAAAAATTTCAGCACTGTACTTTGACAGCCATTTTGGGTAGATGCTGGATATGCTATTTAAAACAAGTGTTAAGAAGACTTAAAGTTCATATCAAGATTAAATTGCATTTGAAACTGTGGGATTGGAAGTGTTATTAACTACTTATTTAATTTCCTTTTTGATTGAAGTATGCAAGATTCAAGAAACTGCGGTTGTGAGTGAAATGCAAATCACAGATGTTAGCAGAAAAGTATATTTTTAAAAAAATTGAGAGTTAATTTTATAATCTTTTGAAAGCATGATAAAACCTAGGATATTATTAGGTTATTTGACTTAAAAAAAAAACCAACTAATGAATAGTAAAGATGAAGAGCTCTATTCTTGTTTATACTGAAGTCCCTTTCTGCTCCTGTGGCTGGGTAAGAGAGTTTTTTAAACTGGGTGTAAATAATAGGATTTGTGTGATTGATAATCAGCCTTATAAATAGGAGATGTCTGATAAATGTAACTTTGGGGGGGTTTCCTGAGGAATTATTATACTCTAGTCTATTATACTTGATCCTGTGAACACTTGCACATGTGAGAGTCCTACTCTGGTCAATATTTTTAGTTATGGAGCTTGTTTGCCAGATCAGGGTCTTCTGTTGAGTCTGTTCTTGTCTTTTTCTACATGTGTTAAAATAGGATTTCCAAAGAGACCACACTCAAAAATTGTTTTTATTTACATAGATTTATTCTTTTTACGTGGAAAGTGATGGATGTTACTGTAAGTTTTAAATGCAGCATAGGGTGAGTGAAGATTCACTGCAGGGCGTTTCCTTGTTCTTTTGTTCCATGTTCCCAAAAGGAGCCCAGAATGAAGTTAAGCATCCACAGCACATTGACTAATGGCTGATATATACAGTACCAGAAAAGCAAATACAGTTGCAGATCTGCTGGACAAAAAGAAAGATTTGTATTTGCAGATGGATCTTATCCCTTGCCAAGTAAATGATTTTTACAGGAATTATGCTGAAAGAATTACTGCTTCTAGTTTTGGAGAAAAATTATTTCTCCTTTAAATTTTGATGCAAAAAATGTTGAGACAGTGCAGCCATGTGTCATGTCAGACATGCTACAGATGCATCCATTTTCAGCAGGATTTATGTAGTGTTGGTCATTGTCATACAGAGTGATCTAATATAAAGTGAAAAACAGTGGCCATTAAGTACCAAGTATAATTATTTTTCTTTCTTCCAAAATGTAGTGGCATTTTTGAACTCTTCTCTGGAAGTCAGCTCTCTCCTGTTGCACATTTTCTGAATAAGTAGCTGCTGGTCTATGTGACCCTTTACTATGTTCTTATCGTTCCTATAGGTAAGGTGGAAACATCAGTCTAAGTAATATACACAAACCAAAAATCAATATTGCATTTGGTAAAAGAGCAAGCTAGCTATCTACAGTAAATGTGTCTCATATGGTATTGCTTTTCACCCAGTCTTCCCAGAGCCAGGGTACTGTAACTTCTTTCCAGTTTTCCAAATAAGATTTTAGGGGAAAATGATAAAATGAAATTTTTGTTTCTGATTTTTTCAGAAGGAACTAAGCACATGTGTGAAGTTTTCAGCTGGCTTTCAATGCTCTCTTAGGAAGTCTTTGATTTTCTTTGCAGTCTTGTTAGAAAGGAGATAAGAACTGTGCTTCGCTAATAATAATACCACACTTCTTTTTATTTCTTCTTGTATGTATAGAGCCTTTACTGATTTACTGAGTGCTCTGTAGGTTTCTGATAATCCCACTAGATTTGAGGGCGGCACTAGAAAGCAGGATAGCCGGAATGACTGAGCAAAATGGAAGTGTTTTTAAAGAGTAGTGCTGGTATGACAGGGGTGGAGTGTCACCTTTTGTTTCTCAAATCCTTAGTGGAACTGAGCAGCTGTTTTCTTTGTATGTTTTTTAGTCATTATCCAGGTATAATTTAATTCCTCTAAGGGATATCAAAGGGAAAGACCTGAAATAATGGGATAGCTTTCTGGCTGTGCAGATGGGCAGGAGATGTGAGCTATTTTTTGTTCCTCTCTGGACACAAAGTGTAACGTTCTGATCCCCTGGAAGCCAATGGGAGTTTTGTCATCAACTTCATTGGGGTTGATTTCACCTAGAGAATCCACTGAGAAATAAAACTAATTTTGTACTACATGTCTGTAGGTCAACTGGACTGCTTCTGAAATTAAGCCTTTCTCTATGTTAATTTTTTTTAGAATATCTTCCTCCATTGCTATAAAGCAGATATGTGATTACTGGAGATATTTTCTGCAAGCCCAGTTACATAACTCTAAGTCCAGGAAGCCTATGGGTCTAGAAGTCATAAACACTCTGCCCTTCCTGTGTTGCTACAGAGTAGCTGCGTTCTGGCTGGCTCCCACTTAGAAGGGACTGGGAGAAGGGTCCGGGAGCAGTTCCAGTAGTAGGGAAATTGATGAGAACGGTTCTCGACTGCTGTGTCATGACATAAAAGTGTGTCACGGCAAAGCAGTGAGGGTGCTGCAGCTGCCTGCCACTAAAAGCCCCATCTAACCCCGGTGCCAGAGAGCTGTGGTGGTAGGCTGCTGGCCCTAGAAGCTGCCACCACCCTACAGAGCAGCAGCAGCTTTTAAAGGGCCAACAGCAAAAAAGCCACCCCCTGAGCGCTTTCAGTGGTGGTTTTTTTTTCAAAGCACCACCACTGCAAACATTTGGGGTGAGGGGGTCACTTTTTTGCTGTTGCTGGCCCTTTAAAGCTGGCAGCTTTGGGATGAGCAGGAAAAAAGCCCCCCACCCCCGCTTTTGACCGAATGGTACTGTCACAAGTGGAAAGTACTGAGTGGGGAGGAGGAGGGCTTTTTTTTTTTTTTTCTCTCCTCTCCCTGCTGGCCCTTTAAAGCTAGTTGCTTTTAAAGGGCCAGCAGGGAAAAAATCCCCCACCCCACATCCCACAGTGTTTTCAGCAGTTCTGCTCAGTGCTGCTGCCAGAAGCACTCAGGGTGGCTGGTTTTTTGCTGTGGTGGAGCTGCCTCCTTCCACCACCAAAACTTCCTTTGTGGGCAATTTTCTTTCAGTAGTGAGAGCCACTTAGACCCGCTGCTGAAAGCAGTGCTGCTAGGGGGCAGCTTTTGTGTTTTGTGCACAGCTGGGAGCCCTCCTAGCCAGGTTGAAACCGTGGAAAATTTGAGAGCCCCTACTCTAGACTACTGTCATTTAGAATTTGTGTGCATGGATTGGGGTTACAGTTCTACTACTATATTTTTTCTTTAAAAAAAAAATCCTCTAAATATATTTCCATGCAGTATAGGTAGGTGAAACCTTGTGAAAGCTGGATAATTTTTGATTGTACACTTTTGTTTGACAAAGACCTGCAAGGGCACGTGTATTTAAATCAGTGGATAGAAATGAAAGTTTAACCTTTTCGAAATCTTAACTCTAAATGAAGCCAATATCCTATTGCTGTTTAATTTAGTGTATGATGGGGATTTCACAGTTGATTAGTGGTTCACATCTTTATTTGGCTTACATGGTGCTATAAGCTTAAGAAACAACTTGGCTTGTCCAGAAGTTAGAAATATATAGCTCAATCATTTAAAAAAAAAAAGATCCTGAATTAAGGGACATGTTATATATATTTAACATTCTCTCCAGGATGGGTACTGCATTTTATCATTTTAGTTGCAAAGAGCATTGATTGTGAGTAGAAATTCTAAGCACAATCACCAGTATAAATGTTAATAATAGTAATGAAGCATTGCACATGTTTCTAAATATTTATCTATGGATAGACAAACAACACACATTCACTCATTTATGTGCCTATATGTGAATTGATGTATATATTTTATTGGAATATATATTAATATAGTTTTAAGAATCTCTCTCATATTTGATTTACTGTTTGCATTCTCTGTGTCTGTGTTCTAACTGTACATATACAGCCAAGTGCTGCTGGGGCAATGAGATCTGCAAATTTTCCCTTTCAGTGCTTCGGCGACATTCCCTTTGTTATTCCATTGTGGCGCCTGATGTTCCAACACTTCTTGTGTGCATTTTAGAAATACTCAGAGAGAAAAAAAAAATCCATTACATAACACATTAAACAACACAGCTGTGTTTGATTATCTCCAAAGAAATGCCTGTCTGTCATATTTTTTAAAAACAAACTTTGAGCATTAAAGCACCTCTGACATGGCCACTGCACAAAGCTCTCTACAAACATTAAAGAGAAATGAAGCCAAAATGCTATCTACTAATTTGAGTGCACTGCTCATGCTGTAGAAAAATTATATTCTTGCAGAGAAAGACATGATTTTTCAGAAAACCTGCGTGTAAAATAATGTCTCCTGCATGAAGTTATGTGCCACAAGTCATGGAAAAACTGTATCTCTCAGCAGCTGCCAATGTAAATATGTCCTTTCAGTAAAATTTCACAATTTGTAACAGTAGTGGTATATTGTACATCAAACAGTGTGGTGGAAGATTAGTATTCATTTTCTTTCTTTTCCTCAATGGAAATTTATAGCATGTGTGTGCTAGTTTCTCTGTTACAGCAGGGTGTATACTTAAAAAAAAAAAAAAATTAGTTTTGGGTCAATTGAAATTTTATTCTGATTTTTTTGGGGTTGTGAGTGTGGTTTACCATTTTCTTTCTTTCTTTCTGAATCTAGCTAAATTTTTAAGTTAAATTTGTTTGAAAATGAAAAGTAGAAATATTTTCTTTTGAAAATGTCTGAACAAAATATTTAAACATTTTCTATTTCTTTTTTTCTGAAATGGCTTGTCAAATTTACCTTAAATTCACAAATACTTTGATCACCCAAACACTACATTTTTCAGTTAATAAACTACTCATCTAAAAACAAAAATTGCCTACCTCTACTCTCCATCTCTACCGGCTGACCCAGCTCGAATAATGATAGTATCTGACACCTATGTTTGTCTTGTTCTGTTAATGCGATTAGAGTGTCATTTGTATCCATAGGATATCAGTATGACAGTTAGAGTGAATGTGGACCAAAAGTAACGTGTTTAATAGATACAGTAGGTGATGTGATCTGTAGACTGGCCTGAGATGCTGATCTCTAATTCCCCCATTTTGATTTGAAGCTGTAGGCACTGCTCCGCATAGCAACACTTAAGACACAGTTTCTGAAATTCTAGATGGTGAATGTAGATTGCTGTGCTGATCATCGGTCAGGAGACATTGTCAGTCAGTCCAAACATGAGCCTGCATTGGTTGTTTTCTCTGAGAGGTTTAGCTTGAGCCAACCCTGTCCTGGGGAAAGCTGGTGTGTCTTGGCCCACAAATTTTCTTGCTTTTACTAGACTGGGTTACTTTCTGAAACCTGTTTGATGCTGATTGATCTTGGCATGGCTGAATCTAATATGATCGATTTGTCCAGAGTGTGATTTTTGTGAGCAAGGAAGATGCTTAATCTTTTCAATCCACCAACCATTCTGGAAGCATTTTGTTTTAGGATAGGGCCAATGTGTTTTCTCACTGCATTTCCTGTTTTCATATTTATTATATAAATTGCCCACTACCAGTCGCCTGTGTACCGTCTGTGAGTTATGTTGAATGCATTTGTAATCACACTTTTCCCTGCTCGACTGAAGAACCCATGATTAAATTTGCTTCTGGTTGTGTGTTTTCTAATGAGGAAAGATTTAAAAGGTATGTTCCCTTGCTTGACAGGAGCAGTGTGCCACGATGATTTTTTTAGGAGAAATTTTCATATATGCATTATAGGGGATTCCTCATGTTTCTTTTGGTTCTGGTGGTATTTGACACCAATGCTAAGTACTTGTCAATTTAATACTCCCCAGAATCTATATCGAAAATATCTGCAGCTGTGCTACCTGGATGCCAGGGAAGTAGATGTTTTCTTAATATTGTATTCAGCTACATTAGTGAAAGAAACTTGTTTGATTTGCTGAAATAGACTAACAGGCTACCCCTGTGTTTGAACTGACCTTGTGACACACTCTTCTCTGCATACGGATATATACCTAACATACTGAAGTTTCTATTTCATGCATCTGAGAAAGTGGGATTATGCCCACAAAAGCCTATGCATTAAATAAATTTATTAGTCTTTCAAAGTGCCACAGGCCTCCTGGTTAGTTTGGTTCTAGGGTGAAGCAATTGTGAGAGAAATAAAATAGAAGAGTTCATGCCAAAAGTCCTTGTATTCTGTATCTCCCCTCCATTCCAATTGATCTAAAATAAGAAATTTTCTTTTCAGGGTGAGAATATAAATCAATACCAAGACAAATGGCCAAGCAAGCAGCTTGTGTTTTGGCTGGTCATCTCATGCCTCTGGAAAAGAGACTAAGTTTGTTGGCAAAACACTAGCAACTTTACTTCCAAAAAGGCCAGACTTACCATTGTATTGAGAGTCATGTCAGCATTTGTGGTGATGAGCTTGCACGTCTTGTCATCTGTGCCTAAGGCAGGGTGATGCTATATGGCTCTTTTGTTTCTTTACATCATCATATCTCATGTCACTCCGGTCCTGTTAAGATTTTAGTGCCATCAGTAGCTAAGCTTAACCCATACAACCACAACGAAGCACAGTTATTCACAGGTCTTTTATGTATTCACAATACATTTTTATCCCAGCTAGTAATGAGGGATTCAGAATATTTTTGGGAGGAACACTGAACATCTCTTTAAGATGACAAGCAGTTGTGCGGCATTTTAAGACTAACAGATTTATTTTTTGCATGAGCTTTCATGGGAGAAGATCCAACTTCCTCAGATGCTTCGAAGATGGGTGAACTTACTGAAAGGAATGAAACTAAATGCAAGGGGGTGTAAAACATAGGATCAGGTCATAAAGTAACAGCAAATCAGAGCAGTTTACAGGCTCAAAGAATGGGAAGCCTGAAGTCAAATTACCTTTTGTAATGGGAAAAGAACCCGTAGTCTCGACTGAGTCCTGCTTTCACAGAATTTAGCTTGCATATTAATTCGAGTTCAGCTGTTTCTCTTTGGAGTCTTGATGTCCCAGGTACATCTCTAACGACAGTCGTTAACAAATCCATCATCGAGTGATTAGGAAGATGGAAGTGCTCAGCAACTGGTTTCTTTGTTCTTTGATTTCTGATATCAGCTCTGTGCTCATTCAGTCTCTTACGAGCGATCGTCCTGTTTGTCCAATATATAAGGTGTTGGGGCATTTCTTGCACATGATGGCATAGACCACATTAGTAGATGAGCAGGTAAATGAGCCCTTGATGGAGTAGCAGGCTTGATTAGGACCCATGATGGTGTTTGTTGTGTAGATATGTGGGCAGACTTGGCAGCGTGGTTTTGCAGGGGTGTGTGCCTGCTTCACTGTTCCTGTTGTTAGATCTGTAGTTGCTGGTGAGTATCTGTTTAAGATTAGGGGGCTGCCTATAAGCAAGGAGTGGTCTGTCTCCTAATGCTTGAGAGAGAGAGGGATCATCTTTTAGAATAGGCTGTAGGTCCTTAATGATCTTTTGCAGAGGTCTGACTTGAGTATTGTATGTGGTGACTAGTGGTGTTCTGTTGTTTTCTTTCTTGGGTCTCTCCTGTAGTAGATGACTTCGAGGAACCCGTCTAGCTCTGTCAATTTGTTTTCTTACTTCCCCAGCTGGGTACTGTAGTTTCAAGAATGCTTGCTAGAGATCCTCAAGATGTCTGTCTCTGTCTGAGGGATCAGAGCAGATGCGATTATATCTTAGGGCTTGGCTGTAGACAATGGATCATGTGGTGTGTTTAGGATGGAAGCGCGAAGGATGTGGGTAACTATACCGATCAGTAGGTTTTCGGTATAGGGTGGTGGTGATATGTCTATCCCTGATTTGCACTGTAGTGTCAAGAAAGTGGATCTCCTGTGTGGAGTGTTCCAGGCTCAATTTGATGGTGTCGTGGAAATTATTGAAATCTCTGTGAAAATCTTCAAGAGCATCCCTGCCATGTGTCCAGATGATAAAGATGTCATCGATGTAGCGCAGGTAAAGAAGAGGTATCTTGGGATGAGACTTGAGGAAACGTTGTTCTAAGTCGCCCATAAAGATGTTGGCATATTGTGGGGCCATGCGGGTGTCCATAGCAGTGTCACTGATTTGGAGAAATAAATGATCCTCAAATCTGAAGTGGTTGTGGGTGAGTACAAAGTCACAAAGTTCAGTAACGAGCTGCTCTGTGTCATCATCTGGGATGGTTCTTCTAATAGCTCGTAATCCATCCTTGTGTGGGATGTTGGTGTAAAGAGCTGCTACATCCATAGTGGTCAGAATGGTGTTTTCTGGAAGTTCTCCAGTGGACTGTATTTTCCTCAGGAAGTCCGTGGTGTCTTGAAGATAGCTGGGGATGTTGATAACATAGGGTCTGAGGAGGGAGTCCACATAGCCAGATAGGCCGGCAGTAAGAGTGCCAATGCCTGATATGATGGGGGGTCCAGGGTTTCCTTTTTTATGGATTTTGGGTAGTAGATAGAACATCCCTGGTCGTGGTTCTGGTGGTGTTTCTGTCTTTAAGATGAGCCTTGAAAATAGTCTTTATTGCCCTCTCCTGCTGCTACTTTTGCTCTTTTCTACCTACCAAATACTTCAGGACTGGCAAAATCAACCAGCAAGTAAAGCCTGCCGAAGTAGTTTGTGTGTAACTCCAAGCTACATAAAAATGGTTTACTGAATTACTGTTCTTTTACACATTATGGACTATGGCTATGTCCACGCTTACACAATTAAATCAATTTAACTATATATATAGATATAGATATATAATAAATAAATTGATTTAACAGGTCCCATCTAGAAACTCAAATCAAAATAGCATGTCCATGGACAGGAATTTCTATTTCAATTTGGGAGAGAGGCACTATGGGAGGTGTGGCAACACGGCCCCCTAGAAGGGCCATGCCTCCACCCAATATATAGGAAAGGAAAAGGAGCTTTCTCTGGGAAGCAGAAGGCTACAAAGTGTTAAATTGATGTAAGAGTTAAATTGAAATAACATGTCCACCCTGTGTTATTCTGAAATGACAATTTCTATTTAACTGTCATATCAATATAATGCTAGGTTTTATTATGTTGATATGACTTTCCTTATATCAAAATGAGGGAACTCCTCATTTTAAAATAAGGAAACATCATGTGGGGCTACCATTTTTTAAATCGCAATAACCAGCACTATTTCAATTAAACAGTGTGTGTGGACTTACCCTATAAGCGGAAAGTTTGTAAAAATGAATCTAAAGTATTTTATTTATCTTTTCATATTGATAAAACAGCAGGAATTGGCTGTGATTTGAGAATATAGCAGAAATCTATTAACTAGCATATCTTGTTGCACACAGAAACATGCCATTTTAGTTACTTTTGTGATTGTCAGAGACTCTTAAGAATTCTTTGTCCTGATTTGTTTTCACTTCTGTTTCATGAATTGTTTGAAAGCAAAGAATTAAAATATAGAAATAACTGTATTAAGAACAGAAACCCATTTTTAGATGCCATAATAGAGTAAGAAGCAGTCTGAAATGAATCAGTAACTATATAGCAGATGTTCCAAAGGGACAGCCATGTTAGTCTAGTAAAGCAAAAAACGCAAGGAGTCTTGTGGCACTTGAAGACTAACAGATTATTCATTGCATGAGCTTTTGTGGGAGAAAATCCCACTTTGTCAGACACTTTGAAGAGGGGTAACTTACAGAATGGGATCAAAATAAATGCAGGGAAGTGTAAGACATGGGATCAGGTCATACTGCAACAGCAAATCAGAGCATTTGTAAGGATTCAAACTCGAGGAAACAGCATACAGAGGGAGGGTGAAGTCAAATTACCTGTTATCATGTGAAAAGAATCCATAGTCACAATTCAGCCCTCCTTTCACACAATCTAATCTGCATATTAGTTGAATTTTGGCTGTTTCTCTTTGAAGTCTTGATGTCCCATTGATTTTCTTGAAGACCATCATTAACAGATCATCAATGGAATGATTAGGAAGATGGAAGTGCTCAGCAACTGTTTTTTGGTGTTGTGATTTCGGAACAACAGACTAGACTTCTACATTGATTGTTTCTGCCACCATGCAAAGGCTGAAATTGTGGGCAAACAACATCCCTTACATCATAACCTCAGCCATGCAGAATACAATATCATCCACAGCCTCAGAAATGATTCCGACATTATTATTAAGGAGGCTAACAAAAGAGGTGCAGTCGTCATCATGGATAAACTGGGTTACGACCAGGAGGCTTATAAACAACTCTCCAACACAACATTTTACAAAGCTCTTTCCTCTGACCCCACTGAAGAACAGCATAAAGAATTACAACACCTACTCAAGAAACTATGTAAGGCAGCACAGGAACAAATAAAGGCAGACACACCACCAGAACTCCAGCCAGGAATATTCTTTCTACTACCTAAAATCCATAAAGAAGGAAAGCCTGTATGCCCCATCATCTCAGGCATTGGCACTCTTACAGCAGGTTTACCTGGCTAGGTGGACTCCCTCCTCAGAACCTATGTTATGAACATCCCTAACTATCTTCAAGATACCGCGGATGTCCTGAGGAAAATCCAATCCATCTCTGAGCTTCCTGAAAACACCATCCTGGCCACTATGGATGTAGAAGTTCTCTACACCAACGTCCCACACAAGGATGGATTACAAGCTATTAAAAGAACCATCCCAGATGATACCACAGCACAGCTTGTGACTGGACTTTGTGCTCACCCACAGCCATTTCAGAGTTGAGGACAATTTATACATCCAAGTCAGTGGTACTGTTATGGGTACCCGCATAACCCCACAATATGCCAACATCTTTATGGGCGACTTAGAACAATGTTTCCTCAAGTGTCATCCCAAAGCACCTCTCCTCTACTTATGCTGTACTGATGACATCTTCATCATGTGGACCCATGGCGGGGATGCTCTTGAAGATTTCCACAGAGATTTCAACAATTTCCACTCCACAATCAAATTGAGCCTGGAACACTCCACACAGGAGATCCACTTTCTGGACACTACAGTACAAATTAGGGATGGATGGACACATCAACACCACGCTATACTGAAAACTTACTGATTGGTATAGTTACCTACATTCCTTGAGCTTCCATCAGAAACACACCACACAATCCATTGTCTACAGTCAAGCCCTAAGACATAACTGCATTTGCTATGATCCCTCAGACAGAGACAGACATCTTCAGGATCTCTGTCAAGCTTTCTCAAAACTACGGTACCCATCTAGAGAAGTAAAGAAACAGATTGACAGAGTCAGACAGATACTCTGCAGTCAACTACTACAGGAAAGGCCCAAAAAAGAAAACAATAGAACGCCGCTGGTCACCACATACAGCGCTCAAGTCAGACCTCCACAAGAGATCATTAAGAACCTCCAGCCTATTTTAAAAGATGACCCCTCACTCTCTCTAGCCTTGGGAGACAGACCTCTCCTCGCCTACAGATAACCCCTGAACCTTAAACAGATACTCACCAGCAACTACAGACCTAACAACAGAAACATCAGAAGAGGCAGATATCCCTGCAATAAACCACACTGCCAGCTTTGTCCACATATCTGCACAAAAGACACCATCATAGAACCTAATCAAGCCAGCTACTCCATCAAAGGGTCCTTCACCTTCTCATCCATTAATGTGATTTATGCCATCATGTGCTGGAAATGCCCCCGCGCCTTATACATTGGACAAACAGGACAGTCCCTACACAGAATAAATGGGCCCAAACTGATTGTTTGTCACTTGTCCACTGTTTAGATTCACTGAAATGAATCTCTTCCCTGCCATTTGTTTCACTTAATATTGTAGGCTAGTATAAATAGCTTGTTCCTATCATCTTGAAGTGTACATATTAAATGTGGACTGTTTAGTATTTTTGTATATTTTGTTGTTTGGCTGCATATTAACAGGCGTTAAAATGATCATTTTTTCCACCCTTTGTACTTAAAATTGACCAAGAGTAGAGTTAAGTAATAAAGCCTTTAGTGTGTTTATACAATCTGGAAGTCACTAAATTAGAGCTCCATTAATTTTCTCCCACAAAATCCTCATTATATTGTGGCTTATTGGAAATGTTATTGTTTGCATTTCCCACAAACTGCAAGAATGTGGCATGCAATGCCTTTTAACAATAGCATGGATGCTCCTCTTATAATCCACTGGATAATAAATCAGATATTTACCCCAGAGTGCCTGACTACAGGCAATTTCATCTGTTTCCATAAATTAGTTGGGGGGGGGGGGGATTTGTGCTCCCTCTTTGTGCTCCATATAAATCATGCTCCATTTCTTCCAGGAAGTATCCTCAATGACCATTCTCTTCATAGAATCATAGAAGATTAGGGATTCAAGGTCCTCGGGAGGTCATCTAACACTCTCTTCAAAGCAAGACCAATCCCAATTTAACCATCCTAGCCAGGACTTTGTCAAGTTGCATCTTAAACCTCTAAGGATGGAGATTACACCTAACCCATTCCAATGCTTCACCATTCTCCTGGGGAAAAAGATTTTCCTAATATCTAACCTAGACTTTTCCCACTGCAACTTGAGAACATAGTTCCTAATTCTGCCATCTACTACCACTGAGAACAGCTTATTGTAGTTCCATTGTCCCTGGAACCCCTTTCAGGTAATTAAAAGCTGCTATCTACGCCCCCCCCCATTCTTTTCTTCTGCAGACTAAACAAGTCTTGTTCCCTCAGTCTCTCCTCATAAATCATATGCTCCAGCCCCCATTCATTTTTGTTGTTCTCCTTTGGACTCATTAAATTCATTTGTAATGGGGACCCCAAAACTGGACTCTGCACAAGTCCTTATTGAATCTCATCAGATTTCTTTTGTTCCTGTTCCCTAATTTGTCTAAGTCATTCTTATTTTACCCCTGTCCTCCAGTGCAAACTTGTTGAAGGTACAGTCCACCCCATCTTCCAGATAATTAATAAAGAAATTGAACAGAACTGGCCCCAGCACTGACCCCAAGGGCACCATTCTTGTACTGGCTGCTGACTAGACATCAAGTCATTGATTACTATACATTGAGTCTGACAATCCAGCCCAGATTTCTATCCACCTTATAGTCCATTCATCCAATCTATACTTCTTTGACTTCAATTTGCTGAAAAGAATCATTGCTTGTACTCAGATCTACTTCTCTTTCCTGTAATATCTAAGTAATTCTTTTGTCATCTCTTCTCTGGGGAGTTATGGCAGTGGCAGTTGGAACAACTTGCATAACACTGAATTTATTTCAGAAATCATTTCTCTGGTTGTGGTTATAAATTCCAGAAGAAAGAAAGTAAAACAGATACCAAGGCATGTCTGTTTGAAGATCTTTGAAACTATCACAGGCAGTCACCAAGCCTGATGTATATTCAAAGGTGTATCATAAAGAATGATGTTCGTTCATAATGAGAGCTGATTGGTTATTTTTCAGTGAAACTTTTTTCCATTGGAAAATGACAAATTTATCAAAATTGAAACATTTGACAGAAATGTTTTGATTGCAATGAGATTTCAGTCGGCGAGGTTTCTAAGCTCCAGCATGGAAGTGAAAGAGGGTGATGAGAAAAGCCAACAGCTCATTGCTCCTCTGGTATGTGAGTGATCCAAGTTCAAGTCCCTGCTCCAAATCAGACAGAGAAGGTCCTTGAAGTTGGGTGTCTCACATCTTAGGCAGATGTTCTAGCAGTGGACTGTGGTGTATTCTGCACTGTCATAGGCATCCTTTGATTTCTGTATTTGGGCAAAGAGCAGCTCCATTCAGGTCAATGAGGCTGTGTTTGACAGGTGCAGGGTCAAATTCTTGCCTGCCCAAGCCTTGTGAGCTATGCCTGTGACTGTGGATCTCCTCCTCCTCCTCCTCTTTAATGAAAAATGTTAAAAGGTCTCAGCTTTTCCTACATAGGAATGAAAACAAATGGCAAAACCTCACAATGCTCTGAAAAACTAAATTCTTGCCTTCTGCCCAGCTTTATTAATAACTGGCTTTAAAAAAATTAGGGAACATGCAAGAGCAAAACTGATCAAAGATCCTTTTGATTCTCTTTTTAGTTGTTATCTAAAATGACATTTTTAAAATGGGTACTTTTTTGGTAACATGCTTTTGGAACTCAAGAGAATGAACATATGAGAACATATATCAATATTTGCCAAAGACAAGGACAGCTAACCAGTCTTGAATAATATGAAAAGAAAACAGTTAGTGAGAATACTGCACAAATATGTAGCAGCTTCTGAGTCTTTGATTAATCTTGGCGTTTGGGGGTGACAAGAAACTTGCAGGGAATTGTGAATAGGTTTAGGCCTGGTCTACGTTTAAAACTTCAGTTGACTCATCTACAGCTCTTGAGGACGTAAAAAGTCCATACCCCATGAGTGACACCCTGCCGATATAACCTAATCTAACCCCTAGTGAAAATTCAACTCAGTTGATAGAAGAATGCTTCCATTGACCAGGCTACCATCACTTGGGAGGATGGAGTTCTTGTAATGATGGAAAAAACTCTTTTGTTGCTGTATTCAGCATCTGCACAATAGCTATGGCACTGTAGCAACCATGGCAAAGTTATAGCCAAAGTCCTTTGCCACTCTCGTGCAAAACACACCGGGTTAGTGCCGACCCTCAGCCCACTTTCTGGAATTCTTATATTGGTTGTGTCAAATAACAGTATTAGAACTAAGCTCAGCCTAGCCTAGATTTCTTCGTTTCAACTCCTATAGGAACTGTGTATCTCAGGCCTGAGTTCCTCCTGCCCTTTTGAAACCAACATAGGAGTACTGAGCCACACCGACTGCTGTGAGTAAGCAGAAATTGATCAATGTTCTTTATGCAGCATTACGGCAGTGCTAACATAGTGGATAAAACATAAGCACCTGCCAACTGTTACAGGTATTATTGGTATTTGTAAAGGAAACAATTTTAAAATGGTAACTGCTAATGAAAAGTGAGTGATAATTCAGCATCCCGATAGAATGGTGCAGGTCAGATCAAAATTTTCCATTTCACATAAGATGGTTTATACTGTTCTTATGTTGGAGCACAGTATTATTTCCAAGATGTTGCCCTTGGAGAGTCTGGGGAAAACAGTTCCGTGTTAGGAGCGTGTGTGTGTGTGAGAGAGAGAGAGAGAATAAACTTTTTTTCATTTAAATTAAATTTAATCTCTGCAAAAGGAAAAAGTCTACTCCCCCATAGATAATTCAGATGAAGCTGTATGAATATGTTGGTTGCCTGTACTTATATTTAATGCTCCCTTGGCTTTTTGTGCCCTTGTGCTTTTCAGTATGCTGGAGGAGCACTCACTGCGGTAACATGGGCCAGCGTCGATCTTATTACTTTACCTGTTTTATCTTTTGTGAAATTGAGCCTTTAGCCAGAATTGTCTAAGCTGCTGCTCCAGCAATTGGTTAACTCAAGCTCATTGCACTGAAGTAATTTGATTCCCACATGCGTACTAAGATTGCTTTTTTGCAGGACAGAAACTCTGTGTGCGGGAGGGCAGGTGGGTGTGTGCAGACAAGGACTGTTATGGCTGACAAATGCAGATTTAAGATAATAAAACAAACCAACCCGTATTTTAAAATATCACATTGCACTCCATCTCCTTTACCAAACTCTGTAAAGCAAAATGTTTTCAAGATCGTTGGATTCAGGCACATAGCCAAAATTAACCAGGTAAATTACATCCTTCTGGCATTGTGTATTAGTTATGCATAAAGCCAATATGATTCTTTCTGTCATTTAAATAAACAGAACAATGTGTAAAATAATTAGATTTTTTGTAACAAGGGTCATAAAAGGCTTCTTTTTAGATTTTAAGGTAGTTCATGAAATAGTAGGCAGAGTTCAAGGTTTTTATTTTGTCCTGTACACTGTCTCTTTCACATCCTGACTGTTTAGTGGTAACTGAGTGCCAGTTTTGTAGGTTACCTTCTATTTAAGATTTGTTAGTATGGAAGCATTTTTTAAACAATGTACAAGTTGCTCAGAGATTTATAATTCCATAAAATTGAGAATATTTTATTGCTGCTTTGGGCAAGTACCCTCCTGTGAGGAAGAAAATCAAATCTTAAAGGTGAATCTTGCTAGAAGGAGAATTGGTCAGTAAATAAACATTCCATGCATAAACAGTGGTACAGTTTAGATGCCTCGAATATGCTTGGCATTGCTACCCTGCCACGGTTTGGCCTTGCAAACCTGCTATATATAAAGCAGGGAAATGCTAGTCTGGTTTGATAGGCTGTTCAAATGTCTGTTACACAACTGAAATGAAGTTCATAAAGAGAATCATATTCTTTCCTTGGGTTCATTCACACACAGTCATTTGAAATCAGTGTTACTTCTGTATAAGTGGGGCAGAATTTGGCCCTCTGATACTGTTAAGAGCCACCTTTGGGTTCTGTTAGTTAAGAATAGTTGCTTTGTGGTATCAGGAATTTGCTTTGATAAATTAGAAACATAGATTCGTAGAAATGTAGGGCTTGAGGAGTCAAGTCCAGCTCACTGTGCTGAGGGAGGACCAAGAAAACTTAACAGCATCTATGTTAAATGATTCAAGGACATGCAACCTTTGGGAGTCCTACCAGAAAACTGCAGAAGACCCTGAGCTCCCATTGGTTTCAATAAGGCAACTCTGGTTTTTGCCGTGAAAGGGAAGATTTATGGTTTAATAGGAAACATGTATAATGTTTGCATATATTGAATGTTAGTGTAAATCAAGTGCTATTAATGCCTGGTCTTTTAACCTATTAAACCAATAACAGTAGACATGTCATTTGTCAGTTCAAAACTACTTTTGAAGAGAAAAAAGTCCTTACAAGTTGAATTCTTGTGGGGAAATGATGTTATGGAGACATGGGAGCTTCATTTGGAGCATGCAAATAATTTTGCCTGTTAGACTAAAATTAAGACATGTAACCCTATAAATGTATCCTTGTGTGAATGAGAACTAAGACTATCAAGGTGCAAGGCAATGGACAAACAAGGCCATTGGGAGTTCCCTCCACCTTTCCAAAAGCGCAGAACTGTTTATAGCTATGTGGTTGTGTGAATAAGTTATAAAATATTACCCAGGCACGCTGATGTATGCTGTACTGTGTGATAAGTGTGTTTGTCTAGCACTTTTGCCCATCCCAGTTGTGTTCTGCCCACAATTTCATCTCTGTGCAGAATATTCTAATAATGGAACCCACTGAGCCATGTTCCCACAGTTGTAGTCTTTTTTTTTTTTACAGGTACGTATTACAAAAATGATTAATCTGTCCCTTCAAATTTTGAATTTCCTAGGAAATTACACTGGGCTTGATAAGCAGTGAAAACATCTTTAGGTCTTACGCCACAAACCATGAGGACAGTGAGCAATAATCTTTAGAAGTTTCTTTTGCTTCCTTTGGTATATTGTGAAATATCAGATTTATATTCATGACCTTTATGCTAAATAAAGTATTAAATTTACAACATTATCTTAGATAAGTAGAGGTCTGTAAATTGTGTGTTACAATTTCTTCTGTCTTTAAGAGACTGGCAGAGTTGGATTCATGGTTTTACAGGTAGCTAGATTTTGTTTGAAGAAGTATTTTTTTTAGTAAAATCTCAAGATATTTCTAAACTATTTTTATGTATGTCATGAAGTGTAAACATAATACATTTTTGTGTGATGTAAAGGTTTTATTACCATATCTGCAGCATGACCTGTATCACGCTCTCTCTTTCTACTACTTTAAGGGCCACTAGACTCCTTGGTTTTGTGCTGAACTATACTGATATTGCTGCCCCTTTGGATCTTGAATAATAGTTTTCCAAAAAAAGAGTTGATCAAAATACGGGGGGGGCTAGCCTTTTTTTTTTTTTTAAATTTAACACATCAAAATTCAAAATCATAGAATCACAGGGTTGAAAGGGACCTCATGCGGTCATCTAGTCCAACCCCCTGCTAAAAGGACCACTCCCACTAGATCATCCCAGCCAGGGTATTGTCTAACCGGACCTTAAAGATCTCCAAAGACGGAGATTCCACCACCTCCCTAGGCAACCCATTCCAATGCTTCACTACTCTCCTGGTGAGAAAGGTTTTCCTAATATCCAACCTCGACCTCCCCAACTGCAACTTGGAACAATTGCTCCTTGTTCTCTCCTCTGTTACCACTGAGAACAGCCTGGCTCCCTCCTCTTTGGAGCACCCCTTCAAGTAATTGAAGGTTGCTATCAAATCCCCCCTCAGTCTTCTCTTCTGCAGGCTAAATAAGCCTAGTTCCTTCAGCCGCTCCTCGTAAGTCACGTGACCCAGCCCCCAATCATTTTCATTGCTCTTCACTGGACTCTTTCTGATCTGTCCAAATCTTTGTTGTAGTGGGGAGCCCAACATTGACTAACACTATGTCCAGGATTATACCTTCATCAAAATAACTGCAAAGCGTCCTTGTTTAGCAACTGTAATACCTAACCCATGCTGGTAAAAGCCTTTGGGGCATGACTCTATGATATCATTTATGTTTTCATATTTGTTTATACACACTCATTTTACACACTTTCTCTCTTTTTCAGGTTTTCCAAATGAGCCTGCTGCTGTTATTGCCCTCACCACGGTTAAGGAGTGGCTGAACAAGAATTTCAATGAGGTAGGGAATAAAATTTTTTTGATGAGATTTCAAGATTGCTTAGTTTGACATCCAAAGTGTGAAAGAGGACATCACTAAATATGCCTTCGATCCCTTGAAATCAAGATTATGTAAACTACAACAATTCAGGTCAAGAATATCAGTGGTATTTTGGACAACACATAGCAGTATTGTATTTAGGAAGATATACTGAGGGTAAAGAGAAATGTATTCTATTTGAAATGAGAGTGTGAATTTCCTGTGTGTTGTGACATTTCTTGGCAAAAGAAGAGCATCCTCTGGGTAAAATTGTTCCTTAGGGAGAAAGCTTTCATATAATAATGTAGAGAGTCCTGTAAAGAAATGTATATAAAGGACTTCAGTGAACAGTAGTTTTCTAGAAGCTGCTTTACACCAAATAGCTTTATGGTGACAGTGTTTTCTGTGTTCATTGTTTTTTAGATCTCTTACACTTTAACTATAGTATCACTTCACTGGAAACTCTCTACTTAATGTAATGTTAGACGTAAGTGTGAAATTTTAACAGACCTGTACTACTTCCACAAGACTGTCATGATGGTGACTATTTTTTTTTAAGGAAACAAAATGCTTTCACCAGAGCCGTCTCCATTCTTGTTACTCTGTTCTCTTTTTTGTCTTTTTATTTTCTTTCTTAACTCTGGTAGAATGTGTTCTGTGGCACTGAACTGTAGAATTGAGCAGAGAAAAGTGACTGAATAAAATAACTATGTATTTTCTATATTTTGGCAGTCAGCAGATTTTCAAGTGCCTAGAGTTGTTTAATATCTTTTGGACAAAATGTTTAATTGTGCATAGATCAGATTAGAATGTTTTCCTAATAACGATCAGCATTATATTTTATCTTGGAAATATATCTTTTGGGTTCTGTTTACCAAGATTGTCCAGAGGGACAAATTAAGCAAATTACTTTCAGCAACTTTAGAGTTGAATGAAAAAAATTGTATGCTAAGATTTTTAAAAAAATGGATGACCAAAGTTACCCTCTGAAATCCACGGTTAGAGACTTAAAGAACAGTTCTGACTCTCCAGAATCCTGGCCACCCAAGTCTCCTTGGTCTTTGTGAAGTTAGTAGGAGTTTCAGATGCCCAGCCCTTTTGAAATTCAGGCTATTTATTTAGGGGTCTAAACATCACTTTAGGAGCCTAACTTTATGCTTGTACTTTTGAAAGTCTGGACTACTTATGTCTGGTTTATTAAATCCTAAAATAGGTGTAATGGTAGAAAGTGAAACTATTCCATCCAGATCTATGTGTGTTTTGCCTGATCCTATATCCATTTTGTCCTTTTTTTCCCACCACAAATCTAAAAAATGCCAAACCCCTTTCTGTTTCCAGAGGTAAATATATGTTTTGCAACACATATGTAGTATTCGCTTCAGTTGGCTTCTTAGTCATTGTTGTTTCAATGGTGCTTTAGGAAACCTGATTTCTTTTTGGCAAAGTAGACTGCAAATTAGAGTAAAACAGATGGGAAAGAGAGTTCTGTAGACAAAAGTCATTTCCTCATCTTGCTCTATGGCTTGGGCTCTTGTTGTTAAGACACAAAGAATATCTATTTCCCTGGACGTTAGCTGAACCCTCTCTTACGTCTGTTCCTTCCCTGACCTATCTTTGAACCTTTCCTATGTCCTGCTGGTCCGTTCTCTGGTTCTTCCCTACTTCCCTCTGGCTCAATGTGCTGCCCCAGCACTTTTTCCAGCTGCCTCAATTAACTTGGCATAATGTTCTCCCCATGCTCATAGAAACCCCTACATCTGCCATGAATGGAGGCCTTGTTATCAGAGTTCAAAAGAGATGTGGCAGCCAGGGACTGAATTGGGAGTGCTTATCTTGTTGTAGGTTGGGGAAAGGAATGTGACTCAGTCTGTTTAGAGAATGGCATGTCATTTACAGTCAGCATGTATCAGTGTAAATAATCATTAACATTGGGAATATGCATTGGATGCCTCCATTTTTGCCATCTCTAAACCAGTTCCTTCCAGAATACAGATCCTCTAGCCCTTTACATGCTCGCTTCTTCTGTAAGCTCTTCAGAGGCAGGACTGCAGTTGGTAACAACCTGTGTTTTTGTGTACTGCCCACTGGAATGGAACTTGCATTGTGATTGAGGCTGTTGGATTCAAATGTACGTATAGTGTTTTTTGGTTTGTTTCGTTTTTTAAAGAAAAAGTGTGTATTTACATCACCACTGTTTCTGAAGGTGGACTGGCAGTCCAGATACATCACTGTGTCTGTCTTGGGTTCCAGTACGGCACCTCCCCATTATCTTGTTGTATTCCTTAGTTCTCAGGAGCACATCAAATTGAAGCCTTCAGTATGATGCATTTTAAGGCATGATGAATACTAATCTGTTGTGTATAATTGAGTACAAGGATTCAGAAGAATCATCTGGGCCGTTTTGTTATTTATTGGAGAAAAGGAAATGTGCTTGATTTGACTGAAGATCTGATTTGTGTGTGAAGTCATATTACCAGTAGCAGAAATCGTACTGCAGGCCATCAGTTGGTCAGCAGTGAATGGGCCTAACTATTGTTTTGGAAAAGAAAAATCTTTCTGAGATAATTGTTTATTAGTTGTATGGCTTTCCATAATTTAACAAACATTAACATGCTTATAAAAGTGTGCATAAATAGATTAGGAATAATATAAAAATATTTCCTGCTATTTTCAACCGCAGACTTGATTTCTATAATAAAGGCCACCTTTAAAAATCATTATCTGCATAAAAGTGAGAAGAAAACCCTTTGACATTTGGAACCTGTTTATAGATTCATAAATTCCAAGGCCAGAAGGGACCATTATGATCGTCTAGTCTGGCCTTCTCTACAGCATAGGCTGTAGAATTTCCCCCATAATAATTCCCTGGATCATCTCTTTCAGGAGAACATCCAATATTGATTCAAAAACTGTCAGTAAGGGAGAATCTACCACTCCTCTTGCTAATATACTTCAATGGTTTCAACAGTCCTGCTATTAAAAATTTGTCTTGTTCTTTGTCTGTCTAGCTTCAACTTCCACCAACAGAAAACTTGTATCTTTCCCTGCTCGATTGAAGAGCCCATGATGAAATCTTTGTTCCCCATGTCAGTACTTTGCCCATAATCATTACACCCTTACTTTCTTTGTTGAGCTAAATAGTTTGAGATCCTTGAGTCTATCAATACAAGGCATGTTTTCTAACATTTAATCATACTCATGCTTCTTCTCTGGTCCTTTCCAATTTTTCAACAATTTTTCTTGAACTGTGAATATCTGGACCAGACTTGTTATCCCAGTAGTAATAGCACCAAAGCCCAGTGCTGATGTAAATAATCTCATTGCTTTTACTTGCAATTCCCCTGTTTATACTTCCCAAGATCTCATTTGCCCTCTTGGACACTGGCGGTCATGTTCAGCTCATTATCAACCAGCATCACTAAATATTTTTCCTAGCCACTGCTTTACATGGTAGAGTGCTCCATCTTCTAAGCATGGCCTATATTCCTTTTACCTAGATGCAGATATTTATATTTAGCCATATAAAAATGTATACTATTTACTTGTGCCATGTTCACAAATAATCAAAGTTCTGTTTCAGTGTCCTGTCCTTTACATCATTTACCAGTCTCCAATTTTTGTGTCTGTAAGCTTTATCTGTGACAATTTTATGTTTCCTTCGAGGCCATTGATAAAAATGTAAATAGCATAGGGCCAAGTACCAATCATGCAGTGGAAACACAAATGCTGGATCACGATTGCCTGTTTATAATTAAATTTGACACCTATCAGTTAGTAAACTTTTAATCCACTTAATTTGTGCGATATTAATTTTATATTATTCTAATTTTTAAACAAGATGTCATGTGCTACCAACTCAAATGCTTTACAGAATTCTAAGTGCCACAGGAGTCCTTGTTGTTTTACATCAACAGTATTACCTGTGTCAACCAAACTTCTAGTGTCCTCAAAAGAGTTATCAACTTAGTTTTGCAGAACATATTTTCCATAAACCCATGTCAATTGGCATTAATTATATAACCCTCCGTTAATTCTGTATTGATCCAGTCCTCTGTCAGCTGCTCTATTATCTTGCTCAGGATCAGTGTCAGACTGTCAGGCCTATAATTATGTGGATCATCCCATTTGCCCTTTTAAATATTGCCACAACATTAACTTTATTCCAGTCTTCTGGACCTTCCCCGGTGTTCCAAGACTTATTGAAAATCAATGTCAGTGGTCCAGTAAGCTCCTGAGCTAGCTGTTTTAAAGTTCTTGGTTGCAAGTTATCTGAACCTACTCATTTTAAAAGGTTTGACTTTGCTTTTTAACATCCTCCAAAGAAACTAGTGGAATGGAAAGAGCATTATCACCATCTGATTAGGGCTGGGGATGGTGGTGGGGGGGTCTATAATCTAGTTCCCCTTCACTCCCCAGAATTCAGCGGGAGATCTCTCAGATTCCAGGCATGGTCAACCAATGTAAATTGGCAAATCTCCATTGACTTCAGTGGGATTACAGCAATTTACATTAGCTGAGGATCTGGTTTACTGCATGCAGTGTACTCTTACCCAGTCTTCTTTGGTTACAGTTTTAAATAATAAGCCTAAACTGGCTCCCTAAACTTGACTGTTCTTAGTGCTTCCTTGCAGAGACCTCTCCACTGTAATGCCACTCCTAACTCCACACCAGAAGCACACCTGCCACAATAAATCTGCAGAAATCAGTGAGTTTATACTTCCACCAGCGTGGGCAAAGAGAAAAGAACCCAGACATCCTGTTACAGCTGACTTGATGCTCTTCAGATTGTTTGGCTGTTCCGTTACTCTCACTGACCAAATCCAGTTCTCTTGTTCCACTATTGTTGGGGAACAGGCTGAAGGAACCAAAATCAATTTTGCATCTAACCAAGTGTACATATGTCTATTCCTGACTCAGTGTCCTCTGAAATTCCAAATTCCTTTCCTTTTTTCTCCAAGGTCTCCAGCTGAAGAAAGTACAGTTCCAATTACCTTAAAGAAAATCTCAGCTACTTTTGGGTGTAGAGTAGAAAATGTAGAGTAAATCCCAAAATAAAAGTTATAGGAGGATATAAAAACACATGCGCAGAGAGTTTATGCTATATGACATAAACGAGGCTATAAACTCAGTAATACAGTACAGAATGCTGTCATATTCCTGAAAAATTGTGTCATGTCCCTGAAAGGGGAGATAACTGCCCCCACCAACACCCCTCTACCATGATGCAGTCTTTTTCCCATTCGGTGCAATAATGAAGATATAATCAAGTCAATTTGATTCAGAATATAGTAAATGTATTCCTTATTCCACTCGGGGTCACTGAAAATATTGCATTGCTGGCACCTCTCCTTGTATTTCATGGCAGATCCTTATCAGTTCATATGGCAGTGTTTACTGGAAAACTGATTTGCATTTAATAAAAGATTTTCTTACCAAAGTTCATTGTATTGCCTGACCTCCCAGGTGTTTGCATAAAATCTTATTAGCATGTTTAACTTCAATATCTCTTGGATGAGATTATCTTCATTATTGCAAAATGGAGATAGCTCCTTTCTGAGTTGAATTGTTTCCAAACAGTTCTTATAGAGATGTATCATGATTTACTGAACACTAAATACTAAATTCACTATAGCAGAAGTAATTTGTACCTGGCAGGCAGGGTGCTGACCATCACTGTATTGTGGTCTAAAATTTAACTTCATAATGCTCACCAGGGAAAACTGAAAAATAAGAATTGATTTGTATTTAGTTGTACCTTGCACTCAGCTCGGCTCTCGTCCTGAAATGTAGCCTTTAGTCAAACTAATTTCTGGCCATGTTTTACACCTTTGTCTGCTGACTTGCAGCCAGAGTGCAAATCTAGTTTTGATGTTAGTAAATGGTGTTAAATTATAAGCATAGAAATCCCTTAGAGCAAACTCAGAATAGCAGTAATAAGAAGTACTGGTTAATTTTGTGCAGCCCACCTAGGCTATCACTTCAGTAAAAGACATTTTCATATTTCATCAAATCCTCTGCAGGTTTAACAGAATTCTTCAGAGCACAGAATAGAATTGGGTCCCATCCTATAGGAAATTATCCTCTAGAAATTCATTTAAGAAAGGCACATTAAGCCCCTTGAACAGTTCACAATGCTTCTTTCTGTATTAATTTGACAAGGTCGGAGACATTGCCACTTGTTTCCACATTATATATCACAAAGGAGCTGCGGGACTTTTAGCTCCTGATGCTAATAGATTTTTTTTTCCATTGGCAGAGATGTTAGAGCATATGCAATGTTAAAAAAAAAGTTTGTCACTTTTATTTGAGAATCACATTATGTATCTCAAAAGAAAAAAATAAATAAAAACTCCCAATGCGTGCAATGCCATATGTCACTGACATGAAAAATCTCAGGACCTTTTTACTGCTCAGAAAAGGACTTTAAATTAAATAGCACAAAATGTTACAACTTGTATTATGCACGTTACTAGAAAAAGAAAAATCTGCAACGTGTATCTGACACCCATTCCATTAAAACAAAACAAACAACAAACAAGAAAAAAAAACAAAGAAAAAAAAAACCTGATATGGATGAATAATGCATTCATAGAAAGCAAGTCAATACGTTCTTGATTCTTTGCTGGAATTAATATTTCAATTTTTTTTTCTTCTGTACCATTACATGTGTAAGATTGGCTCCATAGATTTAGGCAAGCAGGTGTACAATTTTTAGGGGTATGGAACATGAGAGGGGATGTTATTTGCAGCATAACAAAATGGTTGAAATTCTGGCTCCAATAAAAGTTTTGTCTCTGACTATAGTGGGGCCACTATTTCATCCAGGTCCAAACGTTCAAGAGGGGCCACCAGGCATCTCAGATCAGGCATGACAAATGAATTTCTTTTTTATTGTTAGCAGCTAAACTTTGTATTTCACATAATTGGAAAAATGTGACTCCTTCAAAGGAACTGTGGAACAGTAAAGTAGGCACTGCCATGTAATGGAAAAGCTCTGACACCAGGTACATGCACAAGAGAAGCCAAACTAGAGGCTAGGTATCTAGAAATATAATCACCTTTTGTAGCATGCTCAGAGGTGGAAGATTCTCTTGCCAGAAAGCTGGAGTCTTTGGTCAGGTTCTTTGTATATTAACCTTATCTTGAATCAGAAACATTCAATGGAGTATGTTAATTATAATTAGTGGCCAATTTTGAAAAGTGTGTGTTTTATGTACACACACACACACACGCTCCATTCATCACAGTGACGTTCACCACTAACACAGCTGGGGGAAAAAATGTTGGTTTTTCCTTCATGACAGTCACATTTCTGATCCAGGACAGCAGACCTGCGTCTGATGGCTGGGCACTGCTGAGTTGGCAGGGAGAACGGATGGTACCCATGTCTGCCCACTTGATGAAGCACTGATGGCTGCAAATGCCCATGAGTTATACATACATAGTCTGATTTGACCTGGATTTGGAATGGAGGCAGCCGCTTGACCCTACAGAGACCGTTTTCTCCCCTATCCCAACAGCATCTTAATAAAGGTAGAGAATGTGTAGGA
The DNA here is from genome assembly GCA_007922195.1 of Podocnemis expansa. NCBI lineage: Eukaryota > Metazoa > Chordata > Testudines > Podocnemididae > Podocnemis > Podocnemis expansa. The sequence continues at coordinate 6,501,415 of ML682004.1, forward strand.
AAATTTCAGTGTCAGGAACTGCCAACAATTTAAAGCTCTAAGTACTATATCTGGATGTGCACAAGTCCATGGGGCTGGACAACCTGCATCCGAGGGTGCTGAGGGAGGTGGCTGATGAGGTAGCAGTACCGCTGGCCATTATCTTTGAAAACTCATGGCGAATGGGGGAGGTGCTGGAGGACTGGAAAAAAGCAAATATCGTGCCTATCTTCAAGAAGGGCAAAAAGGAGGATCCAAGGAATTACAGACCTGTCAGCCTCACCTCAATCTCTGGAAAAATCATGGAGCAGATTCTCAAAGAATCCATCCTGAAACACATGCAGGAAAATAGAGTGATCAGGAACAGTCAGCATGGATTCACCAAGGGTAAATCGTGCCTGACCAACCTGATCACCTTCTATGATGAGATGACTGGATTTGTGGATGAGGGAAGAGCTGTTGATGTGTTACACCTCGACTTCAGCAAGGCTTTTGATATGGTTTCCCACAGCATTCTTGTCAGCAAGTTAAGGAAGTATGGGTTGGATGTGTGGACTGTAAGGTGGATAGAGAACTGGCTAGATCAATGGTTTCAGCGTGTAGGAATCAATGGCTCCATGTCTAGTTGGCAACCAGTAATGAGTGGTGTGCCCCAGGGGTCGGTCCTGGGGCCGGTTCTGTTCAATATTTTCATCAATGATCTGGATGATGCGATAGATTGCACACTTAGTTTGCAGATGATACCAAACTGGGGAGAATGGTAGACACCCTGGAGGGCAGGGAGAAGATTCAGAAAGACCTTGACAAATTGGAGCAGTGAGCCAATAGAAATCTCATGAGGTTCAATAAGGACAAGTGCAAAGTCCTGCACTTGGGATGGAAAAACCCCATGCACTGCTTCAGGCTGGGGAGTGATCAGCTAAGTAGCAGCACTGTAGAAAAGGACCTGGGGGTCCTGGTGGATGGGAAGCTGGATATGAGTCTTCAGTGTGCTCTGCTGTCAGAAAAAGGCCAGTGGCATACTGGGCTGCATCACAAGAAACATTGCCAGCAGATCGAGGGATGTGATCATTCCCCTTTATTCTGCACTGCTGAGGCTGCATCTGGAATACTGTGTCCAGTTTTGGGCTCCCCACTACAAAAAGGACGTGAACAAATTAGAAGGAGTCCAGCAGAGGGCAACAAAAATGATCAAGGGGCTGGAGTACAAGCCCTGTGAAGAAAGACTGAAGGAACTAGGCTTCTTTAGCCTGCAGAAGAGAAGACTGAGGGGGATTTGATAGCAACCTTCAACAACCTGAAGGGATGCTCCAAGGAGGATGGAGCTCAGCTGTTCTCAGTAGTAACAGAGGATAGAACAAGGAGCAATGGTTTGAAGTTGCAGCTGGGGAGGTCGAGGCTGGATATTAGGAGAAACTTTCTTACTAGGAGGGTGGTAAGGCATTGGAATGGGCTACCTAGGGAGGTGGTGGAATCTCCGTCTTTGGAGATGTTTAAGGCCCAGCTGGATAAAACTCTGGCTGGGATAATTTAGTGGGAGTGGTCCTGCTTTTTTTTGGCAGGGGTTGGACTAGATGACCTCATGAGGTCCCCTCCAACCCTGTGGTTTTATGATTTTATGATTCTATGAACACTGTGGCAGGAAGCAAGGCACCAAAGGACTGTGGAATGCTTTAGGGGAGAGACCCACAGTGAAGTGTAGAGAGAATAGCTGTAAGAATAAGGCTGTTTTCCTTATTCTAATAAAGTTTGTTGTTTCAATGTGTGAAGAAGACAGATCTTTTCCCTGTTTCTTTACCATGTTACATGACTGTATTAGGAGGAGTGGAGGTTCATAGATGAGGCACAATCTGCCAGTGTGTAAGAGGAGACCTCTCAGCAGCCCCTGGTTTCTGTTAGAGATTGGAATATAGGTGGTCTGACCTATTGGTCAGAGCAGAAGTCAGGTCTCATGAGCAAAGCTGGCCTCCAAGTCCAAGAATTGAGTTGAGGACCAACATCAGAATCAACTCCTGATTACTGGGATGGGGGCTAGGGGATCAGAGACAGCATTAGATACCAAATACCAAATCTCAGAACTGAGACAGAAGTTGGGGCTGGGCATCAGAGTCAGAAACAATAGTTGGAAGAGAAGCTTGAGGTCAGGATGAGCCATAGAACAGATGCCTGGTGAGTCTAGGAGTGAAGACAAGTACAAGAAACAGGTCTGGAGCGGATCAAGAAACAAGAAGAGATATGAGTATAGAATCCAGGAAACAGGCACAAGCAGGGTCCAGTAGAGCAACAAGGAATCACCTAGTTGCTCTGACAAATTCCTGTGTTACCTCCTGGCTTAAATAGCATGGTTAGACCAATTGGTAGAGCCAGTCAGGGCTCTCATGGGTGGTCCTTGGTAACAGCTGTAGTCCTGCTAGTTCCTTCACTTGGTAGGTTTTGCCAGACACCAGCAAGCGAAGGATGTCTGGGAGCTCACAGCCCTAAGTTTGAGAACTGGGACATCACACTGTCCTGCTTTGATCCCCCAGAATTCCCTGTCCTGGCTAAACATCCAGATTCTTTTTTCCACACCCCTAGTACCATTTCAATAGACACTTACTGCGGTGCATTACCACCTTTCTACGTCTATGCCTGGCTTTTATCCCCACTACTCTTGTGCTATGGCCTCTTCTGATCTTGTCATGAAAGTCCATAATCTTCCTGCTCCCCTGGGTTCTCGGCTGATTTTATTCTCTCTCCTTCAGTTCACTTCTCTGTCTCCATATGCAAGAACTGTCCAGTTTTTGCAAAGCAATCAAGTCCCACAAGTCGAACCAGTTCCTAGCAGAGCTTCATCCCAAAGCCCTTATCAGTTTGTCTACTCCTGAAATGACCAGTGCTGTGACCAGTCAATGGGGCCTGGGCCCTTTACAGTTGTTGAATTGTGCCCCTAACAATGCAGTGCCTTATCCAACTGCCTACAGAAAAGACAAGTGGTTTCCAAGGACCTGTGAGGCAGAGAAGGGAAAAAGAACAGTTCTCCTCTCTTCATGCAGTTTACTATTTAAGGAGCCTGCTCTCTGGTCACCCAAGCAGTCAGAGGCTGTCCTACCTCCAAAGACAACAGGGGCAACTAAGTAACACAGTTCACCTGTTCTTGAGCAGTGGTCCTCTGGCTTGAAGAGGTCTTCATTTTCTTTGGTGATCCCAGCAATATAGGCTTGGCTTCTCATTCTCCAAAGACAACGGTGTTGAAACAGTACCTTGGAACAGCAGTTTTCACATTTATCTTTACATATGTAATGCAGATGGACACAAGAAGTCTGAATTTTGCCTTTTGGCCTACAGGTACACTAATGTGTTTTCCCTTTCAACTTACATCACATTTATTTTCCTGGCTCTAGTAGCCACATTTCTATCCACGTTTCCTTTTAAATACCTAAAGGGACTGGAACAACTAGCAGGCAATATTTCATTATGGAAGAAAAGCTTGTAAAAATTAAACTGATTCAAACACCTAACTGTAATACCGTAATGTTTTGTTTGGTCTATAGTCCTGTTGTTTTACAGCTTTCAGGTGAACTTTTTTTGTTTGCAGAGAGTAAAAATACATCTATTTCTGCCTAAGCTGAGCTCTTTTATGCTAAGTTCAAGCCTGAAGTTATATATAATTACTAAGAAGCAACCCTCTAAATATATGGATTTATAGCAAAACCACTGACAGCTCTGAAACTATAGCAAAGGTACTGATAAATTCAGATGGCTATTTGGATAGTTCTTGTATGTCAGGACTACCAATCAATGTACTCTTCTTCTTCCCCTCTTTACCGCTATTCTCCTGGGTAGGTTAGAAATTATCTCCTTTCTCTTTCTGCATTCTAATGAGATGATAATCATATGCTTGTCTGATTGAAATGAAAATCAGCCATCTAGTTAAAGTTGAGGGGGAAAGAAAAGGTGCTTTTCAACCTGTACAAAATTAGAACAGTTTACTTGCTCTGTGTAGTTCTTCTCAGCTTGCTCTCAAAGAGATTCAGTGCTGTCCCCAAAGCCAAACAATACTATCGTCCCAACAGGCAAGTCATTTTCTGAAATGATAAGTAAAGCCACCCTGGGAATGAAAGTTTCATTTGTGATCTTCAGGCTGCTGTTCAAGTGAGAGGCTGATAAAGCAGAGCTGACAAAGCTCACATTCATTAAACATGCTAGTTTATTAAACTAAGGCAGCTTTTACTACTTCCACATATACTCTGATACAGCCATTAAAAGAAAAAGGATGGAAGACATCCTTCTGGGAGGTTGTATTAGAGCTCACACTTTCTGAGGTTGTCACATGTTAGCTAATCTTATTCTTGACATAGATTGTACATAAAAGAAAAGGCTTTATATTAATCACTTTGACCCCTGTAAAACACTGTATGGGGAGAAAAAAAATCCTATTTTTTTAAAGAAAATTCTAAGGTAGTATTTTTGGCATCATGCGAAAACCTCTTCTCATAGGTCTTGCAGTGGTAGAATCTCTCTCAAAACTTCTTCAGAAGGTGTTGTAGGCAGTAAAATATATTTGCCATTGTCTGCTGCAGTCCAGACCAGTGAGCGAGTTGTGTCACAGCCTGCTTTGTGCTTCAGAGATTCTGATGCTGTTGTTCTCTTGCCTGGACCCCCAGCAGCCTGCTTGTTACCCCCACAGCCACACATTACTTTTACCTGGTATGATGATGCCAACATGCTCACAGCACCTAATTTCCCCAAAAACACATTCCAAAATTTCCAAACTTCTCCTTCGTGTTTGCTGCTTTCAAGAGACCAAAGCACATCACAGTTTGTTACCTGAGTAAATATACCCTTCATGCAAATATAGCATTGAGTTGGTTTATAGTAAAAATAAAACAAATCTATTAACAATGGGGCATGGGTTAAGTGATGGCAAATAAATGTAGAAATGGTTACAAGCAAATAAAAATAAAAGGCAGCATCTAAATGTCTGAAACTTAATCTAGCAAAAAACCATGCTTTGTTTTAGGTGATTTCCCTCACCAATCATTCTTCTTTCCAGCTACAGTGACCCCCTTTCAGTCAGGACCTTCCTCAGAGGCACAAGAAGCTGACTTTCCTTGTGTTCCTGGGTGAAAAAATGTTGCCTACATTGATTTTTCACTTGTATTCAGTTGCCAGAGACTTCAACCTGTTCTTTTGTTAAAGGCCCCATCTTTCTCAGCTTTCAGGAGCTCTAGTCTCTTGTGTTCTGTCTAGTAATGGATGCCAAAGATGGCTTCTGTCCTCGCTTATATCTTCCAACGTTCAATGACCTTGTTTCAAGAAGCAGGATGACTTCCTGCTGTTTTTCCCTTCCTGTGATCTTCCTGTGCCCTGCTGACTTCTGTATAAATTGGGCTTCCATTGTGTTTGCTCACACCAGGCTTACTTTCACTGGAGACAGGTAGATTACTATGTTCCTTCCTGTCTGGGTAAAATCTGTTTCTTCTTTTGTTTGGTCAGATTCCTAAGTATCAATACATACACATAAGTCCTTAATAGTATTAACACATACAATTCATAATGAAATTAATAATCAAAACCCCTCTCCTGATACACTTTTATAATACACTAATATTATATACAGTCTGATTCAATTGTTTATTACTGATGTTCAGATCACCTGTTTTTATAGCCGAGATAAAGTATCTCTTTCTTGGTGAGGTGTTAAGACACGCTCCACCTGTGCTTGCTAGCTTTGTTTACCTAATATGTGAATAGGGTTTCCCTGCTTCTGCTTGATGGCTGGGCTGGTTAGAGAACACCTACCCATTCCTTTCTCTGAGGCAGACCTGTTTTCTAACTGCCTTGAGATGCCTGCTTTAACATATTTTAGTCAGAAATCCAGCATATATCCATGATTTTTAATATACATTGCATACATACACCGTGGAGAATATTAATGATCAGTTGGATATTATTTTTACAGTGATACTATATATTCTATTTTTGGATATAGGCTATGACATCAGTGAGTTGGGCTACACTAGCAGGGTTGCCAATCTTGTAGTTTAGTTTTTAATGACAACATTGAGGGTTTTTACTGACACAATAAACTTTTTTACTGATGGTACTAAAAATAGCTTACTCCCAGCACCCTGGTTCTCCCCTGCTGCAGAGATTTCCCTGGTCTTTGGTTATTTTGGAGAGCAGCTGAAACTAAAGTGGCCCCCACCGCTGAAAGAAAACTGCTAGCAAGGCAAATTCAGCAGCAGGAGCTTTCACAAGCAACCAACCCTCATGCTGCAGGAAGTAGCAATTTGACTTTCAGTGTCTCTTAAAGGGGCAGTGCCTGCTGCAGCTCTTAGAATGGCAACAGACTTTTGGGAACAGGCTAGTCTTCCTGCTGGTGAATGAAGGAGAGATTTTTACAGCATTTCCCTTTAAATTATGGAAAGCAGTAAATTTGCATACTCTTTAATGGACTGTCTGTAAATTTACAGATGGTTGGCAACTTTGATTGTTGCCTGATATCAGTGGGCCTCTTGCCCTGTGGAACTGAGAAACTCTTACAGCATTGCGTAATATTCATTACATAAATAATGACTTCTGCAACTCTACTATAGCTAATTAGTATCACTAACACAAGGTAGTTCTCTGCATGGGCTCTTTTATGTTTACACTACTTAACTACCTAATAGAAATTTACTAAGGCGTATTTTATTCTTGCAATTCAAAGGAAGTTATAACATGAAATCATAGTGTGGAATAACTAGAAAATAATTACAACCTAAAACTAATCATAGAAAATTATTCTTGTTTGAGGGTTTTTTATTTGTCGTTTGTTCTACTGATTTTTATAGTCTGAGGTACAGTATTGGATCATGAGCCACTCAACCCCTGGGCCTCTGCCACAAATGAGCCCCTTCCCTGCCTAACCCTGCCCCTCCCACCAGCCTAGGAGCAGGGTGGGGAGTGTGGAGCTTGGCCTCTGGGCCAGCCCTGCTCCCCTCCCCAGTGTTAGCAGGGCGGCGGGGCCCCCACATCATGGTGGGCCCCTAGGCATGGGCCCAGTTTGCCCATGCAGTAATCCGCCCATGCTGTGGTGCCTGCATATTATAATACTGTCTGCCAAAAGACATGTTCAAATAAACAAAATGACTTTAAAACATTGTACTTTGTGTTTATGTAAGCAGTAGTATGTAACATGTTGTTTGGCAGTTTGGATGCAATGGTTCCAATAACATAGTTACAAGACTGATTTCTGTATTTCTTCCAGTTGGGCCCAAAATGTGATGAGGTGGTCCTTTTTGTTCTAGTATTTGTTTCTAGTTTGGTCCACAACAAGGATTTTAAAGGTTCATGACATCTCTAAAAGGTTCATCTGAGTTTTACCAGGATTCAGATAGTATGTTTTCTTTTATCTGAGCTTATTTATCCTGTGTTTACTTACAACAAAAAGTGAAACAAAATAGAATTAGTTGAAAAATAATTTGGGCAACACCACAAGGTCCAGAGAAACATCATTGCTTTAGTTGGAAACACACCTACTGCATTCACTCCTAAGAGCCTCATTATAGGAAAGATATTAACAAACTGATGGGTGTTCAGAGATGAACAACAGAATGGTGAGAGGATGAAGAACTACATTATAGGACTCTATCATATTCCTATTGAAGTCAGTGGCAAAACTCTCATTGATATAAGTGATTCAGGATTAATATTTAAATGAATTAAATATTTTTGGGGGCAGATGACAGCTAAATAGGAGGACAAAATGAATGTCTAAAAGTACATGATTGCTCATACTCTTGCACATTTGCATGAGTGATGTGATATCTATAAAGGTAGCAGTAATGGGCTAAAATTAAGAAAGGAGCAATCTTCCCAAGCAGGAAGTGGTAGAAATCTTGCAACTTTGAACTTTTAAGGATAAAGCGCTAGAAAATGTTCTGATAGCAGGGACCTGGACTAGACAATGAAATGAGTATTCTCCTTATCTGATTTCTTTGATTGTCTACACAGTAGAGGGGTTGTGATCTGATGAAGATGCCGTATAAAAGGAACAAAACTGTTTTCTCCTATGTGGCTGGCCAATTTAACTGCTTTCAGTTTCAGAAAACACATCCTTTGTATCAGAGTAGAGTGTAATAAGAAATTGTTTTCCTATACAACCTTTAATCCATACTGTAAAAGAACAAACTAGTGAGTCTCTGCAGTACAAGATAGGTAACTGTGATGGAAAGATTTTGTTAGGCTTTTACAATGCCTATTTAACTTTTGGTTTTACACCACACTCTATAACTGTAGGCTCTGAGTACAATAGCCACCAAAAGCAGGACACAACTATGGGATGAAACTGTTATAGAAACTGATAGTCAAAGTGCATTCCTTGTAAAGGAAAAAAAAAGTGGGTTCATTGTTACTAGACTACAGCATCTTGAGATGTAGTCTGAGATGTATGATTCTGACATTTAATAGTTGGGATGTTAATGGATATATACTCCATAGGGTCATAGTGTCCTTAGAAATGAAGAAATGTGTCTGTCCACTAGATATGAAATGTCAACATCAGAAGAATATTGTGAATCTCAGCCACACTGGTAATAAACATGCATAGGACTGTGAAAATGAGTGGATCCCAGAATACAATCGATAATATTTGGGATATAATTAAATACAAAACAGTACATTAAAATGCTATGTTGGTCGCAAATTAATGATTTTTCATTTGGCTGTTGTTTGCCCTTATGGTTTTATTGCCTCTTTGTTTTTCTGACATTAATACAAAAAAAAAGATAACTGGTCTTAAGATCATATATGAAATTCTACTTTTTTGGAAAATAGTAATTGGCACAAATCAGGTCTGTCAATCTGAATACCTCCAAACTGTTAGTGAAATTCAGATCTGTATCTGCATATTGGCCCATGTAAAGAAGAATGGCTGAAATTGCTTTTTTCCATTTGAGTTTTTAGTGAAAATAACATTGGATCAAACTCCAAAGGTGTAGCTGTGTTAGTCTAGTACAGCAAAACGAACAAGGAGGTTGGTGGCACTTTTAAAGACTAACAAGTTTGTTTATCACATGAGCTTTCATGAGAGAAAATCCTGCTTCATCAGACACTTGAAGAAACTTGAAGATGAGAAACATACTATGAGTTCTTCATCTTCAGGTGTCTGACAGAGTGGGATTTTCTCCCATGAATGCTCATCCAATAAATAAATTTGTTAGTCATCAGATCAAACTGTCTGAGTTCTCCCCTTACCCACAGTGCAACAGCCCCTGTTCCTCTGAAAAAGGGCCACTCTTGCCTTTGACCTGGTGCTCAGACTGTTACTTTGCTTCTGACTCAACCTCCTCTGAAATCAGAATTCAGATTGCTTTCTGCTAGAGTTCCTGACAGCACTTGTACCCATTATCAATCATTAAATCCAATTCTGGTTGTCTTAATTAACACTGTTCTTTATAAAAGAGGAACGAACAAACAAACAACAAAAATAAAAAAAGGCCTCCCTTTTGGTAATAACAAAATTAAGGTTAAAAAAATCAAGGAAAGTTAAGGCACAGATTAGCCTGGATTTATTGATGGATTATTTATACTTTGATGGTACTTTGATTTGTAGAAATGCAAGATTTAATCAATTCATCTTAAAAACAGTTAGGATTTTATACAAGTATTTTTAAACATAGCTTTATTGGGCATAATAGATTAATATCATTACAGACAGAGTTCTTTGACTGTAGAAAAGAAAAGGACATTTTGACTGCCACGACAATTTCTTGGCAAGATGGAGCCAAGGGTACGTGAATTACAATAATGAAGATGCTCTTATAATACCAAAACATTGCATTTAAAAGCCAAAGTATACTCTTCCATTGAACAGTCCCCAGTCTTCCAAACTGTGTTTAATTTCAGTGGGCAATACAGTTTTGTGGTGGGATTGCTACCAAAGAATGGCAGCATTCACAGCTTTAATGATGGCAGTGTTAGTGAGTTTTGTTTCTGTGCTTAGATGAAAAGGTTGAATTTTCACATATTTAACAATGAAGATAGACTTTCTCTAATAGATTTTACCAAAGCCTGTGTGATTGGCATGCTTGCTCAGACCCATTTTTAAGTGATCTTTGAGAGGGAGATATATTTGAGTTACATTCTGAGAATATAAGACTTATTGTAGAGGTATATACAGTATATACCTACAGAAATATATCCTGTGCATTTATGCAGACTGGCAGGAGTTGTAGGAGGCTGTAAGGAATGACAAGTTTTTAGGAAATTATTGTGGAATAAACACTCTGTATAGGCAGATAAGTCGCTAACCTTAGTTAAATGCCTGAGTGCTCAATGAATTAGATTTTCCAAGAGAAGGGAAGATGGTCTTCACTTCTGTTTCTGATAAACCTATGAAAGAAATTTTAGTCCACAGCCTGGGGGCAGTTTACCTAGGAAGGTTATTTAAAACCCTGGTTTTAGATGGGAAGGATTCAGCTTGAATTATGAGGAGGAAAGTGCTACACGTGGGGGTTCCAGAAGCCTTTTCTCCATTCACATCTAGTCAGTTACTGACATGGTAATTAAAGAGTTGTGCTATACAAGATTCCTCACAATTCTTCAGTGTTACACCTTGGCTGTTGTCTCTCCTTTCTCCCTTTTAACATCACTGACAGCTGCTGACTTTTTCTCTTCTACGTGCATTTACAAATGGCTAAGGGCCAGGAAAGAAAGATCCCTGTAATTCTGTGGGTCCTGGTGAAGCGGAGGACTGCAGGGAAGAAAAATGCTTTGTAGAGCATCTTCCAACAGTGTATTTGCTCTCTGCCTTTGTTCAGGAGCTCCAGAGGAGGCAGGAGCAGCTGAGAGTGCAGGGCCAAGTTGGCTATTTGCTGTCTGTAGCACTGTAATCATTTAAACCAAACAGAGAGGTGTTAATGAAGGTATTTCAACAAGTTTCTTGCTCTCTGACAACCTATCTGCAGCGTGCATCTGCAGTAGATTTGGTGCGAGATGTCCTGGCTTACAATTTCATAAGGCCCCTAAACAAAGTAACACTTTCAGTGCTCCACAGAGCTCCGTCTCTAGTTTTGGCCTTCTCCTCTCCCCAGTAAAATGTACACATATACTTATGCCACTCTCTTCTACTCTTTCATCACCGCTAAGGCTTTGGTGACTCCCCCTTTCTCCATGCACACTGCTTTCCAGGGGTTTCATGACCTCTGATTAGAGTTACCAGATGTCAGGCAAAAGGAGGACATGTCCTCCTTTTCACCTTCACATCCTCCCTCTGGCAGGCATTTTAAAAATACATGATTTTGTCTTCTTTTTACTTGCAGGGGTTAAAGTATGCTGGAATGCCCTAGAATACCCTATTTTTAGGGGGGAAGCATTCCAGGGCCCCCTAAAAACAGAAGAATATTACATTAATATTTCATTTTCTCCATGGGTCCTCCAATGTCCTCCTTTTTGTACTTCCCTGTCCTCCTTTCCATGCTTTGGTATATGGTAACCCTACCTCTGGGTGAAGTGGCAGGACACCCTTCCAAATGCAATTATGGAATTCATTCTTGGCTATGACACGCTGGCACTGGGAACAGTCTAGGAATCAGCAAGGTTCTTTGGCTGGCCGAATAAGATGTTTGGGGTACAAGGCTCCTGAAAGTTCAGGACCCTCTGTAGTCATATAGATTACATAATCCAAAAGACAAGTCCAGAGGTAAGGGTCTAACAGCTTTCCTGTTTATTGCTACTTTTCTCACTTGTGCCTTCTGTCCTTCTGCTGCTACTCCCTCTTCTCTTAGGGCTTGTCTGCTCCAGACACATTACAGTGTCTCCACACAGCAGTAAGTGCATCATGGAGAACCAGGGAGATGGCTGGATTTAGCTTGGGAAGGGTGAGCTGGTGTGTCTTCTAGGGTCACGATAAGCCATCAAGTATATTGCAACCTGCAAAAGGTCGAGAACCACGGGTCTCTACTGGTTATGTCAATAGACCTTACATCACTCATGGGTGTGAATAGGCCATTCCTGAAGGACGTAAGTTATACTGACCTAAGCGCCAGCCTGAATAGCTCTGTGTTGGTGGAGTTGCTGCTCCTGTCGACATAGCTACTGCCTCTCACTGAGGTGCTTTTACTGTGCTGCCAGGAAAGCTCTCTCCCATTGTCATGAAGCATCTTCACCAGACATGCTACGGTGGCACAGCTGCATCACTACAGCTGGGCTGTTGCGTTACTTCTAGTGTAGCCTAGCGCTTTGTCATCACTACTCTGGCCCACAAGTGAACGAGTATGAACTTCATTTGTAAGTTTAATTTTGCTGCTTGCACATTTAGCTGAGCAGTTGGGAGCAGGGGAGAACAAGCAGAAAGTGCTCTAACTATGCTTTGCTCCCCCTGGGTTCTTGCAGCTACTATTTTACAGTTCAGCTGCCTCCCTTTGATCTGATGTGGAGAGAGGCTGGATCAGGTTTTTCTGTGTTGGCATTCTCAGTTGGGATGGTACTTCTATACTGCACCATGACCTAAATAAATAGGACTTGATAGTGCAGGCTTATAACTGAGTGGTTTGCTGAAGGATGTGAAATTAGAGCCCTGCAGAAGTAGCTCGGCCCTCTAGGGCAAAGGAAATTGGAACTGCAAACAGGAATAAGCCCAACAAGAAGTTGAAATAAGTTAGTTAATATGCAGAGAAGGGTGTATCCCCCCATGTGTGTGTCCTGCCCCTCTCCCCAGCTAGTTTCAGACTTTCACCTTGCTGAAGGGGTCAATGAAATCTCTTTGGTAAGAACCAGAGGTATAGGCTGATTTGATTCTAGGTCATTGGCTCAAACCCAGCCAAAATTAGGAGTGTCTCAAAGCTTCTAGGACCTGTGGGATGTTTGGTGGTTTGTGTGAAATGAGCGATTGTGTCAATCCAGATCCAAGGGGACAAGTGTCAGCATCAGAAGAAAACACTCCAAGAACTGGTACAAACTGAGATCTTTGTTGGCATTCGGAGCAGTACTGGCAAGGATTCTGTGCCTAATTTAATGTGACTTGCTGTAATGATACCTATAAGTCTAGACAACTTTTATTGAAACAAAATTGGATGCTAAATGCTATCAGGTAATTTGCTGTCTCCAATCTATAATGTGGATTATCTTGCCACTTAAAGGTGCATAATTGTTTTTCTATGCACTGATTAGGCCATTCAAATTTGTCTTTCATGTGAGCGTGAACTTAATTTACAGTATATATTAAAAAAATGATTGTGTGTGTTAAAGCAGAGTGCTTTTGACAAGAGCTGTAGTGACAGCTCCGGGAACTGACATTTTTTCTGTGATACCACAGAAGTAGTGCTGTGGAGCATGAGCTGAGAGGTGCCAGCATCTCTCAGCTCTGATCAGGAAGGTCAGTCTCTGTGCAGGGAGAACAGTGCGTCTCTGAGTCCACTCGGTCCTTTCCGGCACTGCTCAGTGTGCCAACAAAGGTCTCCATTTGTAACAGTTCCCGGGGTGTTTTTTTCTGATGCTAACACTTGTCCCCTTGGATCTGGATTGAGACAATCAACTCATTTCTCATGGACCACCAAACATCCAACAGCTGCTAGCAGCTATCAGACATCACTGAAAGGGACTAGATTTGAGCTAATGTACTAGAAGCAAAACCCCTTATATCCCAAACTAACCTCCAAAGCCAGTCACTCCCGATTTGAGATTATTTAACTAGCGCCCATGTAAATAACCCCAAGAAGTATAATAATTTTGAACATGTCCTTTTTTCAAGATATTTTGTGCTAGGCGTGTTAGAATGGTTTTGCTGAAGCAACGCGCTATAGTTAATGAAAGCATATAATGATATGAGGTGTGTGATTTATGAAGCTCCATCAAAATACAAGTATGTGTGAAGCATGTGGTTTTGAGGACTGGCAGACTCTTAGTTCATTAACTATAGGCCATTCTTAAGAGGTCATATTTGATCTGTGAATTTAAACTGCAGGCCAAGTCATAAATTTGATAAAGAAATGTTAGGCAATACAATATAAGTACTCGTAAAATAGGATCAGTTTTCTTTTTTAGTTATTCTTCTGGCATAACAAACAAGGAGTCTGGTGGCACTTTTAAAGACTAACAAATTTATTTATTGCATGAGCTTTCGTGGGAGAAAATCGCACTTCGTCCGACCCCTGAAGATGGGGAACTTACAGAATGGGAGCAAAATAAATGCAGGGAAGTGTGAGTCATAGGATCAGATCAGACTGTTTAGATTCAAACAGTGGAGAGCAGCATATAGGAGGGAGGTGGCAGGAAAAAGAAAAGCAAAATTACCTGTTGGAATGGGGGAAAAAACATAGTCCGTATTCAGCCTTGAGCTGATCATGTCAAGTCTCCATATGAATTCCAATTCTGCAGTTTCTCTTTAGAGCTTTGATAAGTTTATCCATTTGCCTGAGTACGATTATGCACAGCTCATTAATGGAGTGATCAGGAGGACTGAAGTGTTTTCCCATTGGTTTTTGAAAGTGGTTATTTGTGATTTCAGATTTATGTCCATTTATTCTTTTGTGCAGAGACTTTTTTGTCCTGTTTGTCCAATGTATAAGGAGGGAGAAGGGGGGGCATTTCGGGCACATGATTGTATAAATCACATTGGTGGATGAGCAGGTGAGCAGCCCTTGATGGAGTAGTTGGTTTGATTAGGTCCTGTGATAGTGTCTTTTGTGCAGATATGTGGGGAAAGTTGGCAACATGGCTTGTTGCAGGGGTATGTAGTTGCTTTAATGTTTCTGTTGTGAGGTCTGTGGTCACTGGTGAGGATCTATGCAGGTTTGGGGGGCTGTCTGTAAGCGAGGAAAGTTCTGCCACCCAAGGCCTTAGAGAGTGAGGGATTCTCTTGTAGAATAAGCTGTAAATCTTTGATGATGTGCTGTAGAGGTTTGATTTGGGCGTAGCAGATGATAACCAGTGGCGTTCTGTTGTTTTCTCTCTTGGACTTCTGGCATGTTACTGCATGACGATGCTTTCCATGAATAACAAAGAGAAGTACCGGCAGCCAGCTGACTGTAGTTAATGGGCATAATGTTGTATTCCCAGAAATTTTATAAGAAACTGCTTTGAATGGCCTTCTGGTTTCTTGAAAGATATGAAAGTATAGAGCAGGCTTATATTTTAAACTAAAGATTTTCAGGTTTTAGATACTCTGAGTCTGGATGAGACTTAACAAACATGTTGAGAGAGTTTTGGTTTCAGAAATGCTGACATAAAGCGCCTAAAAAATTCTCTCTGTAGGGATAGAGTGTAAACACCTGTAGGAAAGGGCAGTGCATTGAGCCTCCTGGATGTTTTAAAATCTGAATGATTAAATGACACAATTCCATTTACTTGTGGATTTCATCCCCTTCTCTTCATCACAAAAGCACAATAATGAATTTGACAATTAGTTTAAGAACTCAACCAACCATATGTGTGACTGAGATATGTTAATTATCATTGTCCCCCAGAAAAACTTTGCATGACTATTTCTTCCCTTTTAAAATGAAAACTGGAGAAGAATTAAAGGAGAGTTTAAATCCTTATAAGAGGAAAACTGGGACTGATAAAGGGGTGTTGAGGCTTTCTCCTGTAGGTTGCTGATTCAGATCCAGGCTATTTTGTTAGTAACTGGAAGTCTGTACCATTCAGTAGCTGCTTGGTCTGTGGAAAATGAAATCATAGACAAGGACAGGATCCACATTACAGCTGACATCAAGGGGATGTGTAGAAGCTTTTACTGCTGTCTGCTGTGCTTGTTTTTAGTTAACTGGCCTATTCCTGCTTGCGCTGAAGATGAGTTTTTGCTTTTCACTCCAGTGGGAACAGGATCATGCACAAATAGAAAACTTAGGCTCTGGTGCCATTAGTTCTGCACTTTTCATAAATACTTAAAGAGATTATTTAAAGAAAATCATGTAGCAGTAGAGGGAAACAGAAGATTTGGAAGAAGCTCAAAGTGGCTTGTTATAGGCCATTTTATTGTACAGTTAATTGTGGAAAATTTAAAATGGCCTAAACTGAAATACAGTGTTCTCAGTAATTTTTGTGTGTGTATGTGCAATTAGAAATATTGAGGTATTTCCTTAGCTGGTGTAAATCCGCTTAGTTCCACTGAAATCATTTTACACCCACTGAGGTTTCTGGGTCACAGTATTTGAGTAATCAAACCTTTAATAAGGTTAGCATTCTTGCAATGGGAGCATTCTGCCAAGCTGTGTACCCCGAGGAAATTCACTGTAAGATTTCCTTTTTAAATAGTAGTATTTGTGTTGTATTTAAAGATATTGATGGGCAAATGTCAAGATTTGGTGCTTTGCTTTGATGCTTATTTAAATTTATTTTGACCTCTTCCTTTTCGAGTGAGGTCAGGAAGTCTAACAAGAAGTGGCAGTGTCTCATGAAATTTGTGGAACATCCTATCTTTGGAAATAAATCAAAGTGTATGTGGATAATCTCACTTCTGGTTGTGGTCATAAGGCAAAAACTGCAGAGACATGAGAAACTTAAGCAGGGGTAGGAGGGAGGAATCAAACTGAACTTTTTCAACTTTAAAAAAGGTTGGCCATAGTTATTAAAACTGTTTTGATAATATATTGAATATAAGACAGGAACAAACATATTTTAAACAGTTTTTATTTTAAACATATTTCAAAGGTGGTTTCAAACCAAAGACATTTTGGTTGAATTTAAATGAAAATTGAAGGGGAAGCTATCATAAAACCATGTGACATAGCAGACTTATTCATTTGTTAAACAAAATCTATGAATTCATTTTTACAATGTCAAGGCAATAGAAATATTACAGTTGTGAAAAGCACATAAAGAGCTTATATTAATAAATCTGACAGAGTGGGATTTTCTCCCACGCAAGCTCATGCAATAAAAAAATTTGCTAGTCTTTAAAAGCGCCACAGCCTCCCTGTTTGTTTTGCTGAACTCAGATGTGGATCAGGGGGCCCTGGGCCTCTCCAACCAGTGGGCCGTCCCCGCCGCCGGTAGTCCTCTCCCCCACCAGCAGCCAGCGCCAGGCTGGGCAGGGAGGCCAGGGCCAAAGCCCAGCTGCAGCCTGGCTGGTCAGCTCCCGGGGTAGTGGGGCCGACTGGTGTGAGGCTGTGCCATGTATCACACAAGTCATTTGGCCCTGCCACACCCAGTGGTGGACCGACCGGCCCAGGGGTGGGATGGCAGCTCAGACTCCGGCCTCTGGGCCGGCCCACACCACGCCCGCGGGCAGACCCGCCAGCTCAGGACCAGGCAAGGAGTGGAGCACAGAGCCGTCTTCTTGGACAGCCTGCCCTGCTCCCCAGCATTGGCAGGGTGGAGGGCTCCTACATCGTTGGCCCATGCGGTAATCTGCCCCTGGCTGGACTAGACTAACATGGCTACCCCTTTGGAACTTGAGAGAGAGAGAGAAAGAGACCTCCATTGCTAATGATCAACTTTCCAAAGCAAAAGAAGCTGCCATGTTTTACTATGAAAACCTGAAGTCCCAACAGCTGATCTGTCCTAAATGCCTTTTAATATGGATGTCTCAACAGTCTGTCTTCAAATTCAAGTTCTTGGCTTAGACAAGCACATTTACATGGAGGCAACAGATGGGAGAGGGAGAAAAGAACTTTTAGAAGAAGACAGAGACAATTTAACTGCTTCTTTTCTCCCCTATTCCATGAGCCCAGGTGCCATACATTCTCACAGAAACTAATTTTTTCCTTTTTTTCCTTTTTGGTAATAAGAGCTAGAGTAGTTATTGAGCCTTTTTTACACAAAATGCAGTAGTAATGGAAACTGGGCACTGGTTGGATGAAGATGGGTCAGGGCCGTCTGAGAATAGTCACCATTCCTTTAGAAGAAAAATATTTTTGTAATAAAATAGGATCAAACTGTTAGATTTTATACCATTTTCTTTCCATTTCTGCTATCCTTCCAATGTGAACTACTTTTTACAGTAGAAGCCGCATTTCATAAATTCCCCCAAAATTGGTTTCATAAGCTCAGTTTTTAAATAAAATACAAGCAGCCATACTCTGAGAGCAAAACACATCATGGCATAGTGTGTGCCACTGAGCTATTGATGGACTCCTGAGTGGCTGAAGTTATCCAGCCTTAATCCAATCAAAACGTAAATAAATAGTCTACTAATCCATGGCCTGTTATGGTGTATCACTGTAGTGGACGCTATTTAGATAATTATTTTATCCTTCGTGACTTGAGTTTCCATTGTCCTGGTAAATAAATCAGTCCAATCTAACTAATATACCTTGAGGGGCTATCTTCATCTGTTTTCACAACAGAATGATCATTGTAGAAGCCATCCTTATTAAGCACTTGTCACTTCAGAGATGTGGTGACAGTCAACACTTGACTGCTAGTTTACTAGCAGGTCACGTTTCACTTAAAAACAAACCTGCGCAGGAAGTGGCATGTAAGAAATTGGTTGTCTAGCTTGTTGTCTTGGCTGGTTCTCTTTCCTGTCATTTTGCTTCAAGTCAAATAAACTTAGGTTTAAGATGGTGTCTTTAGGGTATTTTCTTTAATCTTCAGAAGTGGATGTAACATCAATATAACGCATATAAAATGGATATCAAAATGTGACTGCTGTTATTAATACTCATATTTCATCTCTCATTTACACCTTAACACTTTGCTCATTATTTTATTTATTAAAAATCTGGTTTAATATATTAAAATTATAAACTAAATTCATAAACCCAATGATAACTTCTAAATCATAAAATGATTTTAAAAATCCCTGTTCCTCACTTTGATTGTAGTCCACCCCCCGCCCCCAATACCTCTTCCAAATTCGGCTTTTCATATCTTCGGGTCCCAGCTTGTTTGGGTTACAGGGATTACTATTACATTAAAACAGATTTTAAAAAATTGGTTTATGTGAAAGATATGGCACTACCATGTCCTTGGGAGACCTTTATTAAATTTTAAGAATCTTTGCAGGTCATGTGGGGTAAGGAAGATGAGTAGGTCAAGCCAACTTCAGACAGGACAAAATGTGGAAGAAGTACCATTTTTTGAAAAGCATTCTGGTAAACTTTTATGAGCGATTGTATGATTGATTTGACCTCATCTTCCTCAGAAGGCTGTTCCCCGGTGTTTGAATCTTAACAACTGCTTTGATTTGCTGTTACAGTGTGACCTGATCCCATGACTTACACTTCCCTGCATTTATTTTCTCCTATAGAGTATCTGACAAAGTGGGATTTTCTCCCACAACAGCTCATGCAATAGATATATTTGTTAGTCTTTAAGTGCCACAGGACTCCTATTTTGTTTTGCAGTTTTTCGAGTGACTCAGTTGTACCAAAGATCTTCACACCCAACTTTTAAAAGACTGAAACAGTTGTCATGTACACCTGTTGGTTCAAATTAGCTTTTTAGTTTATTGATTCACTAAAGATGACAATTTATTTACATGATGCCTGCAATTATAGTACTTTGGAGTAGACTTGATTGAATTTAAATGTATGAGATAGTATCCTACCCTGTCAGTAGGGTATGGAATTTTGTATGGGTCCTGCAGGAGACCGACGACCAGAGTATTCATTAGTAAATCTCACAGATTAAATTCTGTCTCCAGGGGAGTAAAATTCAGTCAGATGATTCTCTGAATAGTCAGAGAAGCATGTGAGAGAGTTTTTACAGTACATCTGCTTGCATAGCTAAGCTAAAATGAGAGTGAAAGGCATGAGAGCTGTAAAATGGACCGGGATGAGTATATGCTGCCTTGAGATTTGTGGTTTGTTGACCAGCATGTTAGTTTTTCTTTTTTATGAAACTGCTGGGTGACATTTTTGTGATAGTAAATTTAGCATCATCAGGGTATCTAGGACTTGTATAGTTATATCTAAAGAAATAATTGAATTAATACATTTGTGGTAATGTCTTCAATGGTATTCTTGGAAAAGTGTATGACAAGCACTTTAATGCTAAGAGAAGACGGATCCAGAAAACAAGGTGTAAAAAAAAAAAAAAAAAAGAGTATTCTCTGCAATTGAGTTTGCAGAAATAATTTCAACCTGAACACAGAAGGTCATGAAACATTATTTATTATTGTTATTATTAGGACAGTAAAACCATAATAGGTAATACGTTTGTACAGGTTTGCCAACATGCTCTGTGACAGCTGTTTTTCTACTTGTCAGCGTTATGTTTCCTGGAGGATTGTGCTCTGATGAAAAAATTCAGCAACTGTATTTGCATAAAAGCAGAACAGTTGGTGACTGGCAGTTGTTGATAAAGATGCTTCATTCTGTGGTTTTATTCTTCATCCACATGGTGGTGAACTGGAATGCATAGGTCTTTTATCTCTTCAGCATGGGTTGTCTTCTCTGTACAATGGAAGTACTGCAAGACTGGGTACTCATTTCTTATTCTGTAAGACAAAGAAAAAAGTCCATTATTTCCAGTGCTTCAGAGGCCAGGCCTCAGTGAAAGTGTTTAAGAAAGTAGAAGGGGGCTAGGTATTAAAGGGCTCAACTGAGTCTCTTCAGTGTTTTGTTTCTATACCAAAAAAAGAAACAAAGCAGCAGCTCTGAGCCAGTTAACATGGATATTAATTATAATGCTATCTTTGACTTGCAGGACTAGGAGATTATGGAGAATGTAATGACCATTTTGGCTGACTGGAAATTGCTTATTATTAATAGTGATTAAGTAACAAATATCAGGTCACTAAGTAAGGGGACATGCTGCCCATCTGAAGAATTCATTTGAATTTGGAATAAAAATTTTAATTTATTTCATAAACAGGTCTGTGACTATTTATAGTCCTGCTAACAAAAAAGCCTCTACTTTTTGAAGCAATGAGTTAAAATTCAACCATTGTTCTTCTTGAAAATTCCTACATATTTCAGAAAGATTTGAGAGTCCAGATTTATAATTAAGTTTAGAATTTTTATTAGTTTAGTTTTCATAGAAGGTTGCTCAGGTGGGAAAAATAATTTGCAGCAACTCTACAAAATTAAAATGAATAAAGAAGCCAGTATAACAAAGAGGAAAAAAAAATAGTTACAGGGCATGGAGTTGTTTTTATTGCATAGGCTCCAGTCTTAAAATAAAAACTAGATTCCAGCCTGTCTTGAGGGAGTGCTGGGGGGGACCATGCCAGGGCCAGCGATGCTGCCTCCCGCTGCTGTGCTGCTCCTCACCTCTGCCCCGCTGCCTGCGTCGGCAAGCAGCGGAGGGGCTGGAACACAGGACCCAGGCTATGGGCTGGCCTGACCTGCCCCAAGGGCAGAACAGCTGGCCCTGGGGTGGGGCAGCGAAATGGGGACTGATTGCCTCACCGCCAGGAGCACAGGGCCCTGCCTCTGGGCTGCCTCCTTCCCCCCCATCCGGCCAGCATGGCCAGGGGACAGGGCACCTCAAAGACCAATTGGCCCTGCCCGTTCCCCCACCGCTGGCATGGACCAGCTAGATTCCTATTATAACCTTGACTTTTAATTCCTCTTCTTTCTTCCCCAAACTGATCCACTTTGGATATCCCATGCCATATCTTACTCCAGAGTGGAAAATATAAATATATAAATAAATAACATGAGGAAACTGGAAAAACAGGGTTTTTAAAATGTCTCTGACCTGCTTTTGCTCATGATATCTCTAAAAACAGAGTAACCGTAAAATTTCCTTTAGATTTCACTTGTCCTGTAATTTATACTTTCTACTGGTTTGGGGGTGGATTAACATAGAGCTAGTAAAAAAGAAAAGTCAAGACTTTTTATTGAGATGTTTCAGTGTTCATGAAACTTCTTTAAGTCTGGGAGACAGAGGCAGCGATGCTTTCTCTGCAGCCTCATTGCTAGAGCACTGGCCTGGTAGGAGACTCAGGCCAAGTTCCTGTTCGGCCCAGTTCAGGGCAGCGATTTTCATCTTAGATCAGTCCAAGCCAGACTGAGCAGGAATTTGAACCTGGGTAGTCCATAGCCGCAGCCATTTGAGAGTTTCTGTCCTCTGTTCAACTGAATATTATAAAAGGCCCAAAGGTGGGGGAAAAGGAAAGTTTGAAACTTCAGTCTTTCAAAATGGTTGTTTTCTCACCAGCCCAAACTGCAGTGTTTTATGCAAATATAGAATGTAGACAGTGATGTAGTTTAATACACACAACTATTACAAACACACTTTTGATGAATGCTTAACATTCATACTTGATGTACATGTCTCTGTTTTACTTTTTTTGCAGAATTTCTGTGGCTTTATATGTAATTTCAGAGAATTATGATGGTGTTGAATCACACATGGGGGCAAATATATCAGGGCTAAAAGAAGTGGAAGAGGGAAAGCCATATCGGGACAGGGACAGCTGGCTTATCTGGCTATGTGAACTCTCTCCTCAGACCCTATGCTATCAACACTACTAGCTGTCTTTGAGGCACCTCACAGTTCCTGAGAAAAATCCAGTTCATTGGTGAGCATCCAGAAGACACCATCCTGGCCACTATGGATGTAGGACCTCTTTACACCAACATCCCACACAAAGATGGATTACAAGCCATTAGGAGGATATGCTAGATGATGTCACAGCACACCTCATGGCTGAACTTTATGACTTTGTGCTCATTCACAACCATTTACGATTTGAATATAACATATCTCCAAGTCAACAGAACTGCTATGGTCCCATTATATTATGGCTACATAATATGCCAACATTTTTATGGCTGACGTAGAACAATGCTGCTTCCGGTTTTGTAGCCAAGTACTACTTCTGTACTTATATTACACTGATGACATCTTCATCATCTGGACCCATGGAAAGGATGCCCCTGAAGATTTCCACAGCTATTTCAGCAATTTCCATTTGACAGTCAACCTTAGCCTGGAACAGTCCACAGAAGAGATCCACTTTCTGGACACTACAGTGCAAATTAGTGATGGACACTTAAACACCACCATACACCAAAATCCTACTGACTGCTTTTGTTACCTGCATCCCTCAAACTTTCATCCAGCATGCACCACACAGTCCATTGTCTACAGCCAAGCCCTAAGATATAACCACATCTGTTCTGATCTCTCAGAGACAGACACCTTCAGGATCTCTATCAAGCTTTCTTAAAACTACGTCTGCCTGAGGTTGTGAAGAAACAGATTAACAGAGCCAGATAGTTACCCAGAAGTCAATTACTATAGGAGAAGCCCAAGAAAGAAAAGAACAGAACACCCCTGGTCATCACCTACAGCCTCCAAGTCAAACCACTACAGCACATTGTCAAGTATCGTACAGCCTATGCTACAAAACTAGCCTTGGGTATGTCTACACTGGAGGCTTAAGTCGACTTTAGCAGCTCCAGGGCCACATCTGGAGTTCATTAAGTCAACTTAAGCACTTTCTTAAGTCAACTTAATAACTCTCATCCTTAGAGCTGACTTTAAGGGTTAAGTTGACTTCATTAAGTCTACTTAACAAAATGTGTCCATTAAAGTTGACTTAATAAAGTTGACTTAAGGCAGGACAACCATTTAAGTTGACTTTATAAAGTCGACTTAAGCCAGGGGACCCATTTAAATTTAACTTTTTAAAGTCAACTTTAAATGAGTCCCTTGGTTTAAGTCAACTTTATAAAGTTGACTTAAACAAATGGGGCCTCTCTAAGTCAACTTTATTAAGTTGGCTTCCCTGAGCCCTCTAGTGTAGACATAGCCCCTCACTCTCTCAAGCCTTTGGAGAGAGGCCTTGGCTTGCTTATAGACAGCCCTCAAACCTTAAGCAGATACTCACCAGCAACTGCAGACCCAACAACAGAAACGGTAGAGCAGGCACATATCCCTGCAACAAACCCCGCTGCTAACTTTACTCACATATCTTCACAAAAGACACCATCACAGAACCTAATCAAACCAGCTTGTCCATCACGGGGTCATTCAACTGCTCTTCCCCCCAATGTGATTTATGCTGTCAGGTGCCAGTAATACCCTTCTGTCTTGTACATTGGACAAGTCAGTCAGTCTCAGTGAAAAAGAGTTAATGGACACAAATCTAACATCAGAAATGACAACATTAAAAAACCAATATGGGAACACATCAGTCTCCCTCTTCACTTGATTGATGATTTGTTAATAGGCATACTTAAACAAATGGATTACAAATTGAAGCTTCAAAGAGAAACTTCAGAATTGGAATCCAAATTTGACATGGTTTCTTTAGGGTTAAACAGGAATCTCATGTTTTTTCTTATTACAGCAGGTGATTTGAACTCACCTGCCTCTAAATGCTGTTCTCCACTATTTGAATCTAAACAACTGCTTTGATTTGCTGCAACAGTTTAACCTGATCCTATGCCTTACACTTCCCTGCGTTTATTTTGCTCCCCTCCTATAAGTTCTCTATCTTCATGTCTCTGATCTAGTGGGATTTTCTCCCACAAAAACTCATGCAATAAATACATTTGTTAGTCTTTAAAAGTGTCACAGGGTTCCTTCTTAGTTTTGCTAATCATTTCTTTTTCATATAACTGCCCTTTTAAAGGTGACATCTAAAAATATGTCTAGGATATGCCAATTTAAAACCATACTTACCTACCAACCCTCAAAGTAACAACAAGAGGATGGCTACGTCTTCTACAGTAAAATCAAATTAGCTAATAATCAAAGTAGTTAGAAGTAAAGCACAGCCATATGAATCTTAAGATATCTTACCTGATGGCTGTAAGAAAACAAGTGAGATTTAATGCAATGAGGAAGCAATGTGGTCTCACAGTTTAACTCTGGAACGAGCAATACAGAGATAAGCAAACCACAACAACTGCATTATAGGTAGATAACATACAAATGAAAAAAGTGGTCTAATGTTCTCATTCCGTAATTGAATTTTTCAGTCTAAGGGGAAGATCCTTAGATGTTCTAAATTTTCAAAGCACAACTGACGTCATTCCCTTTGATAATTTACCCTTGTTGAGAATCTGCCCCTAAACTGACATTTAACCACTTATGCAGTCACTGGATCTGATCCTTCATTGGAATCTGATAGCTACTGTGCCCATCCTGGGTTCCAGTCTCGTAGTTCACACTCACATGTCCCACTACAGGACTGGGACCGTAGTTATTTGAAACTGGATTGTGCCATGGTTATAATGGTGCCCTTCCTGAATGGGTGGCTGTTTCTGAGTGCTGTTTCTTGAATTTTCTGGATCTAGTTACCTAATTTTAGGCATAAATAATGTAATATGCTGTCCTAGATGATGTAAGGAGTACATGATGTTAGGGAACATTTTAAATGTTTTTGATAATCTTATAACAAGGAGTTGTGTGGCACTTAAAGACTAAATAAATCTGTTAGTCTTGAAGTGCCATACGACTCCTTGTTTTTTTTTGCTGGACTAGACTAACACGGCTATCCCTTTGGAAAATAATTTTATAAGTTTCCTACAAATTTTTATTTAAAAGGACTTTTTAGATAGAACACGTTGCCACATGAATATTACAAATATCTGCTGATTAATGTTTTGTTCCCTCTGCTGTGTTTTCCTAATCAGCGGATCATATTTCAGAGGAAAACATAGTTTCCATTTTAAACTATTAAACAGCTGAATAGATTTGCCAAATATGCAAATTTATGGACCCTAGCCCATCCTTTTTGCTGTGAACATACAATTTTTCAGAGGCACAAAAATAAACAGTTTGGAGAGACCGGCACTTGAAACTGGACTAAGTACAAGCAGTTTTGTCGATTTTACTTGTACTGTGACTGTTATTTTTGTATCATAGGAAATTTTTATTGCCTCTGGGAATGGCACGCAAGACCTTTTATGCTACTTGACTCATGTTAAAGAGGACATTGCCTGAAAGCAGTTTCACCTTGTTCATTCTTCTATCCTGGCAGCATAACAGAAGGTCATAGAAAAATAGAAGATTAGGGTTGGAGGGGACCTCAGGAGGTCATATAATCCAATCCACTGCTCAAAGCAGGACAGATCATAAAACAGAGAATAAAGCAGAGATACTGGTGAATTATTCTTTTTGCCTACAAGTTCACTACACTATTTTTATACTTTCCTTAGGATTAGTAAAGCTACCACTGATTCCCACAGGAAACTACTTTAGTTTTCAGGTGCTCAGGCTGACATGGTTTATTGCCCTGTCTTAGCAATGGAGACAACATTTACAGCTGAATTCTAAAGAGTAGAGGCTAACATGGTTTAGTTCTTTTCTTTTTAAAAAAATGTTTATTTTTCTATGCTGGAAGCCCTTACCAATATAAGACCGTAATCCATTAGGAGTGTTGGCCAAGAATTGTCTCTTTTCTTTGTTTTTAACACACACCAAGGGGAGATGTGACATTCTGAAGGTGTGGGGCCAGATCCTTAGTAGATGCAAATTAACATAGTTTAATTGAAGTCGAGGAAACTACAGTGACTTTCATCAGCTGAAGGTCCTGACCCAAAGCGTTCTGTTATTCTCCTCTGTGCTACACATATGTAGCCATTTCTCGTTTTCTTACTAAGTTAACCTTTTTCTGCACTGTTAAAAAAAAGCAGCAGCAGAGATGGCTACCAGTGACTGAGCAAGATGTAGCTGGTGACATTTATATCAGTTCACATTTCAATTAAACTGATGTAAAGGGTTTAATTTACACCCATTTTACAAGGCATTCTCCACTCTGCAGGGAGAATTTCATTGAATGACATTGAGTTATTGTGTGAAAGATATTTTGCAGGATTGGGGAATTGTAGGGCCTAAAGACTATAGGCATCAAAAACACCTTTTGAATTGTATGATATAAAATAAGTGTTCAGGTAATTCTAGGGCAATTTATACAAATTATGTCAATTTGGATCCTCCCTGCATCACTGTTTACAAGGAAGGAGCTAGTAGATTTTAATAGCTTATGACAGGAAAAAGTGCTTTGACAGAGCAATTTTTTCTTCCTTCTCCAGATTGCTATCTCATTTACATTTCTACACATTCTCATTGTGAAAGTGCCGTGTTGTGTTGAATACTTTCTGTGTAAAGGAGAGCTAAATGAGGTCCTCCTGGAGTTAATAGTGTTCTCAAACTTGGCGGTGAAGGGTCCAAGAGCGTTTAGCTAACGTGCTATCTTACATCATGAGTAGAGAATATAATGCTTCCAAAATACCCTTAAAACCAGCCATCATCCTAGATGTGAGAGACTGAAGATAACATTTTCAAAAGCATCTCAGTGACTTAGGAACCTGTTTCATTGGTTTTAAGTGCTTTTGAACCCTTTCTCTCAGTCCCATAAGTCCAGAATAATAGAAGATAAAGCTATTCTGGACACATGACATTCTATCCTTGGTGTGAGGGAGCACCTTAGGTAATGCTATTGGAATCAACAGTTGTTAGGTTCCTAAATTATAAAGGTGCTTCTGAAAGCTTTACCCGTAGATCAAGGATAAAGTTTCAACAGTGTCTAAGGGCCAGATTTTTTAACATATTTAGGTACCTAGTAGGATTTAGGAACCTAGATGCTTTCGAAAATTCTAGTAGGTAACTAAATATGTTTTGAAAACTATCCAAAAGTGACTTGGAAGCTTAAGCCCCACTTTCAGAAGTAACTGGGGTACTTAGGAGCCTAATTTTTATTAATTCGCAGTGACAGTTAAGTTCCTAAATCACTTGAAAATAAACTGAAGCTTCTAACTCACTTAGGCACGTCTGAAAATTTTACCTTAAACCTCAGATTTACATCCGTGGCCTGGGATTGCAAATGTGGTGTGATTTGCCTGCTCAGATGGTCCTGCTGCCAACATCTTCATACCATGATGTCACTGAAGATATGAGGGTAGCAGGTTTGCAGCACCAGTGCCTAGAAGGGGAAAAATCAGTGTTCCTTAAAGCAAAATACAGAGCCATTGTTACAGAAGGTCAAAGGACATCTTTCTGACAGGGGAAATCTTCAAAATGACATTTCAAGTAATGAAAGTGAAACTGGTTCAAGGCCTGGTCTGTGCTCATGCGTTCCTGAACCAGCGTCAGAAAACCCACCACTAAACTGGGGTGATCAGTGACACTGAAGAAGTGGTATGTCAGAAACCATCAAGGCAAGAAATGCATGCCTTGTATTACAGTCGACCTGATGTTCACTGCTTTGTGTTAGCATACTGGAAGCTTTCCTTATTTTTTCGTGATTCATTACTGGACCTCAATAATCACATCATTGGGATTATTATGGGTTTTGTCCCATGTCTATTCAAATATGGTATTAGTACATGGTTTTCCAAACATTGCTAAAGTTAAAAGACAATGCTTAACCCTCTCCCATTTTAGTAAAGATAAAGATTAGATCCTGGCCATTGTATGGCCCATTTATATTGCCCTGGCAACTCAAAGTCATTGTAAAGCTGCCTTTACATGTCAGATTTGTTTTTCCCTTGGCTTGATTGAGTTCCTGAGTGACGTGGAGACAGGTCTATTGTACTTTCTTCCCGTAGAGGTCGGGAATGTTGGTGGTGATCTTCCAAGAGGACTAATGGCAGGAATGGTGCTTCCCACCAAAGCTCCTTGGCTTTTATAACTAGTTTGAACTTTATTTAATTGTAGCAGTTAGGCCTACTTCCCCATATGCTTTGTTTCACCAAAACCCAGATCTGTGGATTGCTTCTGCTTAACAGTAAGCAATCTAAATGTAATTACATTACTTTCTAATTTCAAGACCCCAAAAGATGCATGTTGTGTGTTTCGTTACGTAAAAATCAAATGTGAATGGAGTCCTGATTTGGTATAAATGAATTGTTTAAAGGATTCATCAAGCAAAAAACTGTATTAAACAGCCCATTTCCTATTGCAGGAGTTGGCAAACCAAAAGATAAGAAGAGCCATTTTTAAAAATTCCTTCAATAGCCAAGTGTTTTGAGAGCCACAATGGGTGCAGACTCCTGGTGTGGGGAGCTGGGAGCAGAGGTGGAGCACATGCCACAGGCTCCCCTGGCGTGGAGGGAGCCCAGAACCAGGAGTGGACCACCTAATAGCAGGGAGCCTGGAGCTGCAAGGGGGCAGCCAAAGATCCTCATGTGGCTCTGCAGCCTCATGTTGCAGACCCCTGTCTTATGAAATAGTATAGACTCATCTAGTCTGACTACCTACAGATCACAGGTGATAGAGCTTTACCCATCAGCTCCTGTAATAGATCCATAACCTCTGGCTGAGGAATTGGTTTTGTTAATCTGTTCTTGTGCAAATTACTGGAGAACTAATATGCTTTTTAACCAGTTGAATTTTACTAACATTACACTCTGGATACTCCAAGATTCTTTTCTTGATTTCTCGTGTCTCCTTCTCTTACCCACACACACATTGCAGAGGAATCTGCAGGTGTGTATTGTTGTTCGTGTATAGCCCCACAGAAGTTAATGGAGCTCTGCGTAGCAATAAGTGTTTCCATGTATAGATTCTCACACAGTAATGACTGAATTTGTCTTTTTTCGCCAATCAGGGACAATTTTAATTAATATACTTGTTTTATTAGAGACTATGGTGCTTAAAGGGAAATCCAATAAAATAATATTCTCTTAACTAAGAAAATCTCCATTGCTTGGTTGAACTAGTGTTCAGGTTGCTGGAAAATTAGGACTTTTGGCTAAAGTATAAGAGACATATCAAAAGATGGAAGAATGGCACGCAGTGTTCACAATTCACTTAACTTATGTAGCTTTACATATTAAGCTTCAAATCTATGGTGTGAAACTTCTTTTGATCAAATAATGTAATCTTGATAAACTATTTAATTCCCAGTTGCAGTAGCATTTTCCAGCCCATTGTCCAAACTCTCTCCCTTTCTGAAGCTTTAATAACAGAGAAATCAGTTAGAGAACATAAAAATCAGCTCCTAGGAGTCATTCCTCATGAGTGCTCAACCCATACCCAGTGTCCTCACTCTTCACCCTTATATCCAGGTCAGTAAATTAATTACTTGCCTAAAGAAGGTGCACACAAGTTTTCTAGAACTGATTCAATCCTTTGTACAACGGTAGGATGTTTCAGTCAAATGGTGCTAGCCTTTTACACTTGTTTACCCTTATTCTCCTAATTTTTCTTTGTGAATGAAATAATCACTTGATGATCTTCCTCTAAGATCAGAACAACCGATCTGTGACCATTTACATTTAATAATACTTATGGAAAAATGTGAAATGGCCCATTTTGGGAATTGCCAATAGGTGCAACTGTAAAACCTCATTATTTAACCATCTATTTCTGTTGGTTGCACAGAAGTAGCAGAAACCTGATGTTTGAAAGTTCCTTTGAAAGTATTTGTGACCTTGTGACCCAGTGGAAATGGAGGGAGCACCATTACCAAAGCTCTTTGTCAAATAGTTGGAATATCTTGCCTTCATATCTGCACTTTCATACTGATGATTTCTGTGGATTTGACACTAAATGAAGATCTGATTGATTTTGTTGTCTTATTCAAAAAGATTCAGGCTCAGGTACATTGTTTTAAAATTAGCATTAGAAATGTAGGTGCACAAAGTAGAGAGAGAAATTATTTTTGTAACCAGTGCTGTATTGAAGAAATTTCCACAGCGTAGACATTCTCATAAGAACTAGACAGATGGAGACCATCCAGGGAGATAAATAAAAGCTACTGAAGCTCTCAGAGTACTATAAATGTAACAGTACTAGCTGTTCTTATCGCATAACATGCCATCTCCATTAATTTTTTTCTAAACAATCTGTGCATGATGGCAAGCTTTGTTCTCTTTTCTTGATGAGGGATCATATCTAAGCCATATGTTGTCACTGGTCTAAGGCACTAGTTGTCCTTCACATTTTGAGTGAACGTATATGCCTGACATCATCTTCAAATTGAGCAAACCATAATCTACACCAATTTAATAAATGATATTCTATAAAGTAGGATGATAGGTTCTTATGTTAAACTGTCTTCCGACTTTCATCATCCTCCCTAGTCCTTGGTCTTTTCCGGGGAGTGATCCCATATCCCTTCATTAGTTGACTTGCTTTTCTTTACTTTATTTGTATTGGACAGCTGTTCAAGACAGATGGATTCCTGTGTTCATCCAAGGCTATATCCATTAACATGAATCTGATTTGCATCTATCTACCTAGTACTTCTAATTGTAAATGCTACATTTTGGTATCAGTTTCCGCCCTTTTTTCCCCCCTTTCTTAGCCTTCAGAGATCAGGGGCAAGTTCAGTCTTAGTTCAAGAAAGCTCAAATGCACTGATATTTGACTCTGGGAGTGTTGTCTGGGAATCTCTGGTTCCATGACTTTCTACCAGCACTCAGTCTCTTCCCCTTCAACATCTGCTCTAACAGATGGTTTTTAAGACATGATATAAAGAGTTGTGGTTAAATAATATCCATTTCCTCCCCACATCCTCCCGGCCACATCTCCATTAAATCAGCTTCTGCATCGCAAGAGACTCATCACCAAGAGATTATCATGCCACAGAGATAAAATATCTACAACTCTTCCTATTCCCATCATTCCCCGGGCTGCAGACTGAGTCAAACAGGTTAGTGGACAGAAAAGATCTCAAGACCACCATCTTGGCCCTGAAGACTCCTAAAAATCTCCTTCATTAATTTAAAAATAAACCAAAAGCTACATTCCACCCACTTCCTAGCCTAGATGACAAGAGGCAGGAGGAAATCTCCATCAACCCTATCTTTTACTACAGTTCAGTTCCACACCAGTATCTAGGAAAGTCAAACAACTAAGCTGCACCTTAGGAATCTGACACCCTTATAATTGAACAGAGCCATCCCCAGCATTCCCCTTACAAACAAGAAAATACAACACATCATCCTCTACCCAGAAAGAAAACAACCATATACAGGTACTTATGACTAGATACCTCATAGAAATATGAGTTCTGCTGGTAGTGCTCCAAACCTCATGTTCCACTCAACAAATCTTTCATTATCCACTTCTTCAGAGTAGATGAGTGCCCCTCCTCCCTTCATGTCCTGATTCAGAGAACCCCAGTGTTTAGGTTTCAGTAATGTATGGCATGCCACGGGATACTGCTGCAATACCTCTGCAGAACCTGACGCTCTGGGCTGTTACAGAGCTACATTCCTTCTGTGTGGCAGGTAACCACTAGATCTACGTAAGATGGGACTCACTGGCCATGACCAGCCTCTGCTCCCTTCCTGACAGTGTCATTTCTGGGGATAGTGTGGATGTGGAATCTGCAGTTGCTGCACTGTGCCTCTTCCATGGCTCCACCTGTACTGACCTCATGTCTTGTTCTGTCTACATTTTTTGAATGGGGCTCAGCATTTCTTTAATCTTTCAATAATCAGGCTCAGATTTAGACCTGTGGAGTGAGGAAGTTCAGTTTACGTTCACCTCTTTCTGGCATACTTTCCTCTTCACATGGGTTGGCAGTGAAAAGATTTGTGGACGTTTTACCAGTGGCAGTATCTGACTCCTTGCCGTTCTCCTCGTGCACTGTATTTGCTGGTTTGAATTTACCAGTGTATATATTATACTGTTAACTCCCTATTTGCTTTCCAGACTGCCACATACTTTGATGACAATTTCCACTGACACCCTTTAAATTCTTGGTATGTTGTAGCTCATATGTTAAGGGTTTTTTAAAAGGCCAAGATACTTATTTTTAGGTCCATCCGATTGTACGCATCACACTGGAAAGAGGAGGTGCTTGGGTTGCACACTTTAAGGTTTTGAAGTTACAGATTAAGTGGTGGAAAAATCCACTGAGAACCACTTGAATGTAATCAGTGTGCCTGTATCCCTTTGTGCATAAGATTACTTCCACTTGAAATCAGTACTTGACATGATTTACTACTGACTAGCATGTGAAGATTCCACATTTTTATTTTCCCACCCAACTACCCTTAGTAATATGCACATCATAATTATCTGGCTCACCTGCATCTTTTTATTATGAAACAAATATTTAGTTGTTATAGGCAGGTTGACTAGAAATGACACTATTTTAAAAAATTCTAATGCTGTTTTTATCATCTTGGTGTGTGTTGATAGTGAGGTATTTTTGAGCTATTTCATTAGGTAGATGATACAGCATATAATACTATATTCACTATATGAGGATGGGTTTGAAAAATTGGATTCATTTTCAATGTAATTTTCTTGTGGCTTATTCAGCAAGAGAATTGTTAATGTCTGGCAGCTGTACAGTCATTTTGTTTATCTGAAGTATGCATTATTCATGAATTTACACCTTATGTAAAAGCAGCACCAGTTGTCACAAGATCAATATCTATTGTGGATGAAATTCACCCAGTGCACAGAGCCAAGACAGGATGTGTGCACCACTGAAGTCCTAATTTGAGGTCTTAAATGAGACTGAAATGTTGCAAAGGCCCTGTGGGGGCGTCTCTGCACAGAACGAATTTCCTTCCCCATGATTATAAAGACAATATTCATCAAATAACCTTGATGGCTGGAGAAAAAAAGAATTAATACATACCTTTAATACTTTAATCTGGGTCAGTTCCTCAGTTATGCCACCTAAAAAGAGTAGCTCAGGTGTTGGAATCTCCCTGACATCATCTGAAATAAAGATTGATGCAAAAAATTCATGTAGCTTCTTTGCAAAGGCCTTGTCTTCCTTGAGTACTGCTTTAGCACCTTGATTACCCAGTGGTTTTAGTGATGGTTTGGCAAGCTTCCTACTTCTGATATACTTAAAAATTTGTTTGTTGTTGGTGCCTGTGTATTTTGCTAGTTGCTTTTTCAAATTCTTTTTTTGGCCAGCCTTATTATACTTGACTTGCCAGAGTTTGTTCCTTTCTGTTTTCCTTAGCAAGATTTGATTATTTTTTTTTTAAATCTCTTTTTATCTCTCACTGCCTCTTTCACTATGTTGTTTAGTGATGGTAGCTTTTTTCCTCCATTTTTTTGGTTCTCTTAGTGTTTTTATTTGGGCTATGCATATAGTTTGTGTGACAGGAAGGTGCCATGGTAGCTCAGATTGAAAATGCCACATTCATGGCAGACTGCAAAAGGGATCAAACTACACTGGAGTTAAATTCACCACCTAGTCACAAACAATGCTCCTGATGCCCCACATTGGTTATCGAGAAGCTGCAACAAGAAATACACAGCCTCCTTTTTTGCATTTCAGTCGCTGGCTTCAGATTAGCAACTAAAGCCAGTAAAGCAAGGAGTTATTTAAAACTCTGCTTGCTGTATAAAATGCTGTCTTGATCTCCAAATGGTCAACCACATTACCAGACCATTACTGACTTGAATCTTCCCAAAATACTAAGCTTCCAGCCAATCCTATAGTCAGTAAAATTAAAGGTTTATTATAAAAGGAGAGAAACAAACAAGAAGAGGAAAAATGAGATGGAAATAGTGCAGCTGCCTTTTATGTCCTTTTGCCATGTGGCCTGTTTCAAACACAGCTTGTGAGCATGGAAAAGCATTTGGAGTTCACGAGCATGTCTTTACATGTCACAATGACTCATGGGGTTAGCCTCTGGCTTCTCTCCCTGGGGCTCATTGTGGGGGTGTCACTCAGTAGTACAGTTATAAATACAGAAATATCAAACGTTCATAACTTACAATACAAAGGAGATACATGCGTGTAGATGAGTTTGTCATATTTGGTAAACCTTAACTTTTCCAGTGATGTTGGCTTACATAATGTATTTTGCAAGATTTCTTATAATTTTGCAATATTGATTTGAATAATATAAATGACCACTCCAAATCCAGACAGTGTTAGTTTGATCCCTTATTGTGATGTTTTTAAATAGTTGCCATGCAGCTTGCAGGTATTTCACTCTCATGGCTGTTCTGTTTAATGCCCTTTTAATTAGCTTTCTCATTTTTGTGTACTTCACTTTTTTTGAAGTTAAATGCTACTCTGCTGTGTTTCTTTGGTATTTATCATGACACAAGGATGCAAAATTTATTACATTATGTTCACTATTACCAAGTGGTTCACCTACGTTGATCTCAGGGGCCAGTTCCTGTGCGCCACTTAAGACTAAATCAAGAATTGCCTCTCTCCCTGGAGATTCCAGGACTAGCTGTTCCAAGATGCAGTTTTTAATTTAATTTCTTAGTCTCTAAAAGTCCCACCAGACTCCTTGTTTGTTTTGCTGGACTAGACTAACACAGCTACCCTTTTGGAACTATTTTTATAGCCTCTTTAATCTTTATGAGCATTTCATAATCACTGTCCCCATTCTGGTTAGGAGGTTGGCTGTGTATTCCTACTGCTGTAACCTTATTATCCAATCATGGAATTTCTACCCATAGAGAGAGAAATTTGTTTCATTTATGGTTTTTATTATATTTGAGCCTATGCTTTCTTTCACCAGTGTGACCTGTCATTCCTGTACATTTTGCACCCTGATATTAACATGTCTCTCTGATTTTCATTGTTCCACCAAGTTTCTGTAATGCCTATTTTATCAACATCCTCATTTAATATGGGCATACAAGTTCACCATCTTAATATCTAGACTCCTTGCATTTGTATATAAACACACGATTTGTCAATGGTTGTCTGTCTTTATATGAGATAATTGATTTTTTTTTTTTTGGCTTGGCTGTTTCCCTTAGTTCCTATCTGTACTTTATCAACTTCTACACTTTCCTCCTTATTAGGGTATAGAGTATCCTCTTTAATAAATCCTCCTAATTTAGTTGTTCAAACCATATGTTCTTCTGCACCTGTTTAAGAGCTTCTCTATAACCTTTTAAATTTTACAGTCCAGCAGTCTGGTCCCATTTTCATTACGTGGAGCCTGTCCTTCCTGCGTAAGTTCCTTCTTCCCTAAAGGTTCTCCAGTTCTTAATAAACCTGAATATCTGCTCTGAACTCAGTTGTCTCATTCATGCATTGCAGTTCTGTTCATCTAAGTGGCCCCTCACCTGGAACGGGAAATGTTTCACAGAATGTTAGCTTTGAGATCCTGTGCTTTAATTTCTTGCCTAGCAGCTTAAATTTAGCCTCAAGGACCTTACTCTGACTTTTCTCAATGTCATTGGCACCTACGTATACCATGACTACTTTTTCCTCCCTAATACTACACATAAGTCTGTCTGGGTATATTGAGAGGTCCACAAGTTTCCTTCCTGGCAGGTAATTCATCATGTGGTTCTCCCAGTCATCACAAATCCAACTATCTATATTTTTACTAAGTGAACGCCCCGTTGTTATTATCTGTATCTTCCTACTAAAAGAGATTCCCTCTTTTGAGAAGTATCTTAGTCTTTACGTGCCATGAGACTCCTTATTTGTTTTACTGAACTAGACTAACACGGCTGCTCCTTTGGAGCTATGGCATCAGAAGGAGGGTCCCAACTATGGAATTGTTTCTCTCTGCTCCAGGTTGGTGTTCTCCTTCCCTGGGACTTCCATTTGCCTCAACAGCAGAGAAGCTGGGAGTGCAATTACTCTGCTGTATCCCTGAAAGTTTCCTCTACTATCCATGTATCTGTTCGTCTCTCTCAGTGCCTCAAATTCAGCCACTGGTCTCAAAAGCCTGTACAGTGTCTCTGAGGGCCATGAATTGCTTGCACTGAATGCAGAGTTATACCATTTGCCCACAACACACAAAATTGTACATGCTGCATTGAGAGGGATTAATTAGATGGTCCTCACTCTGCTGCTGCACTTATGCTTGCATTATTTTTACTCTTGTATGGATTTGTTTGTTTTGTCTTTGAGGTGGTGTTTATGTTACCTGATTGGATGAGCAGCTAGCATAGCTTGAGTTGAGAAGTGATCATGTGAACATACGTTGTTAATTTGCTTTTGGCGAATATTTTATCGTATAAAATTAAAATAATTTTGTTTTGAGTATTGTTGTTTGAGGAAAGCACAAGTGTTCAAACATTTATAGAAAGTATACTATATAAGTTGAAATTTTAACCCAGCTGTATTTTGGAATGGATCGTTAAAATGTTTTCTGCTGTTTGATAACGAAGGCCCGGGAGACATATCCCTTAGAATAATAATACTAAAAGAAGAAAGCTGAATAATATCCCCTCGTGTGTGTTTGTTAGGGGTTTGTGGTGATGTAGCTTGAACAGTTACAAAGTAAAGATTTTCTATGTGATCCTTTCAACAATGTTTTGTCAATATAATTTAATTTAAAACCATTGTACCAAAATGGTTTAGTGCTTTGCACCATGAAGTTTGAATTGTGAGTCTTGATCCCACAGAGCAATAGATTAAATTTGCTCTTAGTTGACTAAAGATTGGATTACTGTGAGCATGTAAAGACAGGTAAAATGTTAACCCAGTAACAAAGTTTCTGGTTTATGATCCTTGCTTACCAAGACAGTTCTTCTGCATCAGAAATAATTCTGTATATCATTTGGACTGGAAGTGTAACATTTATAGCTTACCATAATCATCAAATGAAGAAAATGTTTGTTTCCGATTTTGCCACTTGAAGGTATTTTACTCCAAATTGAACTGATTGTTATCTTGTCACAGTCATAAAATGAAATTCTGAGTTCATGGATTCTTGACTTCTTCAGACATGCTGCTGAACTATGGGTTGTTCAATTATGCATACCAACTTAATGGAGAAAAATTAAAAAGGGTTACATACATCTGTGTTTTCTTTGAGGCATGTCATGAAAACAGCCATTCTGGAAACATCATAAAGAACTTTACCCATCTGTCCACATTAGGCTGCTTGGGGATTCTGTGTTTTGGCATCCCAATGAATAGTGCTGTAAATGGTCTGATACATAATCTTATTTCTTGGGTAGTGAAAATCTGATATAAGAAATGGCTTTGTCATTCTTTTTCATTCAGAAATTTAAGATTTATGACTGTCTTGAATAATACTCTGAATTCCCCCTAGTTTTTCCAAGTTCTTGTTTATATTGAGGTGATTTACTTACAGCAAAAATGAGCTCACTGTGCAAATTGTGTCAAGTAAATTGTAGATTTTGATATACTACCCTTTTATAGGTTTTCAGCTAAATGTATTACATTATTTACGGTTATAGGTTGCCCCCTCAGTGATCTATTAAAATGTGTAGTGCAATGCAGTCATGAGTTTTAACTTCTGGAGATGTAGTTAAAATTTAGCTTTAGTATTTCTGAATTTGTGTCATGTGAGATAATTTAACATGTGAATACATACACACACACACACACGAACCTCTGCAGAATATATTTTTTTATTATAAAGATACTTCTATACTTTGTTATATTCTTTTCCTTCAATTGGTCAGTAAACAGAGGGGAATAGATGAGGAAACAGGGAAATATGGGAAAGATACTTTATCAGTGTTTTGTATGTATGCACACCGATGTGCATAAGTTCATACAGGCACGCTGTGTGTGCACGTGTGTGCAAGGGCAGGGGAGAGAGAGAGAGAGAAAGAGAATCTGAACTTTTCTGAATGAAAAAGAATTGAGTTCATTGTTTGTCAGAGCTTGTTTCCAAAAAAATATATATTGCTAGTGTGTATCGTACTGTTAAAATACAGTTCCTTGAGATGCTACTACACAAAATCCTTAAGTGGCCTGGAATGGATGGAGTGGTATAGCTTTTTATAGTATTCCTACCTATATTCTCTCACTGGTATAGGTTTGCGCATATGCCACCAATGCTCTCTCCGCACCTCAAACACACAGACACTGGTTGTCATCAGAGTCCTGTAATGTTACAGTCTTTATGCCTCAGCACAGTGCTGCTATTTTCTGTACTTATAATTAAAAAATAACAATGCTGTATCAGATAGCAGCACACAGAAATTGCCATAAATGCAGAAATGCAATGGTGACCTCTGTAATTGCCCCCAACTCAGCAAAGCATTTAAACATGTTCTTAAGTACTTTGTTGAATATTGTATTTAAGCAGGTGCTGATGTACTTTGCTGAATTAGGTATGTATATGTTAAGTCAATCTTCAAATATTAATTCCTTTCTGTACTTTATACAGCTAGTCCTAAAAGCTGAAATTGTATATGGTAGCATGGTATGAAATAATCCTGACTGTTGCTGTGAATCCAGTCTGCTGTTTCATTTTATTATTAATGTCAAATTTTACATTACTTTATTATGGTGGTACATTTTATAAATACTGTATAAAAATGAGCTATTACTACAATGCATATATTCTGTTGGAAAAAATACATTTCCACAATCCAGTGAGCCAAAGATGATGATATGTCACTTTACTACTACATTGTTTGTCTTTGGGCAGTGACAGCTATTTAAATCTTTCTGTTTGTTAGTCTGTTTTCATATAACCATCCAATTTAGTTTTATATTTATCACACAGAGTACCCACTTTACATTCTGAGGTAAACCAGAGAGGGAACTTTTTAAAGTCACAAACAGTGACTTGCATGTAGCCAGAGAGGGAAATGAGTGTTTGCAGGTCCGGCTGAAATTTAAAAGTAGTAAAATGCATATCAGTATGTGAGAAATGATTCATTGGGTCCTGTTCTATCAGATATATGATTCCAAATACACTTGCTTCAACTCTGATACTTGCAGGAGTCAGCAATTTTTAGTATATATTTTCAAAAGTTATGAATATGCTGGAGTTTGGATTTGAGGGAGAGCTAAACAATAGTAAAAAAACTTTGAGGAAATACCATTGGATCTAACAAACAAACATTGTGAAATACTCTATTGGCTGGAGTTACAAATATTTCTTTAGTACCTAGAAACTTGCAGTTTGTCTTTGTGCCTTACCCATTTCCAGGTCAGGATTTGAATTAGTGGTGGTCTTAAGATCATGTCTGGGAAACCATTCATTTGTTTTAACCATTTGTCCAGATGGTCTAATAGAAAGTTTTCTTTACAGCTATGGGAAAAAATAATACTCTATAAAGATAAATGAAAATACCTAACATGTCAGTTTCTTCCACAATCATGGATGAAATGAAATAAGTCTGGAAAACACCATGCTTAATTTAGTCCAGCTATTACTGGAGTTCAAGAGGTAACTATGTGTATATAGAACAAACAAGGAGTCTAGTGGCGCTTTTAAAGACTAACAAATTTATTTAGCACACGAGCTTTCATGGAAGAAAATCCAAATTTGTCAGATGCTTGAGAACCATCTTCAAAAATGAAGCTTAGTTTCACAAACTGAATCTCCTTTGGAACTGGAAAAATTTCAGTTAACTTTGGTTCCAGTGTTTGTCAATATTGTGCAGCTCTTTGTTAGGAGCCTCTGAACATTTAAAAACATGCAAACAAACAAACAAACCCCGAGATGTGATCCTAGCAGTTACAGTCTGATAAGCCTAACTTCAGCATCAAGCACCTCAATTAATATGAGAGTGAAGAACGAATTTTCAGGCAAATAGATAAACGTGACATTCTGGGGGAGAGTCAACATGGCTTTTGCCTCCCCGATCTACTAGAATTCTTTGGAAATGTCAAAAAACATGTTGGTAAGTGTTATCTAGTTGATATAGTGTGCCTGGAGTAAACAATGAAGTGGTGAAGTTTGTAGATGAAACAAAATTACTCTAAATAAGTCCAATGCTGACTGCAAAGAATTACAAAAGGATGTCACATAACTGAGTGACTGGGCAACAAAATGGCGGATTAAATTTGGTTTTGATAAGTGCAGAGTAATGCATATCTGAAAACATAAATCCAAGTATCCATAGAAAGAGATGGGGTTTAAATTAGCTGTTGTCACTCCTAGGAAAGGGATCTTGTAGTTGTTACGGGTAGTTCTCTGAAAACGTCTACTTAATCTGCAATAGCAGTTAAAAAAAAAAAACAAACAAAAAACACCCCACTAATGAATTTTAGGAACCATTCAGAAAGGGATAGATAATAAGAAAAAATATCAAAATGCCACCATATGAATTCCTGGTATGACTACATTTTGAATACTGTGCGCAGTTCTGGTAGACTGATCTCAAAAGACATATGGTAGCATTAGGAAAGATACAGAGTAAAGAACCAAAAATTATTAAGGTTATGAAAACTGTTCCATATGAAAAGATATTAGAAAGACTAGGAGAGTGCCATGGAAGAAAGAGATGACTAATAGGCAAGGAGGGATAAGATAGCGGTCTGAACAGTTGTGGCTATGTAAAGAAAGTGAATGGGGAAGTGTTATTTAACTGTTCACAAGAATCAGGGCTCACTTCATGAAATTAATGGGCTGCAAATTTAAAACAGACTTTTGCGGGAAAAAAAAGCAAAGAGTCTTCTGGCACTTCAAGACTGACAGATTTATTGATTGCATGAGCTTTTGCAAGAGAAAATCCCACTTCGTCAGACGCTTTGAAGTGGGATTTTCTCCCACAAAAGCTCATGCGATAAATAAATCTGTTAGTCTTTAAGTGCCACAAGACTCCCTGCATTTTTTTTTTTTTTGCTTTACTAGACTAACACGGCTGTCCCTTTGGAACTTGGCAAGACTTATGGGAGATTTCTTTACACAACGCACGGTCTACCTGTGGATCGTGTTGCCAGGGGATGTTGGGAAAGCCAAAGGTATAACTGAGGAAAAAATCAGATAAGTTCATGGAGGATATGACCAGGAATGCTGTTGCTCTGGGTATCTGTAAACCCTGAAGAACCAGAAGCTAGGCCTGGGTGACAGGGGATGACTCACTCATGACCCTGCACCGTTCTGTTCATTCACTCTGAAGCATCAGGCACTGGCAATTATTGGAAGATAGGATTCTGGGCTAGGAGGACTGAGTCTGACCATTATGGCTGTGCCTAGACTGCCAATTTAGTTCAAATTAAGGAGGCTTAATTCCAGCTAAATTGGTTTCTGTCTACATTAGCCTTTCCTTAGTTCAAACTAGTTAATACCTCTGCTTAGTTTGGACTAAGTGCAGTGTGGACTCGAACTAGCCCTTAGATTGAATTTACTAAATTCAAACTAAGGCAGTTAGTTCAAATTAACAACATGGAGTAGTTCTATCTAGCAGTTCAAACTAGTTCACATTGTTAGTTCAAACTAATCCAAGGTTAGTTTGAACTAAGCTCAAACTTATTAGTTCAAACTAACAATTTCGAATTTTGTCTAGTGGAGACAGCCTATATTTTAGCTAGTTTTCACAGGCTGCAGACACCCTCTCATGGTACTATTGGAAAAAGAAGGAGCAAATTGGCATAAGGAAAGCTATTTTTTAGGGGATTCCCAGACCAATTTTGTGTACTTTAGAAGAATGAACTTTCAAACGTTTGTCTCTTCCCTCTGTATGACAGCTGAATCTTAACATTTGTCCATCATTAATGATGATGCAGCTGTAAACTGACACTGGATTGTGGATAATATAGACTAAATTACATTTTTCCTGGAAGATATTATTTCTATATGTGTCACAAGTCAAAAAAGGCACTGATGCTAAAGAATTGCATCGTGATGTGCTTGACAACATTCAGAGGCATGGCAGTGAAGCTGACAGTAAGTTATTTTGAATATTTCTTATCATTTAAACCCAAATTGTAGCATAGATTATAAAATTAATACTAATCAAGCACATTTTTTCCAAATACATGTATTTTGTCTCATTGCAAAATAATAAATTGCCAGCAAAATTACAACTTTGACTATTTTAAAACTAACTTTCATTACTGATTATAGTGTGCTGTATTGCTCTGAAAGCAGAGCAGACTTTTATCATGTTTTATTAGTGTATTCTATATGAAGCTGCATGAAAGTGACATATCTGCCACCACTACACCAAAGCTAAACACTGTCGTCTCCACATTGGCTTTGTTTTCAGAAATCAGCACTTTTTGCTCTTACTCTGCAGTGACAAAGTTTTGCCTTTGGCCTCTAGATTAGAATCAAACAAAATCATTCTGTATGCAAGTTTAGAAGGAGAAAGTGCCCAGAATGCTGCCATGGAATTTCTAGATAACGTATTTAGCCTTTGTTGTTTCATGGTAAATTATTTA
The DNA here is from genome assembly GCA_007922195.1 of Podocnemis expansa. Taxonomy (NCBI): domain Eukaryota; kingdom Metazoa; phylum Chordata; order Testudines; family Podocnemididae; genus Podocnemis; species Podocnemis expansa. The sequence continues at coordinate 6,544,163 of ML682004.1, forward strand.
GCAGTAATTATTGTTAGACAGGCATGAACAGTGGCTTCAAGCTGGTTTTTTCTTTGTAACCCTATGAACCTAAAGGGATGCTGAGGATTTAAATTAAGAACCAAACAAAATCAGTGTGTTATCTAAGCTATTGCATCTGTAATAACCCTTGGGGAGGAAGGGGTTAACACTCTGGTCAGTGAGTCCCAGGACAGCCAATAGGAACGAAGCACAGGTTTTTGAATTGTAACAGCAGCCTGGCCTGGTCCTGTCTGGATGCAGCAGAGCTCCTGGAAGGATCAGGAGGAGGCCAGAGGGGCCTGAGGAAGAATCCAGCAACATCCTTACCAGAGATAAGTTAAGTTTGGTACTGACCAGGAGTGAGTAGAACAGGGAATGTTTATTTAGATGCGGTCAGGGTATTTTCTTTGTTTTTGGCTTGTTTTTTGGATTTCTCTGTGCTGAGCACATGTAACCCCCCCCCACTACCCTGTAACTACCTAAGTTAATTCCCAGAGAAGCAACTCTCTGTGTTTATCATCTGTTCTTTTTGATTAAAGAGTTTACCTTTTAAGCAAGGTCTGGTTCTGTGTCCTGAAAGGCAAGAGGTTTGTGTGCCCGTGCCTTAGACTGCACAGGCAGCTACTAGAGGGAACCCTGTTCCAGTTCCAGCTCATATTGCAGCTGGAGTTCAGTCACTTTCCTGAAGGAGGAATAAAGAGGATTGCAAGTACCTCACAGGGAGGAATTCCCAAGTGCGCCTTCCTGGGTCACAAGAGGTTTTTTTGCATTTGGGTGGTGGCAGCGATACCACTCCAAGGCCAGGAATTGGAGGCCTTGGAGACTTTTAAGAGCAGGCTTTAAGGCCAGTGGCTTTTCTGGCCTGTTGCGGGCCCCCACCTTCTGCACTCAGAGTGCCAGAGTGGGGAAAAAACCTTGACAGCATCATCTTTTCTTGATATCCTTATGTTAAACAGGAAGCCATTTTGCCCCCCTAAACATTCATTATTTGTACTATTATTGTGTATTATTTTATTATGGTAGCTCCTGAAGCCCTTAGTCAGGACTAGGGACCCATTGTTCTATGCAGGTTCCTGCCCTGAAAAGTTTATAGTTTAATCTGAAGAATGAGTGTGGGAAATAAGGGGAATGGAAGGAGATGATTGTGTACACGCACACTCAAAAGATTAAATGGTTATATTAGGTTATTTGTTGCATGACATGATGGGTTTTAAAAAACCTTCACTTTTACTCTACTGTCGCTTTCAGCCATAATTAGTTGGCTGACTTTTTTTGTAGTCTTCACAGCAGAAAGTAGTCTTGAAGGGGGGTTTGAAATGGCCTTATATGTCAGTTCAGGGATGTTTTACCTGCTAGGAAGAAAGAGTGCAGTTGTGCTTGTGGGAAAAGCTGATAAATTGGTGTTGAATGCTAGCATCCCTGGTGGAGTGTAGAAACTGGGTGGTGGAACAATACAGTTAACTACAGATGCAATTACTCTTACATGTCTCTTTCCTCACTGTTGCTGTTTTATGTATCAAAGTACTTTGGTTTTTCCTATAGTGCTGACATCACATGTCACTGTAAAGGACTGTGTACTGCAGGCCTCTGAACTAAAGTTACTAAAATGATTTTGCTTAAAGAAGATACAGGTACAATTACCCTTACACGTCTTTTTCCTCACTGTTGCTGTTTTATGTAACACAATACTTTGGATTTCCTATAGCCCTGACATCACATATCACTGGAAAGGACTGTGTACTGCAGGCCTATGAACTGAAGTTACTGAAATGATTTTTCTTAAAGAAGTTAGTTGTTCATTTGAGAGTCCCTCTGCCAATCCAGACTAGGTACTGGGCTGTCGTATCCACTTTCAGTTATGGAGGTATAGCTGGGTAGCTTCCCAGCTCCAGGCAGGCAGGGGTTAATAGTCCAGCAGAAAGACTAGTCAATAGGAAGAGAGGACTGCAGGGCCAATCTGGGTATGGCAGGCAGTATAAAGGTAGGGCTACAGCTCCTGCTTGAGCCAGTTGGCCTCAGACTTGAGAGGAGACAGGTTTTGCTGTGAGACCCAAGACTGTGAATAGCTCACAGGGTCACTGACTAACCCCAGCTTTGATACAAAACCTGCACGTTTTGGGGGGAAGGTGGGGACCTGGTACGGGTGAACACTGAAAGAGAGTGAGCAGGTGGTAGAGGTGGCACTCACCCAAGTGCATAAGTCGCTGGGTCGGGATCTGGAGACTGGGTGGGTCCAGGCCCTACCCATCTCCCCCTGACTGCCAGTGGGTGGGAGACTCCTAGGAGTGGTGCAGGTGGCTGGTGGCTGATAGGAGTGGGCCAGCCAGAGCCGGACTATACCCCAGGAGTGGGGAGGGATTGAAGGCTCAGCCAGAGGCTGACACCTTTTCAGAGACTGCAAGGAAGCAGTGAATGGACTAGCGCTGGCCATTGATTCAAAGTGCCCAGACTGGTCTGGACTAAGCCCCCAGGAGGGTGGGGGGAGAACTGGAGGATGCAGTCAGAGGGCTGAGGTTCTGATAAGAGATGTTTGTGATGAGAGACCAAGCACACTCCACCACGCGGGGGACCACTTGAGCAGCTCCCCATAAGACCACCAGGAGGTGCTCATCTGGTGAATCCAGTGCTGCAAGGGTCTGCAGGAGGTTTATGCCAGTTTTATTCCTGAGAATCTTATATGAGGAGCTTGGAAATCATAGTCTGAATATTGCTTTTCTTGGCAGCAATGATTTCATAAGTCTCTGCTTTTGTATGTCATTTAATTTCTTCTACTATTGGACCTTATTGTCGCCCTTTCTGGTGCTATAAGCGCTTGCATTGTGCTGCCTGGTCAGCCCTTCCTCAGTAATGGAACCACAGAGCCTTCCTTCTGCATCAGGTGATGCTTTGTACTGCCATTAGAGTTCAGGGCTGGCCGGTTCCTCCATCCAGATTTTCCTTCTCAACAGCGGCCCAAAATTCCTATTCTGTAATGATATTTCTCATCCAGGTCAGCTACCTAGCCCCTGCCTTCAGCTGCTCCTAGTTGATGACTGTCGTATGACCTAATTTAACCACTTAGCCACCTACCTCTGCATCAGCAAGATCAAACACATAATGCAGTGAATTTTTGTACCAATCTACCCTGTTTCATCATTCTAGGAAAAAGCCATGTTAGGCAGCTGGTGGTACTGTTTTCTTCTCAAGCAAATCCTTCACAGGCAAGTCCAGGCATTTCGCATCCTTCCAATTCTTCCTCCAGGTTCCTAACTTTTTCAATAGCACTACTTCAGTAGTGAGGTTCTATCTACGTGAGTGAGCCTGGCAGAATATGGCCCATATCAGCTGCTTTTAACAACGATATGAAAAATAAATTTGCTTTTAAAATGTTTCCCTGGTATTAAAATATTTCTATTGGCATTGATGACCGAGTACAGTGATTCACATTGTTTATTCTAAATTAGCTATGTAGTATATTGGGATGTAAATTGTATGTATATTGGTATCTCTTCTGATGTAAGAAGTTCCACTGAATTATTCATGTGCATAACTATTTGTAAGACTGGGTGTTAAATATCAGCATGAGTAAGATGTTCACTTAGGCCAAAATTTTCCAATATGATTGTCTAATGCTAGGCTCTCTCAGATGCATATTTTAAGCATCTAAATGTATGTGGTTTGATGGTCAAACATGCTGAACCCCTGCAGCACTTCTTGACTTCAGTAATGATCAGCACTTCAGAAAATCAGGCAGCTTTGCTTAAATGTCTCAGAAGGGGTTTAGGAGACTATTTTTAGGCCCCCCAGGTTGGAAATTTTTGGTATTAAGTTTTTTACCAGTCGAAGTAGAAAGGTAAAGGCTATTATTGCTATTGCTATTTATTATAATTTTTATATAATATCCATCACTGGAGTTTCCTCATAGAAATACATAGGTTATATCCTGTAGGATATGTTATATCTATATTGAATGCTTGCTGCAGAACTATACTTTTGGAAGGGATCCATTCACATTAGCTACTGGTATTTCTGAATGAGCACTTTCCACATGTATCCACCATTGTGGTGCACAGAGTCATGTAAATTGGGCCCACAGAGAGAGTGAAGGAACATAATGAAATAAATACTATGTGAAACAGACAACCTACCCAAAGTCCTTGTAAAATTTGACAGTTTTAAATCCTCTGAGTAAAGGAGTCTGTTTCAGAGACAGCAAGTAACATTGTCTGAGTGATAAAGAACATCAAAATTTCTTTGTTCCCCCAGGGAGAGTGGTGGAAGCAGTAAGATAAGTAGAACAGAGGAAACAGGAAACTGATTCAAAGAGATAAGCTGGTATATTTTGGTGTTCTCTAACATTTGAAAATGAGAAATGTGCTGGCCTTCAACAGTAACTTAGTACAAATATTTAGATAGAAGTTGTTTAAAAGAGGGGTGCACCATACACTGTTTATGCTACAGAACTGATCAAGGAAGAAAGAGGAGCTTAAACACAATTCTATACATATGATTCTATTTAATTACAACTGGAACAAAGGAGAGTGTTTTTTCTTTCCTTTCTTGGTACATGTTATTTCTTGTTATTAAATGAGATTTGAATGAACTGAACTAAATCAGCCAAAACCTGGACTTGGATTAGATCTTCTAAACTTCCTTATGCTCAGATTTTTTCCAGATGGTTTCTCATGTCCCCAGTTTAATATCAACAGCATGTGACATACTGCAAGAATATTTGCTAGACCAGTGCAGTCCTTGAAAGATAATTATACTGTCAGTTGCTATCACTTTAACCATAACAGTGAAGATTCTCAGTAAGTATATTACAATTCAGCCCCAAACCTCCAGGTTCATTTAACTTAACATTTAAGAAATGTTAGCACATTTTAGTTGCTATCCTTCTAGGCTGTTATACACAGTATGACAGCGATGGGCATTTGACAGGACGTGCCTATAAGTCACAGACTGCAGAATATATAGAGAAATTTAAAATGATGAAAAAGATTGCATCTTCTTCTATGAAGGAATATGAATGAAGCTGCTCCTTTTTTCTTTTACAGTTACTCTCTCTACAAATTGAACTGTATTTTTACACGTTTTGTCCTGCTTTTGTTATGATTTATTATGCATTTGACGTAGTGTCTACGGAGCTAGGCTCCAAAACATATTACCATCCAGTTGAAGGTACTGTCTGAACAGAGATATGACAGTATCATGTTCTGCCATGTAATCTAGGCCATTGACATGTGGTGTCATCACCTGCCTTGTAGCCCTAGTGCCTAGTTCTGCTCCCATGGCTCACAGCCTGGACAAGAGCCAGCAGATGAGCATGTAGTATCTTGAGTGTCTGGGTACTATGCAGTCTCATCCCAGCAACTTGCTTACCACACAACAGTGCCACTCTACTCTCTGTCACACAGTTACACTATGGAGGTGTGACCCGAAACACACTGCCTATCCCAGATTTCCCTCAAACTGGCTGCCTTGATGTGTCAGTCATCCTCTGGGCCTCTCGCAGAAATAATAAGGGTCATTTTCTTCTTTAAAGAGACAAAAGCATGTTACAGCTTTATTATTTCACTGATGTAAAACACCTTTCCCTTTAAGCACACTGCATTGGCTGAGATTAGAACTAAAGAAATCTGTTAGTAGTAGGACATAGGTTAAGTGTTGCCAAATAAAAGAAATAATGTTAAGAAGAGTTGCTAATGAGCAAAAGCAATGAAGATACTTTCTTTCTAAAGGCTAAGACTAAACAAGCTGGTTAAAAGTAAGTGTGTGTGTGTGTGTGTGTGTTGATATATATATATATATATATATATATATATATATGTTTTTTGTTTTTTTTTTTTACAATTTCCAGGGGGGTAGCTGTGTTAGTCTAGTTCAGTAAAACAAACAAGGAGTCCTGTGGCACTTAAAAACTAACAAATTAATTTATTGCATGAGAAAATCCCACTTTGACAGGCGCTTTGACAATGGGGGGGCTTACAGAATGGGAGGAAAGAAATGCAGGGAAGTGTAAGTCATGGGATCAGGTCACATTGTGACAGCAAATCAAATTTTCTCCCACAAAAACTGATGAATAAATAAATTCATTAGTCTTTAAGTGCCACAGTACTCCTTGTTTGTTTTTACTGAACTAGACTAACCCTTTGGAACTCTCCAAAACTCATGATTTATTCTAATTTAGAGTCACCAAACCAATATCAAAAGAGTGTCTGTGTCACCACACTGGTAAACAAGAAGCCAAAGACAGTTCTCTCTGGTCATTTCAGCCCTCAGCTCTGATTCAGACAAACAGGTCTAATATAGTGAGAGATCAATGAAAATTCGATTCACCATATGTGAGGTTCTACTCATCCTAGAGGATCAGACACTTACCCCCCGATCAGTATGTATTTAAAATCTTACCCAAACATTGCGCTGTCAGCCAACCCTTAATAAATTAACTAAGATTTTATTAAGAAAAGAAAAGTAGAGAGTTACTGAATGGTTAAGGAATCGTATACCTACAAATGATTTTCAGTTGTCATAGGTCAGGATCTAACAGTGGTGGCATAGACTGCTGGCTTGCAAAAGTCTTTCTGGTAACTTCTAAGGATTGGAAGTTCCTCAGTCCATATTATAGTTCAAAATATTTCTTTTAGTGGTAAATCCACAGTCCAGAGAATTGGAGCAGGAAAGAGACAAAACAGAGATGTTCTAGGTATCTTATAAATCCTTTGCAGTGCTCATGGAAAACTATTGTTCCAAACAAAGCTACAGGCAGCCCATATGCATCGAAAACAAGCAAGGAGTCCTGTGGCACTTAAAAACTAACAAATTCATCTATCCAATGAGCTTTCGTGGGAGAATATTTTCTCCCACGAAAGCTCATGTGATAAATTTGTTAGTCTTTAAGTGCCACAGGACTCCTTGCTTGTTTTGCTGAACTAGACTAACACAGCTACCCCTTTGGAACTATGTATGGAAAGCCAGCGAGAGTTGGAGTCTGAGGTCACATGTCCACATCACAGTCTCATGTTTTGCTGAATCAGACAGGTGGTCATGGGCTACTTGCTCTCTAAGGCATCTGCAGAAAGACTCACTGAAGAGCTGATTTTCCTTAATGGCCCATCACCACCTCAGTGGTCTGTCTACAATTAAATGGTTCATCAACAATGGATTGGTTAGACTGGAAATAAAACTATTTTATAGCATCACCCAAGAACCACACACATTTGAGATTCAAATATGCAACAGTTGTTCATAGCTTGAGTTACAAAAATAATATATTAATAGATAAGGTTACCTTCTTTACCAGATTACAACATTACCATTCATACCTCACATGATACACTTTACATCAAGTTTAGTGCAACTGTGCAACAGTGATTGCAACAAGGATATACAGTAAATGGTCATCTTTAATCTTACAACATCACATCTGTCACTCATGCTTTTCAGACTCCTGTCCCTTCAGCCCAGATAAAAGTTTACCTCATCTCCTGGGGCATTAATGCCAGTCTGTTGTCTTCTCTGCTTGCTAATTGTATATGTAGATGGAACTTCATCATCTCTGCCTGGCAAACCAATATGCATTCCTTCGTCTGGGGCAGACTGGACTTATGCACTGCTCACCAAGCACATTTTAAGAACTTAATTCTAGCATGTATTCATATTTCTCTGTATACAGACCGCACACACATTGTGCAAGGATATTAATGATCAGTTAATTATTAGTTTTCCGATGCTGTTTTACATGTCAGCTTTTAGATGCAGATTGTGACATCAAAGTGTTAAATAAAATGTGTATTTGAGGCCTCTGCCACAGATGGAACTGGTGAAATGCTGGTGATAGCATGTTCCTCAGCTGAGAATTATTTAGAATTTCAAATTTAAGAGTGCACAAGATGCAACAGAAACTATGATCAGGTTACTTTTACAGGTTGTATCTTGACCATTCTTTTTTTAATTTTTTAATTTTTTTTTTACAAACAATGAAATATTCTACCTTTAAGCGTCAACTGCCTCACAGGGAGGGAGTAGAAAGCATAACAAATGCAAATTTATTTTTTACAATCCTCAAGAGATTTAAGAGGCTAGATAGAGAATGAAACATATTTAAAAAGTGTTCCTAAGGACAATGTGTAAATCTGTTAATAAACACTGTAGTTACCTTATATGTCATTATGGAACCATTCCCTTCTGGAATGAAATGGAGGGCTTTCGTTTGCTTGCTTTGTTTTTGCTAAAAATTAATAATTTTACAAGAACACAATATTTTAAATAAATGAATCAGCTTGCATATCAGAATAATGACCTTTTGTAAAACCAAAGAGAATTCACACTAGTATTTGAAGTAATACTGTATTTTTAGTAGAAAAATGTTATTGAAAGATATGGCAAAACATCAAGGATATGTGTACACATTAACATCATTAATGAGAATGACCTTTTCTTGCATAAGCTTTTTGTGTGGGTGTATAAAATAACATTTTAAAAATCATTTCATTTAAACTATTCTTTCATTTAAAAATAATTAGACAAAATGAAGGAGGGCAGAATGGCCTTGTGCACTAATAAGAGGACACTGAAGCTTTCACCTTAAAGTCATCTATTCCAACCCATCCCATGGCTCTTATGCTCCCTCCCCAGATAAAAAAAAATACATTATGAGAACAGAATTAATCACTCAGGCTTTGTTGCTCCCATTTTGGGCCACATTCTCTCACTTCCCATCTGGATAGCAGGACCAGTGACAACAGACAAGGAATGAGTTTGGCCAGGAAAATGAATGGAAGTGGGGGATCTGCAAGGGACTGAAATCCACAAACACCCCAGAGATGGAGATTCTGCTGCTCCTACATTCCTTTCAGGACCCTCGCTCCACCCAGTACAGGCAGCTCTTCCGCTATGTGTGCAGCGTTGATTAATGTCTGCAGCACTTTCTGTAATTGGTAGTGAATGAGGAACGCATATACTTTTTAGAGCAACTCTTCCCCTCGTACCCTGGCCACAAATGCTTTTTCCAGCATGCCTTGTTGACTGGGAGGATTACCAGTGGAGGGGTGGGCGTGCATAATGTGGGGGTAGGGGGAAGGAGTAAGATCTTCCAGAGCTACTGTTCCCTCTATGTTGCCTCCCAATGGCTTTTTCCATAATTACCAACCTTTCCTTACGGTGCAGCAGAAAGGAACATCGAAGCCCTGTTAGCAGTGACCAAAGTCGTTGCGGTTTGCCAGCTGCTGGTCTACGGGAAATGAAGTGATTATCTCAGTCCACTGCAGAGCAGACAAGTATCCGCTTTGCAACATGAAACTGCAATCAGAGTTGGCAAAAATTAACATGATTGTTGCCAGTCGCACAGAAGAGATGAAGGATAGAATGGATATGCAGCAGAGACTGGTTGTCCCTTCAGGTCGTGGGAGAGAGGCACATTGGCAGAACACTGAGGTGGAAGCTTGCACTGTGAAAGTACATCCTGTAAGAGTTGTGGATCAACAGAGGCCTGATCTCCAGGCTTCTCAGTGTGAATGCCACTTTATTTAAATAAAGAAAATTGAAGAAGGTCTGACGCACTCAAAAAGTTACTAAGTATTAAGCTAAGCCCATATGCTGTCTAGAAATTTACCCCCAGATGACCCATTTCGCAGGGGAATGCTCTTTGCAGTCTCCCGAAGTGCTGTTCTGCCCCTGTGATAGGCAGATGATCGTTTACGCTTGCAGATGAGGTGGAAGTATATATCCCTGTAGATGTATCCCTAGGGGTCGTGTACACTTTGAGTTGGAGATGTAAATTCCAGCTCAAGGACACCCCGGTTAACTGTGATTGAGATAGCAAGCTAACAATAGTGTCTCACCATGGTGGTATGGGGGCAGAAGGGGCTAGCTGCCCTGAGTTTGTGCCTCATGTCTCTGACAGTTGACTTGGGCTGGCTAACCCCTCCTGCTGCTCACACCACTGTTGTTACCCTGCTAGTCTTATGTCTCCAGTGGGTGAATGACACTCCCAACTCCAGCTGTGGACTTACCCTTAGGTCTTATACTTATCGACATACAGAATGAGGAATTCATATACATATCACAACAAAATGAGCATCACTAGCTCCTAAGGCCTTTATTACAGCTAAGCTGGTAGTGACCCCTATATTAAAGTTGCCCGATGCCTCTCATTATAAGATACTGGTTTTGGTTTCTTATAACTCTGCCAGACTTTGATCATTTGATCACAAATGGAGATAATATCACAGGTGTTCCGTAAAGATAAATTCATTAGTGTTTGTGAAGCTATCAAATGATGTAGTGATGAGTTCCATAGAAGAGCCCTTGGAGATTAATAATTATGTCTTCAGAGCATGTTCTGAATAGTAAGCAGGGGCATGGTCCACATACTAAATAATGAGGATAAAACAAAATATTGAGTAGTCACTCTTTAAGGGTACATTTATGTTACTGATTGTTGTTGTGTGAGTTTGTGTGATAATAATCCCTTATTGTCCACACTTAACTCCCTGTCTCAAGGTGAATCAAGGCTGAGCGGGCTAGCATGCCTGAGGGTTTGTAGGTAAGTACACGCCGTAGTTGTATCACAGGCCTGTACCTGAGCCAGTTTGCAATGCAGATAAACATTAAGGGGTAGGAATCAAGTCTTGACTTTCTGCTACCCCTAGCTCTTGAGTTCCCACAATGCACTGAACCGTCTTCTGCCAGAGGGTTATGAGCACTGACCACTCCAATCACTGACAGAAACAGGGGTTATGTGAAAACAATAGTATGAGATCATGTCAGTAAAGGTTGTAGGCAACCTTAATTCTGGCATTTGGTAATTTTTGCGGGCTTCACTTCACAACCTTTCAACCTAGTGGGTGTGCAGGTGAGTTGGTTGGTTGGTTGTTCAGTTTTTTGGCACATGATCCTATTAATGTTGCATCCTAAGGTTTCACAGACTATCAAGGTATAGAACCCATCAAGTAAAATGCCAGGGGCTGGGACAGAAGGGTCTGTTTAGGTACTGTCTTGTGGGGTGGAGGAAATAATTAAGGTTTAATCAAAGGTGCATGTTTCCTCAAAAAAAGTTACAGTTGAATTTTACCAAATTACAAGGCATTTGTGAAAACTTACAGGCTTCCAAGCTGACCTGCTACAGGAGTTTAAAATTCATTCTCTCTCCTTAGGGAGTTCCTGTTTAATTGTGGAGAATTTGTTGTTAACTTGGAGAATCATGCGTTCACCTGTGAGATCATTACAAAGGGGAATTTGTGCTTTGAAAACTTGTAGTTAATTTTGCTAGGTGGACACAACTCCTGTGTGTCTAGAAATATCCAGAGCCATTAAACGTCAAATGGGCTGTATTGTGTACTATTCATTGGCTTCAGATATTGCACCCCATACCACAGGAAGACGGCCAATCAGATAAATAAAGAAGAATTAAACGAAGTTAATGTCTTTTATATGCAAACGCCTTTTTACTTGTCCTAAGTGAGCACAACTCAGTCAAATCATAGAATCTAGGCCTATGTTTGTGAGCTTTGTCTTGACTTTGTTCCAGAACGTGTGACTTAAAGAGGATTAAATGAGTGGAGCTTTTGTTCTTATTCCATTATCGCTTCATTACTGAAGTTTGATTTAAATGTAGTAAAAAGCAAGCTCTTGTTTCACTTAGAAACCCTGTTAGGAGAGCAACAGCCTTCAGTTCAGTTTGTTGGAAACAGTTTGGTGGGACCTTGGACTGAAAAATACACATATGGTTAGAACCTTATCAAGCTGTTTTCTGTTTGGATTCAAACAAGCTAGAAAAAGTTAGGTAGGTAATAAGGTTTTTCCAGTCTACTTTGTGAAAATTCACCAGAATATATAGCATGTTCTTTTGCCATTTTGTTAAATTGTCGAGATCTGCAAGCCTTGTGTGCTTTTCCAAACTCATTACTTTATACAGAAGCCATGTCTTTCAATTTCTTCGTTTCATTTTATCCTGTGAATTTTTAAGAATTCATGTCATACAACATAGAATCAGTTGCCGTATAACTTTTCCATATTTTTAATTTAAAAAAAACAAACAAAAAAAACCCAAAAAACCCTCAAACATGATCAACTGTTAGACAAAAACTGACCCATCCTGAAAGTCTTACATTAACCATTAAAAATGCTTTGTGGGTTCTTTCAGTTTTTGTAATAAATTCATGAAGTGGGAAAGGGAGAAAACATTAAAAGTCCAAATGTTGCACTTCACCACAGATGAAGAAATAATAGTAAATAATGTAGTATATTGAGTGTTGTGGAGTGTTTTCCCTGTAAATTGCCCAAATCTGGATATTCTTTTTGTATGGTCTACAGTGCTTTAATTTGCACTTGCATAAACTTACTTTTTGCATAAGCACAGGTTGACTAAAAGGTGACAATATAATTTTAGTTTGTGTGGGGGGGATATTTTATGAATGCATAGAACTAGAAATGGTCTTTCCGATGAAGAAAACAAGTAGTCACTCTAGTGCTAAGACTACTTAATCAGGCTACTATGATTTCTCCTTACCTTATGCATAACTTACTCATGCTGTTTTAAAAGAAAAAAAGGTGGGAGGGGGAGTCAATGTGCATTTTCATAACCTTGAAAGGATTCAGAATTCTTCTAGGTGTTGCCTCCAACCTCAGGGCTAATGTTGCTTATTTTGCACTATATAATCCGTTACTTTTCCCCAAGGAAAACTGATAAATTCTTGCTAAGTTCCAAAGGGCAGCCATGTTAGTCTAGCATAGCAAAAAAAAAGAGGCAGCAAGGAGTCTTGTGGCACTTAAAGACTATCAGATTTATTTATCTCTAGAACTTTCGTGGGAGAAAATCCCACTTCATCAGTGGGATTTTCTCCCATGAAAGCTCATGTAATAAATAGATCTGTTGGTCTTTAAGTGCCACAACATTCCTCACTTTTTTTTGGTGAATTCTTGTGATGTTACCAAGGCTGAAAGCAGTATAAAATCATAATTTCCCTGTTCTTTTTTAAGGAAAGCTCAGAAATCCCTTTTCAAATTATGTTTTCTTGAATTTCAAGTTATACAGAAGGATCTTATTCTTGAAAGTGTTATATATTTTTTGAAGATTCTTTCTCATAGTCCCTAGTAGTTTTTTGGGAGTATGGCATGCATTTTCTGAAGAGGACCTTCATGTAAGCCTTTTGTTATATGCCGCAAGTCATGAAAGGAGTTAAATTTGCTTTCTAAGGTATGACCCCAAACATGTATAAGAAACACTGTTTTTCCTGTTTATTCAGACATTTCTTCCTGAGAGCATCTGAAACTAGCGGAGTGATGGATGAACTTTTCTAAAACCAGATTGTTTCTTCTATGTTTTGCCTAATGTTGCATAGGTAATGTAGATAGCTAAATCTAACTTCTTGCAAGGGACAGACTATCCTATCCATTACATCAGGCTTGAAGTCTGGAGACAAAAATATTTTTATTACTGACAAATGCAGCTAAAGGACATTGAAGAATTAAGTTGTTAGAGCCAGAATTTTAGCTAGCCTATGGATTTTCATCTCTTGATTGGACAAAGGTCAGGTGTATTTTTTTAAAAAAAGAATTATGCCTAGCTCCTGCCTACAGAATTATTAACATACACAGTTCCTGTAAAACTGAAATATTTGATCAAGTCTATGTGTTGTTTTTTAAAAACATTTATGACCTGAAGTGAATGTTATCTACTGATTTTCTGTCCTATGGGGTGGCTATTGCAGTACCCTAATTCAAGGTTTTGATATATGCTTTCAGTGTTGGACAAGGGGTATTCAGCTTTCCCGAGGAAGATTATAGCTGAATAAAAGATGGAGAAATAAAAATAACTAATTGATACTTTGAAGGCTGATTCCTCTTGACTAATGGCTCATAGTCCAGGCTGAGAAGTGGCTAATATTATACCAAATTCCTCGTTTCTTTTGTGTTTCTCTCTTCTCTCTTTCTATTTCTCTTTCATTAGGAACACACTTTTATTTTCTATATATCTTTACAACTTTTTTCTTTGTTTTTTATTTGTTCAAAGATGTTTCAGTAGTTCTCTCTCTCTCTTTTTAAAAGAATGATCAGAAGAGACTTTCTCATGCTGTATTTCTAGTTTGCAGGGGTAAGAATTTGACCTCATTTTATATCAGTGGGTTTCTCTTGATTTTATTTCAATGTAACAGATCAGAATTTGGTCCTATGCTTTCTACTGTCTGCTGCTTCAACTGGAGTCTGTGTTTTTATCACACTAGAGTAATTTTATATGTGATTGCAAAAGGTCCGTCCATATTGGGAGAGACATTTTTCTCTCTGTCAAAAGTTTTGCAGTTCTGCAAGAGTGAATACACATTTTCTGCAGAGGACATGGTTTGCTGCAACTGCTGAATGCTCCTGTATTGACCTTAGATTGAGGCTTCATTCTTCATCTTCTGCCTTGAGTCTGATGCACTTAAAACCCTTGGAAAAAGGGTGAAGCTGGAAGGGGAAGTAAATATTTAAAGGGAGAGTTTGAAAGCTTGATAAAAAAAAATCTAGAAGGCCTGAGGAAACCTTCTGTTTTACAAATATTAAGTAAAATGTTTAAAGCTAATTCTGTCTTGAATTTCATTTCCCTAAAATATATTGTTTATAAAAATCTATTCCCAGCTTTTCCATGTGGATCTGATGAAGTGGGTTGGAGCCCACAAAAGCTTATGCCTGAAGAAATCTGTTAGTCTCTGAAGTGCCACAGGATTCTCATTTTTTCTGTTGCCAACTTTGAAACTGAATCAGTTTAGTCAGTTTGAATAGATGGCATTCCCTTCTGATGAGGACAGCAAATTCCACTGTTGCACTTTTGTTTTGACTACTTTTATAGCTAATGTTTATGGCTCAGTTGGGTGGTTAACCACAGTCCACCATTTTAACTGTGCCTACATCTCTCAACCATCACCTTCATTTAGCAATATGCTTCTAGATTATGATTCTTCTTATTTCTGTGGTACTACCTCAACATTTCTTGATTAAAAGAAAAAGATAGTTAGCATTAGAAGTCATAATAAAAAGCAGATAGCAAATTTGTTACCTTTGAACTTGCAATCTCCAAGTTTAATACCATCATTCAGAACTGCAGATGGGGACAATAAGGCTATTGCTATCTGTTTGTTTGTCTGGGACCTCTATTCTCACTGTTAAGTAAGGGTCCATTAATGCTGCTGTATTGCTGGCACTTGCCAAATGTCTGTCTTAGTCACATCTGTTTTCTGCTGGAGTCTTGCCATTGACCTGTACACACAAGTGAGGAAAGGAACCACATTCTACCACCAGTTACTTTATATGGTTAAATAGCATAAATTAGTTATTAGGCAGGAATATTGTAGACTCTGAGCTAAACAAAAGATGACAAGGTACATGTTAATCACAAACTCCTTTCTTCTTCTTTTTTTAAATATGACCTAAGATGGCAGGTGCTGAAGGAGTTTCAAGAAGCTCAAAACTCCTTCTGCAAATATTGCTCAGCTGAGTTTCAGTCTTAAGGAGACAGCATAGTGGCAATATAATCTTGACAACTCTGTGTCAAACTCCAAAGGGGCAGCTGTGTTGGTCTAGTCTAGCAAAATAAACAAGGAGTCTGGAGGCACTTGTAAAGACTCTTCATGCAATAAATAAATTTGTTATTCTTTAGAAGTGCCACCAGACCCCTTGTTTGTTCAGTGTTAAATTGTGTATGGTGTGCATTATTGCTTTTGTGTGCTACTCTGAGATTTATCATAGGCTCTGTAGTGGAAGAATTCTGAAAATGTTTCATCCATAAGTTCCAGATCTGAAATTCTTCTGTTTTGTTCGTCCAGTACTTGTGTGTATCTTCAAGGCAATGAACATGCTAAAAGCTCAGCATCATATTTCTGTCATGGGAACCTAGAGAGTGTTCACTGCATGTGATGATGGTTTTTACTGATTATGTGGGATAGATGATAGAACACTAAAGGTTTTTATTGCAAATCCAGTTTAGCTTTGGTCTAATAATGACATACAGTTTCCCTGCTTCATAACATCTGAGCTACTGACCCCGCTTTCTGTCTGACTATTCTGTGGCATCTTTCATGCTGCCCACTTCTCCCATCAAAACGGGAACATGTTTTTGTAGTTCTTCAGTTAAACTTATTTCACCTTTCAGCATCATGTATGTTTCTGACCAATTCAGCCACATCGTTTCAAATCACATTCAGCTCAGCAGGGATTGTCAGTCACTCTTTCTCACAAAGACTAGCAATCCACCTCTTTGTTAGTGCTGTCCATCTTGCTACCCACAGCCCCTGTAATGGTTACTTGTTCCCTTGTAATTGTCCACAGCCTTATTTGCAGAGGAAGTTGTCTGAGTTAGCTATGACTTGCGGCATCTGTAGCAAGTGATATTGCAGCTTTTTTGTCCATTTCCATCTCAGATTGTTGCCTGTACAATTATGATATCCTCCAGAAGTTGTACAAAGATATTGCTATACTGCAATTTCATTTCTGACCTTACCAGGCCATACACAATGCAGTGAGTAACAGTTATACCTTGCAATGTCGTTCGACCCTATAGCTACTACTACTGTTGAGTTATAGTCTTTCTGTACAGTTTTGGATCAGATTGGGAGAACATAGGGCTCCCTGAAGTGCACATTACTATTTAGTTTTCATACTTTTTTTGTATTTTTGTTTTACGTTTCTTAGTCCAATTCTGTAATAAGTGACCTCAGAGACTTTTCTCAAGCCTGATCAATCCAGAGTTCCTATAATAAAATCTTAATTGTGAGTGTTCAAACCTCAGTCTCTGGTGAACTTGTTCTCTTTTATCTTTCCACAGCTGGGCCTGCAACAAAGCTATTTTTTGTTCTGTTATCATCTGCCTACTGGAGAAGGTGTATGGTGCCGGCAAGGCAGACAGTTATAAAAGCAGTATTAGACTATTGCAAGGCGTACCATAACTGGGATGGCTATGGTAGACCAGTCCCTTGGATGAGTTAGGGGTGGGGGGGCATACGGAGTGTACCACCCATATGGGACAAATGCTCTGTGTTCTGTGCTTTTGACCATTCAGGCCATAGCTCTCTATGGGTTCACATAAGCACACAGAGAATGTGATGAATAAAAAAGGACAGCTCTAACAGGACTGCCAGAAATCAACAGTGCAGTTACCCTAGACACAATGTCTCTGACTTACAAATAAAAGATGAAACAAAAGTTTCTAAGTAAGTCATTGGGGAAGTTGAGCACAGGACTACCACACTGAGGCTGATGATACACATACTTGGACACCCTTCTGCCAGTGCATTCACACAGTGGCCCGAGGATCCTCTGTCCAGATTTTGGTCACTTTGTCCCACTTTGCAAGCTGCTCCCAAGCCTCCTCCTGTTGCAGCTACCTCTGGCCTGTTTGCAGGGGTTATCAAAGTCTAAGAGCCAGGCTGGGAGTTCTAGCTCCCAAGCTGTCCAATGCTCTCCACAACCAACTCCCATGCTGCTGTCTCCAGCCTCTTGCTCCCACGGCCTCAAGTTCACCCCATAGCCAGGCCCTGTCTGACCTCTCCAATACAATTGCATGCTTCTACAATATCACTTTTATTATAGAAACAATAGTATCTCACCTTGCAAGGAATTGAATTCATAGGACACTAGGCTGTTTAGACATTCAGGCTGGTTTTTCAAGAGTTCAGTGAGTGTTTTAGGAGTAGGAGCAGAGTTTGGCCAACACCAAATACTTTTGAAAATCCCAACTTGAAGTTTACATTGAAAAGACATTAATTTGGTTCAGCCTTATTAAAGCGAGACTCTTATTTTAGTGCTACAATAAATCATAGTGCCCTGCAGTGCTTATGTGTGGCATATGGTATCACATACAGTATACTGTGTTTAGGGTATCAGCAAGAAGCTAATGAGGGCTCAGCAACTATGTGTATTGTTCTAGACTGACAGCTAAAAAATACAAATTAAATTCCCTGAGTATTTGTGTACATCAATATGCATCTGTTCTATAAAACAAGAAAGAACATATCTCCATCAGCGTATCATAGTATGTTGCATTAGTGTGTTCTCTGTGTTGCAGGCAGAGGGATGTGTAGGTTGGATTTTCATTAAAACTGAGTACTATGGTGATGGCAGCCATGAAAAAATGTTTAAATGCAGATGGGATTTAACTGGTTTTTAGTAATATGAAAGTTGGATTTAGTCTAACATCCCTATAATTACATTCTTCTATCTTTTTGCTGTCAAAGCATACAGCTGGAAATATGCTTATTGTTAACATGCAAATCCTACTATAATATACAGAGTTATTTTTAGACCTCAAGAGATTCATGTTCATAATTACAGGTTCTAGAAGCACTCCTGGGATGGGAGATCCTTGTGCTCTCATTATCTATAAAAGAGATAGTGTATACATTTGATTAGCAGTTGGGGAAAGTCTTCTGATGAGAATTTGAAGGTTAAAATGTTTCCCAGCAATACTTTATGTGAAGTCTTTTTTAAAGTCAATTTTTGTGCAACATCTAGAGCTCGTGGTATAGTAATACGCTCTGTGATAGTGTTTAAAAATAAGTATCTCATCAGGAACCTTGTGATAGCAGCAAAGTGATAAGTCAGTAGTCAATTAGCTACTACTAGACACCAACCAGTTTTTTTTTTCTTTCCTGTAAGTGATAGTATGTTGGTTTCCAGTGTGTGTCTCAAAATTTCATACATTTTAGAGGGACAAGGTAGGTGAGGTAATACTTTTATTGGATCAACTTCTGTTGAGGAAAGAGAAGCTTTTGAAATGCACAGAATTATTCTTCAGGTCTAAGGAAAAAGTCTGAGGGTCATTGTTAAATACAAGATGGAAAAACCTGTGAAGCATAAACAGACAACAAATATTACAAGAAACTATTCAAGGTGGTGAAGTGCTAGTTAACATTTTTGCAGTGATAGGACAAAAAAGGAGAGCTAGTTCAGTAGATTTTAGCCAGAGTGAAAGGCCTGAATATATTCTCCAGTTCTTTCAATACCTGCCCTCCACACACACACACACACACACACACACACAAAACAGACTACTGACTAACATGTATTCTTAACTAATACTTTCTATCCAGGGTATGGAAGGTGTTCCACAAGTACAAATCCCTACTCTGCACTCACTTTGGGACACCATGTGGGACTGATATTTGCACAATTGAGGCCTTTGTCGTCATGATCTGCATGAGCACTGTGAGGGGGGCAACAATCAAATATTGCAGAAAAGGCTGAAGTACACAATGCTTTTTTTACCTCAATTTTCACAAGCAGGGTCTGCTCCCAGGCTGCTGTACTGGGTAACACAGAATGGAGAGAAGGAGAGCAGCCCTCAGTGATGGTAGGTCTGGTTAGGGACTCCTTAGAGAAGTTGTATGTGCACAAATCTACAGGGCTGGATGAACTGCATCTGCGGGTGCTGAGAGATTTGACCGATGTGATTGCAGAGCTGCTAGCCATTATCTTTGAAAACTCATGCAGAATGGGGAGATCCTGGATGATTGGAAAAAGGCAAATATATAGTGCCTATCTTTAAGAAAGGGAAAAAGGAGGACCCTTGGGACCTGCAGACCAATCAACCTCACCTCCATCCCTGAAAAATCATGGAGCAGGTCCTCAAAGAATCCATTCTGAAGCACTTGGAGGAAAAGAAGGTGATCAGGAATAGTTAGCATGCATTGACAAATCGCGCCTGACCAACCTGATTGTCTTCTATGATGAGATGACTGGATATGTGGATGCAGGAATAGCCAATGTGAAATACCGCAACTTTAGCAAAGCTTTTGATATGGTTTCCCACAACATTCTTATCAGCAAGATAAGGAAGTATGGTTTGGATGAACAGACCGTAAGGTGGCTAGAAAGCTGGTTAGATCATTGGGCTCAGCGGGTAGAGATAAATGCCTCAATGTCTATTTGGAAACCAGTAACTAGTGGAGTGGCCCGGGGGTCAGTCCTGGAGCCAGTTCTGTTCAACATTTTCATTAATGATCTGGATGATGGGGTAGATTGCATGCTCTGTAAATTTGCAGATGACTGGGGGAAATGGTGAACACACTGGAAGACACGGATAGGATGCAGGGAGACCTATACAAATGGGAGCTTTGAGCCAAAAGAAATCTCATGAGGTTCAACAAGGACAAATGTGAAATTCTGCACTTAGGATGGGAAAATCCCATGTACTGCTACAGGGTGGGGACCAATCGGCTAACTAGCAGCAGTGCAGAAAACGACCTGGGGGTTATGGTGAATGGGAAGCTGGATATGAGTCAACAATGTGCTCTTGTTGCCAAAAAGGCCAATGGTAGACTGGGCTGCATCAGTCGAGCGATGTGATTATTCCCCTCTATTCGGTGCTGGAATACTGTGTCCAGTTTTGGGCTCCACATTAAAGCAGAGGGCAACAAAAATGATTAAGGGGTTGGGGCGCATGACTTATGAGGAGAGCCTGAAGGAACTAGGCTTATTAGTCTGCAGAAGAGAAGACTGAAGGGGGATTTGATACTTGAACTACTTGAACTTGTACCTCAGCTACATGAAGGGGTGTTCCAAAGGGAAGGGAGCTAGGCTGTTCTCAGTAATAACACAAGACAGAACGAGGAGCAATGGTTTCAGGCTGCAGCTGGGGCAGTCACGGTTGGATATTAGGAGAAACTTCCTCACTAGAAGGGTGGTGAAACATTGGAATGGGTTACCTAGAGAGGTGGTGGAATCTCTGTCTTCGGAAACATTTAAGGCCCGGTTAAACAAAACCCTGGCTGGGATGATTTAGTTGGGGGGCCTTTTAGCAGGGGGTTGACCCCATGAGGTCCCTTCCAACCCTATGATTCTGTGATATGTACGTACATGTCTATTAATATAGTTGCTGTAAGCTTTTGGTGTCATCATTATCTAATTGGGTGTCCAATATTTCTTCCCAGTGAATATTTTCACATATCGTTGTGATAAAACTGAAACCTTGTTCCTTGGTGACCATCATCATCTTGTAATCTTTTTTACTATCTATTGATTCCCTGCATGGTATTTACAATATTCTGACTATAATATTAATGAAGGTGGTGATGGGTAATTTTGCTTCTCCTTTTCCTCTTGAGGAACCTTTAAAAGTAGAATGTTGTTGCGATTTACAAAAGGTAGTGTATGTTGATTCATTTGATTTCCTATCAGGTCTCGATTCAATTAGCTTTTCCATCAAAATCTTCACTTTCCCAGTAGAATGTCCACTAACAGAATATGAGAACTTCTGTGAGGTGGGAGGCAGCTTCTTGCTTCCTTCTGAGAAGGTGATGATGTTCTCAGACATCAGGCTATTTTGAAAGTTCTCGATTGGCTTTTGTTCAGCTGAACATGTTCATTTTAAAATTGGAGTTCTTTCTTAGAGTATGGAAAGTGTTTTGTGGCCTCAGTGTCTGGCATTTTCATTCCATGTGCTAGATCATTCTTTAGTTCTCCCCTGGTAAATTTTGTTCAGGTTCGTGGTTCTCCTGCAAGCTTTATCAAACAATGGCTTTGAACTACTACACTCCATGTCTCTAGTCTTTTTTCTCTAACCCTCAAGTGCAGAAAGTGCATTTTTCTCTTAGTTTGTAGTTCTGTGTGGAAAATTTATCTTTTTTATTTAAATTGTACTAGATGTTGAATTTTATGTCAGAGTTATAAACTCCAGTGGTGTTTTATCTTCTGATTAGTCTTATAATATAATGTGCCTTGTGATTCATTGCATGGAAGATGCCATAAAATATTTTATGGTATGATAGCAGAGAGAAATGTGGGTACTGCAAATTCATTTTATTAAATGAGCAGTAGTCCCTGAGAAATCATTTGTCAACAGTAGTTAAAGATTAGTTATCTTAGATCGCTGAACCTTTAATAAACATGTTGTTAGCTGCAATAAAATAGTTACAGTGAATATAATTTTGTGAAAGTATCTGTTATATTTATTTCTCATGTATACCTCAAGAGAGCAGAAGTACTTGATTGTATATAAAACTTTTCTGCTATATTTTTCATATACTGGTACCAAAACCAATAAAATTTGTCTTCCTCAATCATATGGAACAAAAATCCACTCATATGTTCAAAGCGGCTAAAATTAAGAAGTTGCTTCCTTTATTTTTCATTAAATTGACTATGAACAAATAATAAATAAATACTGCTGTGACTGTTTATAACAACCTAGTGTTTTATTTTGGACAAAATGATTCCTCATAGCTGCCACTTGGAAGAGTAGCTATCATACTATGTTCCAAAGGGGCAGCCGTGTTAGTCTAGTCCATCAAAGAAGCAAGGAGTCCTGTGACACTTAAAGACTAACAAATTTATTTATAGCATCAGCTTTCGTGTAAGAAAATCCCACTTGTCAGACACTGATAACCTGATAATGTTTACCAGTTTTATTTGGTAAAAGCCTCAGCTAGTGTGAATGAATCAAGTTCCTGCTTATTATATAGTCAAGAAAGTTTAGTCAATAATCAGACTTCACACTTAAAATCCTTTAGAAATAGTAATTTACTAACTTCAAAACATCCCCATGAAATAGAATTAGTATTCTTATATCCATTTGACAAAGGGGAAATATGAGGAGCAGACAGATAGAATTGAGTTTTGCAGGGTCACACATACCCAGCTGAGCAAATACAGAGCTGAGTTTTATTGTAATTCTGTAAGTTAAAAAAAAAAAAAAAAAATTCAGGTTGAACAACTCAAACCAAAATATTTCATTTTGATTTAAAGCATTTAATATTTTTAACATTTCCAAATAAAATTAAAGAAAATTTCAAAAGGAAAAGTCATTGAATAATCATATATTTAATTTTGGAAATGCTAAAATCTTGGAGGGGTTTTCCTGTTTTAATTTTTTAGAGTTTTTTCCCCGATCCAAACAATTTGGGAAAAGTGACACAAATTCATCAAATGTTTCTGTTGCTGAATCTGCACTTTTAGCTGAATAAAGATTTGGTCTAAAATGTTCACCTTGTTCTACACAAAAAATCTGTGACATAACCCAAAATAGGATCTAGAATTTAATGAGTCCTAATTTACATTTGAGCAGTGCTTCTCAAAGCTCATTAAGTAACTGGTAATATTTACGAAATAGTTCATAATAAAGTGAAAGTAGGGTTCTAGAGCTAAGCCCCTGGAATGATTTTGGGTTAGATCCAAATGCAAAAGGGACTTGTTTTTCAAATGTGGGTTTGCTGTTTCTCAACATAATCAGACTGTCATGCTGGCTTCAGTTAGATTTGTGCATGTATGATTTATGAAATGATCAGATGTGTGGAGTTTCTTGGGAGAAGGTTATCAAACCTTATTGTTAGTTGCAGCTGTCAGGATATTGGCTGCCTGGATTTTAACTGCTTGCTTATCATGAACAGTGTTCTGTTCATCCACTCTGTCATACCTGGCTAGGTGCTTTAAATCTCAGTCTTACTGGTGTCAACAAATTTTATTGGGATCAGGGTTCAACCAGTACTACTTATGCATCAGTTTGAACTTTGTGTGATTTGATTTTCCCTGTTACATATGTAACGATTTATGTTCGTGCTGAATTAGATAGCCAGCTCAAAAAGAACATTATATTTTCAACGGAACTTGTGTTTTCCGACATTTTACAGTGGCAAAGATGTAACGTAAACATATTACTTTTTAAAAGTAAACTTGAACACTGAAAAATGATAACTATCCTCTCCTTTCTACTGGGCATATGAAACTTTGTCTGTTAAATCTAAATTCTAGCCTGACTGCATAGTGGTGATAGAATACAGTGTTGCCAACTCCGAGCATTCTGAAAATCATCAGTC
This sequence comes from Podocnemis expansa, assembly GCA_007922195.1. NCBI lineage: Eukaryota > Metazoa > Chordata > Testudines > Podocnemididae > Podocnemis > Podocnemis expansa. The sequence continues at coordinate 6,567,925 of ML682004.1, forward strand.
GGGCCCAGAAAATGAGGAGATTTGGTTAAAAGTAAGGGGGTTAAAAAAAAGACTGAGCTGGGGAGGTATGTGTGTCATTTGCCTTCTGCATTTCAAGCTTTCAGTAGTTCACATTTTTAAGCTGTTCCCACCAATCATGAGAACTAAAAGTACTTTTTGTATAAATAAATAAATCAGAAATTCTCTCATAATACCATGACTCCAGGAACTGGGATAGTCAGAAAAGCATCAAGTATTATAAAACTCCTGGTGAATTCATGTGAATTGGCAACAGTGAAAATACATCATGTGGTGACACCAGTTCAGTCTTAAACATGCCTAGCTCAAGTGCTCAGATCCAAGCTCCTTTGACTAGACACAGTCACATAATTTTATTATAAATAACTTTATTTGTAGTTGCATATTTCATCCACCAGTCTTACTTCCTAAAACAGGCACTTAAGGTAACAATGTTAAAACTTCTTAATTGACTTAGGTGCCTATGTGCCATTTACATTCCATGTCGAAGTCACCTTTGAAAATGCAAGTTAGGTTCCCAAGTCACTTAGAGCCAGGTTTTTAAGGTATTTAAGTGCATAAAGATGCCAGTGGCCACTTAGTGGGATTTTTAGAAGCATCTAGATATCTAACTATCACCAATTTAAAAGCAAATTAGATGCTGAGGTGCCTTCATACTGGATGTGTATCTGCACCTTTGGTGGGTGAATATGTTTGTAAATCTGGTGTTTAGGCCCCTTAGAATTTGGACCCTACTTTATTGGAAACTGTTGATTAACATCTGCCCTTCCACCTAAAAGGAGATGGCATGTTTCAGTAGGTTTATTATTGTTATTACTACATTGAAAACTCTTTTGTCTCTAATTATATGTATGACAAAAATTAGAATAGGCTGCTGTTTTTCCTTTATGTATTTGGTAGTAAAATAAAACAATTCTTAGCATAACTTTGTGGTAAGAAAACACAGATCACAATGAACTATACTGGATTCTTTCAATGAGGATGTGTGTACTGCCTTGGACCTCTTCATGTTGTAGACATCTATTTGAGGAACCATAAAAATGTTTCAGTTAATTATTAAGGAGGAGAGACTTTCTGTCTCTTTTCCAACTGCCAAGAAATACAGAAGAATAGCTAAGAATTTGAGAGAATTTGAAGGCAGAATTAATAATGCAATAAAACAGGACTGATTTGAAAGGAACAGTGAGGCATGATGTGTGTATGCTCTAGAGTGAAAAAAGAAAATTGCTCAAAGAGACATTACATTACACCTGATGTGATGTATTGGGAAGATTTTTGTTGTCTGAAATACAGAAATCAAAGCAATGATAATCCTTAAGGATACTCAGACAAACCGCCTAACTTTTTGAATTTTGTTTGTGAGCACTTTTGTTCAAATCCTTAGGGAAAGTTTTAATGAAGTGTGAACAGTTACTTATTTCTGACGGTACTCGGTAAAGAAAGAAAATGAGTTATTGAAACTGAAACACAATTTCATAAATGTTAAAACTGATCAGTTATCATTTTCATAAAGCAGTCTAAAAAACCATAGCCAAAGCCTTCCTGAGTCACACTGCCATAATACTTTAATAGCAGAGTTAATGAAATATTCAAAAGATTCCTCTTCTCATTTTCTCTCCTATCTGCCTGTCTGATGGTGAGGTCACCAGTTAATGAGTCTTGAGGTAGCACAATTTTGAGCTACTCTCTCAACTTATGGAATATATGAGCTGCCAGAAGAAAATATTTCCCTACAATTTCCTGTCTTTTCATTTTAAACACGAAAGTTATTTCCTTTATTAAAATCTTTGGTTTAAATATATGCTTCCCACCTTTTGAAAGGTTTAGAAATTAATATGCAAATAAAACAGTGTATGATTTGTTATCCTAATTAAGTTTAAATTGAAAGAGTGAAAATATGTGGTTCACAATAAAAAGTGGAGTTTCATTGGAATGCAGTGACAGAGTTTTGTTTTATTTTTATTATTATAACTTTTTATCTGCCATTATGAAATGAGGTTTTGTGAGCTGGAAAAAGATCTGCTATTTGAAATTGGTCCATTTATGCAAAGGACTAAATCAACAAATCATGCTACAAGTGCATAGATTCTTAGGCCTCGGTATTTCTAAATTGTATTGTAATATCACCCAACCAAGGTGGGATCCCCCTGTTGTTCTAGGCACCATGAAAACACACAGTATGAGGTTATCCATCCTCTGAGGAACATACAGTTGAAATATAAAAGGCAAATAGCATGAAAGGAAGTATTTTTGGTTCCATTTTAAAGAACTGATTTAGAGAGGAATATAGTAGTAGAGCAAGGAACTGAACCCACCTCTCTTGAGCTCCATTCATGTGCATTTAATCAGAAGGTCGTCCTCCAACAGTCTAGGCATAGGAACAATATGAAGTTACTTGGGCTTCTGGATGTAATTAATCAAAAGTTCTTGATTACTGCATGTTGAACATAAGATGAAGTAATTATCCAGTTGCTTTGTTGGAATATTAATGTCTGTGCTATCTATGCATATTATCACTGTCTCAAGCTGTGACCCAGCACAGTTTCATCCTGCCACAGTGAGTCCCTCTTCGCAGATTGAGCAAATAGGCTTATTTAATCTTCACTTTGTTAAAAAGAGAATCTCTGGTGTTTATAGCCATTATTAAATATGCATCCTGATAAAGTTCTGTCCTGCCATTTTTTTATGCTTGCAGAATTTCACTTGTGTCCTGAATTCTCTGTTTCATTCACAGGAGAGAAGAAACAAAACATCCTCCACCCAAATGTCTCCCTCTACTTGTAATGCCATCTCCTTGACAAAAATTCCTTCTTTCTTCAGTCAGGGTTTGTAAATTTCCCATTAGTGCTAGAGAACACATTTTTTGTTTTATCTTGCAACTATTAGAATATAAAGTCTTTCACATGAGATCATAAGGATGGTCGTACTGGATAAGACCAATGGTCCATCAACCCCAATATGCTGTCTTTCAACAGTTGCTGGTGCTGGATGCTTCAGGGGGGACAAACAGCACAGGGGCATTCCTAAGAAAGCATACCCCCCCCCCAAGTTTCTCAGACCAAGTTTAATAGTAAGTCTACTTCTTTGGTGGGTTATCCCTCTGTTACAACAGGTGGCAGAGCTAACCCTGAATACCAAAGCCCACATTCTGCAGTCAACACTGTGAGTGGACTTCTGCCCTCTCATGCAGCTTCAGTGGCAAAAATGGGGCTTTTCATAGGTGCAAGAGCAAACCGACACAGAGCTCATGGCAAGTATGGGGCCTAAGGGTTCCGCTGTGGTCTCCCCAAGTAAATGGGCTACCATGGGGGCAGGAACCCCACCCTTTAGCATACATCTGCAGGAAGCAGTTGCAGTTTAATTTTCATTTTAGTGCTAAGAGGAACAGCTGAGTAGCATGAATCACAGTGCTCCAGGCTCCTGAGGGTGTCTGTTGGCATTAAGCTAGAGCCTGCTCATGGTCCCCGTCTGCTGTGTACCCCATGCCAGCACACAAGCCCACCACTGCACCAGATGAGTGCTGGCTACGTTTGCACAATGAATGTAGTGACTGCTGCAGCTATGTGCCCTTTTCTAACCAATCCTCCCTTGTCTCACCAACCCACCAACAAGGGAGTGGGTGTAGTGTGTGCTCCACAGCCAAAGCTGCACAAGGAGGTTTTACTGTATAAACATTTTTACTAACGCTAGTAACACATGCATTTTTAACCATACATTGCATCATGTGCTTCATGATTGGCTTGGTTAAATTTCAGGAACCTTTCTGTATAGCGTGCTTTGTCCACATACTGTTCATGAAGAAGATGGCCTCTACTTTCCAGGTGTATCTTGTCCTTTGTCTTAGCACCAGAGTGTTCCTGCTTATCATAGCTAGCCATGCATCCTGACTCCAGCATAAACTGCTTGCTCAGCCCCTACTTATAGGCTTCCATTCACTTTCCCAGCTATGCCCAATAAGAAGTGGGGCAACTGATTTAAGTCCAGCCATGTCTACATTTCCATTCCTTTTATGGTATTATTTTTTATGTTCATTTCATTTGTATCCTATTCCAAACTTTCTGTGCTCTTTTTCAAGTTTACCGGCACTTAACACATACCTAAGACAAAATAGTGGTAATCATTTAAACCACAATTAATATTAGGCTCAAAGTGCAAACCAGCAAATGCAAGCACATCTCGTCTAGTAGAGCTCACCAGGGTGTAATCCACATTAAAGCATCCTTAAGTAATTTTAATTTTTGCTTTTATTTTAATTGCACAATGAGAAACAGCTACGAACCATGAAAATCCTTCCATTTATCACTACGGGAAATTTAAGCGTGAAACATAGCATAGGCCAATTACAATAACATTCCCTGGCTCCATATCAGAAGTAGCCATCCACAGCCACCCCACAATGCTTGTCTTCACCAGCATAAGCTGGTCTTACTTTGCCAGTACCTCAGCTGTACTTTGCGGTTTAGAGAGTGTTGCCCCAGAGTCGTTAACCCACATGCCAGTATTTCTGTCTGTTATCCCTACACATGTAAGTGTTCTCAAGGAGCAAAAGGTGGTACAATGTTGGGGTTTTCCAGCTCTTGCATTGTCTTTCAACACTGTTCACAGAAGGAAAACAGACTTCTTCTACAGAGTTGCAGTGTTTTTCACAGTGAACTTCATGGCATTGGACCCTTATTAATTTTCTTACCCTGTGCCAATTAGTATTAACTGCTTTGTATATAATTTTTAGCTTGTCTGTGGTGATAAAATTGGACAACCTTGTTTACTCTGTGCCCCTTAATGCCTCTTTTACTTTATATACCACATATTTCTATATATAACACGTCCTTGTTTTTGCCTTTCACGATGAGAAGTTAATTTTATCTGGTATGTTAAAAACATTTACAACAGTACGCTGTCCTAGGAAGCATGTATAAATCTAGTTGGAGTCACTGCGCATTGCACTTATGATGGAACTGAGATGAAAATGGGTCCCTTAGTGTTTGCATAGCCAATGGCTGTACAACTCAAGGAACAAAATAAGAGCTTTGTGACCATCACTCTGTAACATGCTCATTTGTTTAATCCCGAGTAAACCAAACAACTTCAACAGATTTTTCCTAGTTTTGTTTCTTTATTTCCCATTGCATTTTAATAAAAAGATAATTTATACAGTTAGGATCTTATCCAAAGCTCTAGCAAGTCATTGGAAGGACTCCCATTGATTTCAGTGAGCTTTGGATTCCTAGGAGGTTTTCTGTGACTGATTCATTTAGCCTTTGGCTTTGTGCTTTCCAGCACTTAAAATCCCACAGAAATAAGTGCACTGCTTGGAGTATGTTATTGCTTAAAGTAAGTGGATAAAATCATCCATTCTATAGGAAATGCAAACTACAGAGTGAATGATAGTTCCGTTGAATCCCAAAAATACAAGAGACCAGACTATTTTGTTGAATAATAGACTGGAAAAATGTACGTACTTCAAAATTAGCCCAGTTGTTCTGATAAAAGAAAACCTAACAAGAATAAGTAAATTGCAGCTATTTCTCTGGTGTGAAGCGTAAGTTATCAAAATGGTGATTTTACCTCTTAAAATGTTTGTTCTGTATGCTGCCTTTGGTGTTTCCCAATTTAAACTACATTAGAATTAGAACTTTCATAGGATTATCCCATCTCCACTACATACTGCTTATTGATGCTTTCAGCTTCATCACAAATAAAGTGATTATGATTCAACTTCCAAATTCGGCTCCTACAATGGGGCATTACACTCTAAAATAATGGGTGAAATCTGAAAGTGCTGTAGCACATCCAACTTTATCTTTAAGTATTAAAATAACCATCTGTCAATTATCTACTGTTTAAGATACAATGGAGACATTTGGAAAAGCAGCCATCACATCAATACAACAATCTGGAATCAATTCTTTAGTCTGACTTGAAGAACCCATAATACATCTTCCATTTGGCAGATATGGCAATCAAAAGATGTACTTTGGAGTGGGACTTTATATCAATATGACAATTTAATGACCTTTTTACATTTAAGGGGGGGTTTATAACCTTCCTGTTTATCACAGGAGGAAGTATAATAAACAGAGATTATATTTGCCTAATAAGTACTAACATGCCTTTACAGGCTTCTTTGTTGGCTTTCTCACTTTCTAAAGTCAACAGTAACTTTCACATGCAGTCTAAATCTTATATAAAAACCTATCTGGGTTTCCATATTTCCCAAACTTAGTCTAAATAAGTTTCTGCAATAGGAAGAAGTTCTTAACTCAGCATTTTCTGTTAAATGCTTGAAAAGGTTATTGAGGTTCTGTGATCTGTGAATCTTGCATTAATTCACCCTGAGTATATAGAGAAGCATGAACGTCATTTATAAAATATACTACCTGCGATACTCTATATGCTGTACCTTTAATGCTGCCAAACTGGTTCACTGTATGTATTTGCAATTTATTGGTTGCATCATTAGAGTGCCTAGAAGCCCTAGCTATGAATCAGGACCCTAGCGTTCTAGGCCCTGAACAAACACATCTCCATATCACTAACAAATAGTTCAACACGTATAGCTGGCCGCTAATGTTTTGTGGAGGAAGGTTGTGTGATTCAGCAGCCTAAACAGAAAAAAAACTGCTACTTTTTTTTTCCTGTGTATGTATTTGTCTTGCAATAAGCATCTAGAGACCATAGTCAGAGATGGCAGTTTATTGTCCTAGATGCCAAATACATATATAAAGAAAAACTGGTTGCCCCCGCAACCAACTTGTGATTTTAAGCCCAGATCCTGCCAATACTTGTGCATATGCTTGAACTTCATCATATGAGTACTCTCATTGACTTCATGTTAATCATGTGCATAAATGTTTGGAGAATCAGGGTTATGTATTGCTGTCTTTTGGACTTATCAGCAAAAATCCAAATGATAAATTAATAATAGAAATACGAAAATAATTAGAAGCAATGTGATTATTTGTAAATGCTCCCATATGTTGTGGAGAATATACCTTACAATGTTCTGATCAAAAGCAAAAATTACAAAGTGAATGTGAATAGCAGGTTGTAACAATTGAGGACTATTGTATTTATCTCAGGTAGCAGCGGCAATTACTGTTTGGCCTCTCTTATTGGCTTAGAAGGTCTTATAATGTTTTCAGCTAAATGAGAGAAATCTTGGCAATGGGTAACCACTGATGCAGCATATTCAAGGCAAAACTGCATTTTGAAAAGTATAATGAAAGCTTTATAAACTGGAGTTTTTACTTTGTAATGAAAGGTATTGCTCTTTCTGTTGATAGTCATTTCAGTGAGAAATTCTGTGGCTTGGTCACTCATTTTCCATCTATTTATTCATGTGACTATAAATATCAGTTGTGCTTATATATGACCAGATATCCTGATGATATCAGAACCATCTCTATATTAGGGGCTTTGTCTTATATGTACAACTGTACCTTCCTCTCCGCTTGGAAAAAAAAGTCTTAATTTTTCACTCTTGATGTCTGGTCGCCTGGGGGGGGAGGGGAGGGAGGAGGATCTAAGCCCTAGTCTACACTTGCTGCACTTTTTGGCAGTAGTCAACAGGAGATACACAAGTTAAGTAAAATATCTTGCATATCTCCCATGACTTTATTTGTGCTCATTTACCTCCACCTACACACTGCACTAAGGTGAACTGCAATGCCATCCGATCACTTTAGCGCTATGTCACATCCCGCACTGCAATTATTATTGAAAACTCCAGAGTGATTGAGTGGTCTTGACAGCGGCGATTTTGCCACTGTCAGTATAGATGTACCCTCAGGTTAGTGAGTAGGAATAAGAATTATAGATGAACAAACTAAAATCTAATACTGCAGGATTTCATGAGGAATTTGTATTTCATATTTATGAAAAGCAAATCTTGGTTTTGTAATGGATCAGAAGCTGACAGAATCTTTCAAATATCTTTAGCAACTTATATTGCCTTTTCATTTCTGATTTTTTGGGTCAGTCCTTTTTGTAGATTGAGATGATAGAAAATTTATTAAGCAAATGCAAATTTAAGTTTAATTTTGGATCCCTCGTTATAGAGTACTCTTTGATTTATTTGCTAAGGTCATCATCAAATAGTTCCTTCTGAGAGTCAGCACCTGGTTCAATAAAAAGTCCATTCAGTCTTTTTTGCTTATGTGACAAAGCAGTAAAGAGCTTTGGGAAATACACCCCTCTGCAACTACCCAACATGTTATACAGTTATGTGAAACTGAGTGTGCTGAAAAGTGTGTTACAGGAAAACCTTTAGATAAGAGCCAGGGGAGAGAGGTAAGGCACATAAAAAGAAAACAAGGGGGAAAAATGAGCTTTTGAAAGACAAATGGTGTCTGATTAGAGGGAGAGATGAATACTGCGGGCTAATGTGAGCAATCAGCAGGTTCCCGAAAAATATGCTGATGTCTGCAGAGAAAATGCAGGGGCAAAAGGATAGACCAGGAGTTTGCAGATAAACACACAAGTCTGAAGAATTATTATTATTATTAGAAAATTCTTGGCATTCCAGCTATATTTTGTTAACCAATGTAAGAAAAATTTAGCATTATGTTGTCACAGATGATTACCCTTTCTGTAATAAATATACTCAGTGTTAGTTATGGGTTTTTTCTTCATGCACTGTATGTCACATTAGTTCACATCAGTGTGACAGTCCTAAAGTAATATGAATATTTAACAGTCTGAGATAAAGTATAATAAAAAACAACATAACTACAGTAATTAGTCTTTTCATTTTAATCAGGATTTAAAGGGCTAATGGCAATTTTATTTAAAATCAAATTCTTTTTATCCGCTGTTAAAATTTCTCTCTGTATATTCAAGTACAGTTGGAACTGACTATTATTCAGCTTCTCAAATCAGTCTAGGAACTTATCTTGGGCACCAAAGCATTGAATTATGGTTTTATATTAAATACAACTGACTCTGCAGGCTTCATGATGTGCCCTTGGAAGGAGGCAACTTTTGCATGTTTTTCCCCTGGCATACCTTATTAAATTGAAAATGTTTTCCTTTGAAATCACTGGGGTTAGATGTTTTACCAGCTAAGGTAGAAACTCTGGTAAATCCCGGTAGTATCTTTATCTTTAGGTGTATCTGTGTCTTATAGGCCTAGAGAGAGATTGTCTTGCCCAACATCACTGAGGAAGTGTGTGGTAGAACTGGGAACAACATTTAGATCATGAGTCCCAGTCCAGCAATTTAACTATAAATCCATCCTTCCTTTTTATTGTCCAGGATTAAAAGAAACTTCAGGAATGTAAAGGTGAATGAAAACGCTTCTTACGAGTCAAGACATGTTTTCAGAGCTCTGTGGTTTCCTACCACAATTACTGTCATCGATATCCCAACCCCTAGAACGAAACAGTCAGTGCAGCTCCTTGAGCTGGTGGGAATAAAACACAGGTGCTTGAGCTCAAGTCCTATCAAGTAAAGCAGGAAGTGGTTTTTACCACACTGTTATATTTCAGACTCATTTTAATGTTTGCATATAACCTGACATAGCCCAGTTCTGCCACTTGTCCTCAGGTGAGCAGATTGATTCAAGTCTGTGGAACAACTGGCATATGTGAATACCTTGTGTGTAACAGTAGTGGAAACACTCTTCTAATGATTTAAGAATATAAGCAATTCAATTTATTTATTCATATTTCTAGGTCATCTTTCTAATAGCATTCTCACAGCAAGAAGTTCCTTCGTTATGGGCATTTCACAAAGAGGAAAAGACCATGAAGCTATTATGCATTTTTGGCTCATGTCATATAACTCTTTGTTATTCAGCATTATTGCTTACTGAAATTTGAAGTGGCAAGTTATGGTGGTGATTGCTTTATTTTTACAATTAGAAAGCAACTGGATGCATTAAATAACAAGTGAGATTAAACCAGACAGAACTAGAAAGCAATCTTACTTGCCACAGCGACCTAGAAAAATGTTATTGTCAAAATAATAGATTAGTCCCTCATCTTAAGAAGACTCAAACTTTAAAACTTTATATAGATAGACTCTGAAAAATTAAATTTATGTCACAAGAACTCCAAACTCAACATAAATCCCTAGCAATCTCACTACAAGAATAAAAGAGATTTTCATCACTCTGGGGTAGGCTAGAAAGAAATGAATGGCTCAAATTAAGGTCATTATTAAGAATTTTTATCCTTGAATGTCATCTGGAGAGACCATTGAAAAAGGTGAAATCCTAATTAAGAACTTTCTCATAGTTTTGGTGGTGGGAGACCTTTCAGCGGATTAAGGGTTAAAAGCAATTCTGCATAGAGGGTTAGACCTATCCTGCCCACCACATAAGTCCCACTGAAGACCTTAAAATGAGGCCTTCCAAACTTTGCTCCTATAATTCTAGCAAAAACGTGTAATAACATGGGTACCTCTTGCTCCCATGGGGAGTTCCATAAATTGAAGGAAACAATATGCTGAAAGGAGGTATATATGTTCTGTGTTAGAGAATGGGCATTTGACATCCAGTATGTATTTTTCCATTAAATATTATACAAGAAAAGGAAATGTTTAATATAAGAATCATTTGTAGGATCTGCTTTCAGATAGTTATAGAATATTTAATTTATTTTAAATGGGAACCTTTCTAGAGATTTAAAATAATCTTTTGTCTATATTTGATAGATATTTTTCCTAATCAGGACGATAAAACAAATTGTATTAGGTGATCATTTATAAACATGTTAATATGTCTTGCAGAACCCCAAACTTCCAATAGGATTGGTTCATACAAAATCTCATCAAAGTCTATAAATTACCTTTTTCCTTGTATTTAACCAAAAAATTACATATCTAATGTTGTGTGTTTCTTTTTAAAAACGTACTTTAAAAAAGCACACTGCCTCTAGGGCAGGAAGAATTTTAAAGGACCAAAAAGATTTGATGTTTGTTCTTGAAGTCCAAATGCAAAGCAAAGCCACATAAATATGTAAATCACACTAAACTGAGGATGATGGCTTGATTTTTATCTCACTTTAGTGGTACCTGAATGTAATGCCATTGTTCTCTATGGAGTTACTCCTTATTTAAATCAATACAAATCAGAATTTCAAAGCAGAGTAAGACTATAGTACCTACAAATTAACCATAAACACAACATGCAGTAAGATGTATAAAATAGGAGATGAGCCAAAAGGAAAAAGTACACAACCAATTAGAACATTGATTAAATTCATGTAAGTACATTAAAGATCTTCTCCACAGGGCTCCAACACTTGGTTTGCTTAGATTTCTTTTCTAAACTCCATTACCCAATGACACCATTAAGTCTATGGGTATTAAAATGTGATATTAAAAATGCAGTAAATTTTTATATCAGTTTTTTTAAGAAGAGTACTAATACAATAGTCTTCTAGTTTCTGTGCTCTGCTGAGAGATAATAGACTCTGAGTCTGTTATGCACTCTTATTTTCAGCTAAGGATGTACCACTAATGTATTTTCGCTATTATTTCCTATTAGAGACTGCATTGGCAGGGTGATTGCTTGAATAAGACATGTCCCTAGAAATATCTTTTTCTATGAAGTGCATTTAGTAATAACATTTTTGTTTTGCATCTCATACATGTCTACAAACATCCAGCTGTATAAATGGGATTGTCTGACTGAAATATTAGTCACATACATCTGTCCACTCATTCAGCTATGAACTGTATGGCACTTCTAATAACTCAGATAATAATGACCACCAGTGGCCACTCAGTTGTAGTCATTCTGAGATTAAATGGACCTTTAGCCTAGAAAGGCGTGTGTGGAAATCACTGTTAATTTTTTGTCCTATTTGCCAGAGGCACTGTGCTACTAACCTATGAGTGGATGGATTGAGAGAGTCAATTACATGTTCTTACTTCTGTCTAATGAAGACACACAGGCTGAATGTGGGGGATTTATCTGTCTTATTATCTAAGTAGGATACACTGCTAATGGTTCCAAAGGGGTAGCTGTGTTACTGTAGTTCAGCAAAACAAACAAGGATTCTGGTGGCACTTAAAGGATTAACAAATTTATTTATCACATGAGTTTTCGTAGGAGAAAATCCCACTTCGTCAGACATTTGAAGTTGGGAAACTTGCAGAATGGGAGCAAAATAAATTCAGGAGAGTGTAAGTCATAAGATCAGATCAGACAGTTGCATCAAATCTAAGAGGTTGTTTGGATTTAAACAGCGGAGGACAGCAGTTAGTAGAGGGGTTGCAGAGGAGGGAGAGGGAAGCAAATTTACCTATTGTGATGGGAAAGGAACCCATAGTCTTTATTCTGCCCTGAGTTCACTGTCAAATCTACATATGAATTCCAATTCTGTAGTTTCTCTTTGAAGCTGTGATTTCTTATTTTGCATTGTGATTCAGCAGTGATATATGAATTAACAGTAAATATGAATCAACAGTGTAACACTGTTGCAAAAAAAGCAATCAGCATTCTGTGATGTATTAACTGGAGGAGTACTGTAAGTAAGACACGAAGTAATTCTTTTGCTCTACTCTGTGCTGATTAGGCTTCAGCTGGAGTATTGTGCACAGTTCTGGGCACCTCATTTTAGGAGAGATGTGGACAAATTGGAAGAAGTTGGAGCAAGAAAGGAACACTTGACTTATGAGGGAAGATTGAAAGAATTGGGTTTGTTTAGTCTGGAAAAGAGGAGACTGAGAGGAGATGTGATAACAGTTTTCAAGTACCTAAAAGGTTGCTACAAGGAAGAGGGGGAAAAAAATTATTCTCCTTACCTGCCAATGATAAGATAAGAAGGAATATACTTAAATTACAGCAAAGGAGGTTTAGGTTGGACATTAGGAAAAAAATCCTAACTGTCAGGGGATTTGTCTACACTAGAGGCTTAAGTCAACTTAACCAGGCTTAAGTCAACTTACGCAACTACAGGGCCACATTTGGAGTTCATTAAGTTGACTTAATCACCTGCTTAAGTCAACTTTAATAGCTCTAACCCTTAAAGTCAACTTTAAGGTTTAAGTCAACTTTATTAAGTTGACTTAACAAAATGTGACCATTAAAGCCAAATTAAGCCAGGGGACCCATTTAAAGTCCAATTTATTAACTCAACTTTAAATGGGTCCACTGGCTTAAGTCAACATTATAAAGTCGACTTAATAAAGTCAACTTCAAGTTGACCTTATTAAGTTGACTTAACTGAGCCCTCTAGTGTAGACATAGCTGGGGTGATTAACCACTGGAATAAGTTGCCTACGGAGGCTGTGTAATCTTCATCATTGGAAGCTTTTAGGAGAAGGTTAGACGAACACCTGTCAGGAAAGGTTTAAGATGGTACTTGGTCCTGCCATTGGTGCAGGGGACTGGACTCAATCTTTCATGGTTCCTTCCAGTTTATATGATTCTATGAAATCCATGTTCTTGGTGCAAAACAGATTATTGTGTTAGTGAATACAGAATTCATGTGTCGTGTGTCAGCATGAAAAAGGGAGAATTATGTAAGTGTACTTATAGAAAGATATAAAATGTAAAATACATTGTTAAAAGAATGACATTCCAATAGCTCTTCTGTCTATAGAGTTGATTTATCAAGTGATATAACTAAAATAACAGATACTTTATTACAGATAGTTCTACAAAGCAGGAGTCAGGATTCAATTGATTTTTAATCTGTTTTTTCACAAATATTCATTATTTTTTTCCCCCAAGTACCTCATAGTCACAATCTCCAAATTAAACATCAACTATGTTCCATAATACTAGCATTTTTCTTGAATACTTTGACAGTTCTAATTTATTTCAGTAGTTGGGGAAAACTAAATAGCTTTATCATCTGACCAAAAAGACCCAATAATACTGAATCCTGCCTAAACAGACAGCTTGTCTAGGAGGTTGGAGAAAACAAACCAAAACCAAAACCTTTTTTATTGTAAAATCAAGCCCTTCCTAGGGGCAGGGGTAGGCTGAAATGTTATATTACCTAGCTACATCAGTCAGTAAGACCCTGATCTTTGACTGAGGGCTCTCATTGCCGTGAAATACAAATAATGATATACCTATATGTAGGGATATAGAAATGTTTCTGGTAGTTCCTTATGTGAGGTTATAGAGAATATTCATCCTGCTGATATGGAGATATGTCCTGAAAGGAGTTTTAATATGAGGAGTCGTGTGGCACTTAAAGACTAACAGATTTATTTTTTGCATGAGCTTTCCTGAGAGAAAATCCTACTAAATCAAATCAAATCAAATCAAATCATAGGGCTGGAAGGGACCTCGTGAGATCATTGAGTCCAACCCCCTGGGAATTGAACCCAGGACCTTCTGCATGTTAAGCAGAGGTGCTAGCCACTACACTATTTGCTGCAGGGCTACATCAGATGCTTTGAAGATGAGGGAATAAATCTGTTAGTCTTTAAGTGCCACAGGACTTGTTTTTTTCACTGGACTAGACTAACATGGCTGCCCCTTTGGGACTTGGCAAGGTTTAAATATGACAGTTGCTAGGTGTTAGAAGGCTTTCTCCTACTGCTATTTGCCATAATTAGGCTTGGGCCCCGTATGGATCCTGATGCTTGTATGCGGGTGCTTGATGCTTGAATTTTTTTGTATGTGTTGTGCATATTTCGAACTAGCACGTCTTTTCAAAGGTACAGCATCAGTGAAGATATTAAGAGAAAGTGGGGCACTGTTGATGCTTTTATTTAGATTGGGTTAGCTCTGGGTTTCTCACTTTCATTAGCTGAATTGTGATTGAGACTTGATGTGAGCCAACCGATACTATATGTATGGGCCCACACTCAGCACGGTCTCTCCTCAGAACTATTCTGTAATATGGTCAGAGTTCAGAACATTTCCTCTCATTCCACTATACAACATGTATTTACTCCTCTTCTTCCTTTCCTCCATCTCAGCTCCAAGTAGCTGAATGCCAGTGCCTAAGTAAGCAGTCTGATTATTTAATTTGGGGGGGGGGGTTCTTTCTTTCTCTTTCTTTCTTTCTTTGTTCACATATCTCAGCTTAGAAGAAGTGGCAGCCAGCTCTTTTTTGATCATCCGTCAATCTCTTACCAGTTGCCCATTGTCTGACTACATCAACACCACCTGGAGCTGTGATCTAATCAGATATTCTAAGTGTCATGGTCGTCATACTTCGGATTGCTTAGACAGAGGTTATAAAGAGGAGCAGCGTGTTACAAGCAGTGATCTTGATGATCAGTTGTATTCCTTCTTTTG
This sequence comes from Podocnemis expansa, assembly GCA_007922195.1. Classification (NCBI taxonomy): domain Eukaryota; kingdom Metazoa; phylum Chordata; order Testudines; family Podocnemididae; genus Podocnemis; species Podocnemis expansa. The sequence continues at coordinate 6,583,151 of ML682004.1, forward strand.
AATCAGTTGTGAACACTTATTTTGCACTTAGAGAGGCTGTTCCAGGTGTCATCTTTCAACTTAAAATCAATGCCCTGAATACCTTTAATAAAAAGGTTTGTGAAAAGCATCCCTAGAATATACGAATTGTTAGAGTTGATATCCCAATCAAACAGAATATGATTCTTCTCCATATATGTCTTCTTGTAATGCGTTACCTGGGTATCTGTTACTGCATGATCCATATCAATGCCATTCACATTTGGCCACACTTTGACTATCTATTGCAATATTTTACATCTCTCTGTTTGCATTTGCACGATGTCATTCATATTCTAAAACAGAGTTCCAGCCATCATATTGGAACATTTCCCTAATCCAGGTGTTTTCAGTCAAACAAAAGCGGCCCATTTCTGAAGCAGAGTTGATTGGATGCCAATATGTACCTGGGAGATGTGTGGCCACCAAAAGCTTTACAATTTATGTTATTAGTGACTGTCGTGGATTGAGATTTCTCAAACTAGCAGAAATCATGCAATCATTTTTTGCAGTAGCCTCACCAACCCACATTTCCTTCTGTAAAACAGAGATAAAAATAAAGAGCATAGGATCTGTTTATTGTTTCTTTTCATTCTTAAAACTGATGACATTTGAAGAGAGAAGAATTGAGAAACCTTCTGTATTGGCGAGCCATGAATTTACATCAATTACTTTGAACCCCTTGATCTGGAAGTGGGTATTTCTAGTTCATCACTTTGCACCAGGAGTTCTGAGTCACAGGCTAAAAGCGTATAGTCTTATGTAGCTTAGCTCTGACTTTAATTTGACAGCATTATATTTTTATGAGGAGAGCTGAATTTTTGCAGGGAATGGGAGATGTCTCTTGTTTTTAAATCTAAAACTATGCTCCTTATTGAGTTTGGGTTGCCACCATTTCTGTTCGGAGTATTTTAGCCATCCTATTAGAAATGCATAATTGATGGAGCTGTATGCTCTCAAATTGCTAGAAGCCTAGATATTATTCTGTCAATGTACTCCGATTTAACTAGGATTTGCACTTATACTTTCTTTTACAGGATCATGCCATCAGTTATTCCTTGATGTCCATTATTTCAGACAAATTTTGATGTACAGTACAAGGAGGAAGAAAATCAGTTCTGCTGATTGCCAGATTCCCAAAAAGCCATCCAGCTCTTTGGGAATAGCGCTCGGTTCCTCAGGCTAACCACAATGCAGCTTTGTTACTGGCTGCAATTTTCCTTTCTGATGCTCCCAACCTTGGGAACTGCTCACTCATAGTGAAAGAGGTGTGCATTGTGATCTGAACCACGGCCATTATCTGCTTTGTGTTATATTTATATTCTTTTACAATCCCCCACTCCATTAAAATGATACATTAATAACTATCAGATTACACAAACTGATTTCTTTGTTCACGTGTTTGGCCTGTCGCAGAAATGTAGTAAGGTGAGTCACAGAAGTTGATAAACATTGAGGAGTTTGTAATTTTAAGGGAGGGTTCTACGTATCTCTATTCTAAATAAGTATTCTTTTACAAATACGCTGCAGAGGTGTGATAGAGTGCAGGGGGTTCACAGGTGAGGCTACGTTTGGATCACTCTGACACTAATTAGCTTCCCCAGAGAGGCCCAATTCAGAAATGAAATGTAATTAACTAACAGGGATCCCAGGCTGGATAAGTTAAAGTCACTGCAATCCTGAGTAAAAGGAAGGTACCTGTGTATCTTTACCTCAATGACTAGCTGGTCAAGAGATGCACCAGGGAGCAGATGTGACCCTTAAAAATCTGCCTTCTAGAGTTTAGCCCTTATGGTCAATGAGCAGAAGTTTACTTAATGCCTGCCTAAAGGATAGAGTTTGTCAGGGTGATGCTAGACTCAGGTCTGGCTGGGGCATCCCTCTCAGGATCTTGGTTTTTGGCCCTTTGTGGTGTTGTGGAGGACTTAAAACGTTACCCGAACAATGTGACTCAAAACTGTCTAGAAGTGCTAGGGCACATAGCAGCATGCACGTATGTAGTTCAGCATAGGATGTTATGTTTCAGGCAGAGCCAGATTAACCAGCCTGGGGGCCCTTGGCTACCCCAAACCACTGGATCGCCCCCTGCCCCCCCAACCCGGGGCTCCTGTCTCCCAGCTTGGCAACCTCTAGCCAGCCAGTTGCTGGCGGGCTGGGACTAGAGGGCATTCCCGCCCCGGCCCTGCTCCAGCCACTCTGCCCCCAGCGGTGAGTCCAGCTGGCACACAACTTGGCCTCCGGTGCAGCGCCCCAAGGCCAGTCAGTCAGCCAGCATGCCAACCAGCCCAATCACTCTGCCTCTGCACCTTCCTTGGATGCAGGAAACCCTCAGCAGGGAGCACTTACTTAGAAAAGTGGAAGAGATTTTCCATTTGGGCAGCTCAGAAGTACATCCCATCCATACTGTCCTCAATTCCTACCACCCTAAACTGTCGTTTACATCTGAAACAATAGGGTCTACCCCAATGTTAACAGCTCTTTCCCTGAGAGCACAAGTGTCTTCTGCAGCCCAAGCGCTGATCTGGGATGTCTGTAGAGCAACAATGTGGTCATCTATTCACACATTTGCTGCTCACTGCACTATTAGCCTGCATGTGATAGACGATGCTGTTTTCAGCTGAGCAGTGTTTCAATCTTCAGGGCTTTGAACACTGACCCCTCCCCATACAGTCAAGCCTCGGAGTCACCAGGTTGAAACTGATATAAGCAAGGATGCAAAGAAGAAACAATATTTACTAGCCTTCTATAACTGTTCTTTGAGAGGTATTGCTCATGTCTATTCCAAGACTCACCTGTCTGTCAGTCAGTTGGTAAGAAGGAACAGAAGAGGTGGGGGGTCAACAGGGCCCTTTATACAGTAAGGACGCAACTCTGGAGGGTACTATAGCCAATCCTACAGATAACACTAAGGAAAACCTATTGGTGAACTGTGTATGTGGTGTGCACACACCTACTTAGAATGGACATGAACAACACATCTTGAGGAACGACAAGTACAGAAGGTTAGATACCATTTTTTATATAATCTCCAGCTCAGCCATTTACAACATGTACTTGTTGGTGGGCAGCTTAAGAATTCAAAAGCTAAACTTGCAAGTTCAGGTCAGCAAGAATGTGTTATTTTTTTTCCAATATAGAAATGAACAGCTTGCATACCTTTAAATAACTCATTAAGGTAAAAGCAAAACATTGCAGGAACAGATTGCTCAGCCTGTAGCTGGATTGTTATGAGCAATCTGTGTAAGATTTCTCCAGAGGTTGATTTCTGTAAAATCTTGAGTCAGAACTGCTGTTACTGGAATTGCTGAGAAACACTGAGCAGAGTGAAGAAGCACAGCTAGTACTATGCTCAAAAATTTCTCAGAAAATTCTGCTGGTGCAGTTATATTTTTATCTTTCCTGCAGCCTTGTGTCCCATAAATAACTACCAGTTAGGGTATGCATTCAGTGCTTGGTCACCTGGACTCAAGGAGGTTTTCACCCCAGATTTTGTTGGTGGGGAAAATGTGATATTTGGGGTTGATCATCTTGTTTAAGACAGCATCACCCTACAGTCATTCAGCCAGATTTCTGACTTTTCCTGTGTTTGTGCTACATAATTAATTGAGTAATAGTATGTCATTTTGGAAGAACATTAGAAGACTGACACAGGAGACATATCTTTTGGACTTTTCAGTGGGCAAAGGAGAATTCGTAATTGCTTTATCAAATTCTAACAGAGTATGATGACTGCTGCTGGTTCCTTCTTCTCTTCTCCCGTTATGCAGAAGATTCCAGGAAGTCAGCATTATGGCACCATCTCTCAGTAAGCAAAAAGGAAGACAATAATGAAGGTTTGAGAATAAGCAAACATAGACACACCTGCTTCTTTAAGTTTCTTCTTCCGTCTCCTGCACAGCAGGAAATGCAAGCAACTTGCTCATCTGGGATCTTCTTTATCTTCCTCCTGTTCCCAACCCTTTGCTGGTAGCTGGTTCACCTCTCCATCACTCCAACAGTTTTGCTGTGAGCATATGTTTCGGCATCACAGTGGTTCTCATTTCTTTTCAGCTTTCATTCTTTGCTGTTGTGATATATCTTCTGCCACAGCTGCAGCTTTGTTAATGTGTAAGCTTGAGGTGGACTAGAGTTTACCTCTGGTGCCTTTCTCCAGTGCTCAACAGAAATAAACCCCAACTCCTACAGAGAAGCAGCTGGAGACCCAGGCTTTAGTCTGTAAGCGACACACAGTGAAGATTGTTCAGTTACCCTCCCCAAATTAAAATACTACGTAAGAACAAACATAATGAACTTTATTAACTATTAACAGGATAAATCTTATCCCAAGAAAAAACAAAATGAATTTAAACAAAGCAATCCCCACAGAAACATTGTGGGAAAGAAACTCAAGAATACCAAAGTTTAGGTGGAGTTCATCCATATCTGACTCGCAGTCTCTATTCAGGTCCAAAGGCTTGAGATGCAAGAAGCAGCAATCCTTTTCTTTTATTGCGGGCATCCTAGGCAGAAATGCATGCAGGCTTTTTCTTTGTCTTCTGGAGCCAGCACCATCCAGTCAGCTTATGGTTAACGAGAAATCAGTCACGTATGAGAAAACTCTGCTGCAAAATACTCCACCGCAGCGAGAAAACATCTTGCTGTCCACTCTTTGGCCTGGCTCAGCTTCTCCCAGTCACACATTGAGCACATGGGCTCCTTTCATGCAATTCTATGTGGCTGCTTCTCGCAGCCTGCTGCTCTCATGGCATCTGACCACAGCACCAGCAGAAAACCTTGTGGAGCATGCTTAATGCAACCTCTCAATTTCCAGAAGCTTCTGGATCTGAGCATCTAAATTTGCCCAGCAACATAACCCAGCCTCAGGAGACCCCTAAAAGAAAATGCACCTTTAGGCATATGGGTTACAAATGCACCAACTTCTCTCTGTCCTAGAACTGAGGTATTCTGACCACCTACTGGGTGTGAACAGCAGAGGCAAACGTAGGGCTTCTCTGCACAGTACTGTAGTTTGCATGAGAGGGGATTCCTTTTAGTCTGCAGTAGAGTGCCATGCACGAACTGGCTCATGGGGACTCTGCTGGCACACACTAAAAGTTGCTGGTGCATGTTAACATAATATTGTTTAAAACAGAACTACGTTGCTAGACACTGGGTGCCTTTTAGTGTGCACCATCTGGGTCCACATGAGCCAGTTTGTGCATAACACACTAATGTGGACTAAAATTTACATGTCTCTAAAGCATCTTGTAGACAAACCTTTAGCTTATAAAGTTTTCCAGCCTGCTTTTTACATAAACCCGCTTTCCCCTTTGGGTCTGCTTTTGCCAGTTGATCAGAATATTCCATTGTATGGGGAAGAAATGGGAGACAAAAGACAAGTGAAAGTCATTCACTTGTAATTCAGTTTTTTCCGAGTTGCTCCTCTCCTGCTCCCCTTGGTCACTTTTCTTCCTTTGTGCTATGGGGGACTTCGTTTAGCATAGGGGATCCCAGCCATTGTCTATTGTTAGTAGTTAGAGGGTTCTGCCCTTATATATCATTTCACTGTTCTTTTCTTTCTTGCTTTCTGGTACATGGCAGTATAAAGCAGATTTTCTAGAATCTTCTGCAGGATGAGAGGAGGACCCTGACAAAATTAATCACCCGACAGTAATGTTCTCTTTCTAAGCAGCATGTACACGCAGCTTGTTTCTAGTGAGTAAATTGCTGTAACATATGTAAGATAGAATTTTATGTTCTAGCCACAGCCTTGATCTATGGTCGTGTATCTTTGATAGCTTGTTTTTGTTTGTGAGCTGAACAGGATGTTCAAAGCTTTTGGGAATGACTCAAAAAACACACAGTTTTTGTGCCACTGACGCCATAATCTGAACCTGTCTTTCAGTCTCAGAAACCCAAGAAACAATGCCATATACTGAAAGTCACTACCCTTGAGTATTTGAACACTGTCTGTATTGTTGTCATGCACCCTTTTCTCAGCACTTTGGAAGAGAGTATTGCTTTTATTTTTTACTGAAATTCTCGCAGATCAGATAAATGTGAATTTTCCCAGAACTTTCATAGAGAGCTGTGTGATTTTCAGAGGTACTTTTCAAGTGATTACAGTGAATTTGGTGAAAAGAAGCCAATGGGGAATGGTGGCTATGATGTTTAGTGTCTGATTGCTTGAAATACACGAATCTCCCCTTGGTTTGGAGTTTCAGATGAGAGAAGTGATGTCTCATAGGAATGCCTACAATGGTTCTGAATTCTCATGGCTTTGTCCTCCACTAAAATTACATCACAGCTACGTTTTGAGTGAGATCCATAGCTCTCCTTCAAGTGCCACAGAAGACTTTTACTTTTTGTGTGTTCTGATGTTTGTTAAATTGTATAACACACTTATTTAGGCAATTGTGGCTTCTTTAGTAAAAACTGAGCTCTGTGTTACTGAAGGACTGGTGGTCTTGGTGGCAGACCAACATGTAGTTTTGACAATGAAAGGGTTAATGGCTGCCATGCAGACATATATGAATTATTGTCTGTGATGTTACTAGTTCTTTTTTCACCATTAGAAGTATGTGTTGTGTGAAATTGTAGAGCAACACTTGAGAAACATTCTCCCATGATGCGAGACCCTTCTGCTTATGTGGTATGTGCTTTGCACTTAGTTTGATTTCAGAAAATCTGCCATACAGACAACAAACTCATCTGCCTATTGAGAATATCATTTGCAGATTGGTCACTTTCATGAACAGCTACCATGATTAGATATAGAATAGGCAGGACTTATTCCACATTCTGTTTTGATGTCAATCTTATATAAAAAAACATGAAAGGGGGAGGATGTTGTTATGTTGATAGATCCTCATCTTCAAGTAGATTAAGATCTAAAACTAGTAATGTATGCAGACTGTGCCTCATCTTGAAATGATCAAGAATTTGTCAGCTGTAGCATTATGGCACCATGGTATTATTTCTCTTATTTCACTTTCTACAGTGTATATTGATTTTTCAGATTCAGAAACAATTTTGCATGGATGCTGCTGATCTCTTCCTCAGAAATGGAGCTAACATCATTAGCGCCTAGCTGCACTACATGATCAAATTCCTCCTTTCCAGAAAGACCACTTTTAGTAGCTTTAGTGACACCACTTCCTCTCTGTGCTCTCCCCCTCTGCCTGTACCAGCATAAGTGAGAATCCTTACACTGCCACTGCGTATGCTGTTGGTGTTTGGGCCTTCCAATCCACTTCAGTGCTTGTGGTTTGGAAATCAAAGAATTTATGTTTTTCTGATAAGGTAATTGACTGACTTTTTTATCGTTGTTTTTCATAGTATCTTCAACTTCTCTATCACAACCACTGTTGGCAAACACTTTATACCTTTGTTTAGTCCTAATTTGGGTAGTGACAGAAGCAACTGAGTCATCCAGTGTATGCTTCATTCAGGAAGTGCTTCCATTGCCTTTAACAGACTTTGGAGCCGATCATAACTAAAGCTATATGACCTCCTCTTTTCATAAACTTTCAAATTCTAAAGCCTGATTATTTCATTCGTGTGATTTTCTTTTGTACTTATTATTGTCATTAATATCTATATACGTAACAAACATCAGTAAATTTAACCTCAGATCTCCCTGTGTTGTATAGAAGTGAAGCATAGTCCTCTGACTCTCCCTCCGCTTTCCACCCACTATGGTATGGGGAAGTATTAGCATCCTCATTTAACCAATGAAAAATAGGCCAGGTCTGCACTGGCTGCAGCGTTTGGCAGTACTCGAAGGGAGATATGCAAGCTACGTAAAATAACTTGTGTATCAACCTCCAACTTCCTAATGCCTTCTTACTGCAGCGGCTCCACTGCACTGAGTCCAACAGAAATGTGCTCGCTTTGATTCAACACTACTCTTTTTGTGGGGGTGGACTTACTGCATCGACTTCTGGATTGATTGAGCAGGTCTTCCCTGACTGCTCAATTTAACCAGAAAGACTGAACTGACAGCAGTGAATTTGCTGCGTCAGCATAGCCTAGGCTCTAGAGAGATTACACATCTTTCTTAAAGTCACTCAGGGAGAGGTGTGGTAGAACAAGGAACTGAATCCTGGTGCACTGCATCCTTCTTCACAAGATGTACCACAAGCCCCTCTGGAGCACAGGGACAAAAGAGCATTACAGTAATTTAAAGGCAAACTGGAATGCTTTTTATATGATATCTGCTTTCAGAACTCAGTGACTCCTATCACTGACAACTATAATCCAGAACCCTAGAGTTGAGTAGCCAAGGCATTTCCTTCATCTATTGCAAGAAGAACACTTAGCCCTGAACTCATATCTGGTAAAGTAAAAGAGAAAATGGTTGCCCACCCTCAGCCATGTGTGGGCTCTGTATGTCTAGGTTGGCATTTGGCAGTAGCAGAGGTGTGGTGGGATGCTAGATGAGTTGACAAAGACAGAACTACTTAGAATAAAGGGGTCCCGTCCCATTCTTCTCTCTCTCCTTAGCTTGCTTTTATACACAAGTTTTATGTTTTATTCATTCAGGTCTCGTCCTCTCTATCTTTTGTTTCATCCTTTCTTCTGACCACTTTTCCACAATGATGCTGAGCCATGCAGCAGTCATCAAATACAAGCTGGAAGGTTTTTTTTTGTTTTTTTTTGAGAAAGCTCTTTTGAAGCAATGTCCAGTCCATGAAGTGTTGACCCCTTAAGGTAATTAACACTGCAAATCAATAAGCAAACTCACCAGTCAGGAAGTTAACTTGTGTTTTGTCAGGGTAAACGTGGGAACTCTTGTGTCCCCAGCCAAAAGCAAAACTTAAAAAGCTAGACTAAGTTTTAACAATTGGCAAAAATGCACATAGTCCATCTCTGGTTCAGTGTTATTCATTGTAAAATGAAATATCTTTTTCTAGGACAAGACTTTCATTGATTTTTATCAGCATTCCTTGGCCTGTCTGGATTTTTCAATTATATTTGCCATTCTACTGTCAAAATCTCGTTGTTATTAGAACTGCATTGCTATTGGGGCTATGCTGCTGTAGAAGACTGAGCAGACTTTATATCATCAGCCCATAATTCTGTGGATTTCTCCTGAAGGCATTATCATAATTAAGATAATGATGTTTAAAGTGAATATTTATTTTTTTACCACTTTGTGTAGCGAAATATAATTAAATGTTTGGCTGCAGACATATGGTTGCAAAATGTTTAATGTTTTTAAAATGAAATTAAATAAATGTGAACAAAAATAGTTTCTTTTAGAGTATATTCTCTCAGTGCAGGCATTTAATTCTCAGGAGTGGTTAATGGAAGCTGCTTACACACAATTAAGGAAGAAAACTTCTTGGTCTGATGCCATTAGGGAGATTTGTTCCCCAAAGTGTCAGTTTTAACTAAAAACATATAAAATACCAAGAAGTATTTTGTTAGGAGTGTTGACTTAAATGTTTAACCTAACTAGATGTAGGTCTCTCTAACATTAAAGCTACCGAAACTAGGAACTTCTCTCACTCAGAAGTCTAATATGGGCTTTTGCTACTCGAGAGGTAGCAATCTTACCTCACATAGTGGTTGTTACCTTGTGGTACAGACCATTAATGTCTGAGACCCTGAGCATAGGAACAGGTCATAAGTGAATGTGTTCAGTTGGGTATTTTGTGACCGCAGTCCATTCTTTTCTATTTGAGGTGACAGCATTTGGAAATGTTTCGGTCACAGTTGTGTGGAAGAGGTGTTGCTGTAATGTTTCACGTTGACATTTTAGGTCCCACTGATGTCATTTGTTTTGTATTTTTGGCAGGACTTTTATAGTTTTGAATCTCAGCAAGTGTGAGGCAGACTCTGAAGGATCAAGTGCACCTCTTTTGTATGTCTCCTCACATTTTAAGTGCTTCATTTGAAAAAGGGATGGCTTATCTAGGAAGCAGAGAAAACATGAGTGCTTTAGGGTATCAAGGGGTTCTACATACTAATCCTGATTGCTAGAAAGGATTGAGAAGAATGGATACTGACCTTAGTCAAAACTGGTTAAATGTTAATATGTGCTGGATTAATTTCTCTAATTACTTTAAATAAATGTAAATTGGTAATTGTTTAAAGTGATGCCAATAATTCCACATTACTAATACTATCCCTGACTCATTAAAAATTGCAGCCCTATAAGCTTTTCAAGAAACCTCCCCTTGACTTTAGCATCCTCAACAACCATTACCCCATGATCAAGTTCATTTTCTTAGCAAAGTACTGTAGAAATTTTCTCTCTTCTCTCCGGTCATCTTATCACTCAGAGCGCCTTTCACCCATTTCAAACCTTCCACAAAACTGAAACCACCCTGTTCTGCCTGAAAGTAATGTCTTAATTCTTCTTGCAGTGGCTCCTCCCATAATTTATTCTGCTTGACCCCAGGGCAGTATAAAAATATGCACCAGAATATCCTCCCTGTGTGCCTTGAACAGTTAATTCTGGCTCTGTGTTGCTAACCACTCTTCTTCCTTTGTCTCTTGCAGTAACTAGATCACTAATCTATGGGGCTCCTTTGGCCTATGTTGTTGGAACCATTCCCTTTTATTCCTATGCTCTGCAAATATCCCTGATATCTCCTCTGCATTGTACCATACAAATACAAGTGAGTCAGCTCACTCAGCTGGATCACACATTCACATACTAGGGAAATATTGCTCATTGTTAAAGAAGCAGACACGATCTTTCTGCTCATTGTCTTTGCAGATTCACAAGACAAACTGACTTGCGCTCCTGTGGCGATAAATTGCTGTGTAGCTGTTTGGGCTCAAGATGGAGCCTGAGCGCTTGTACCAGCAAGGGTTGAGGGTCCCAGAGCTTGGACAGCAGTCCCAGAATTTAGGCTCCAGCTCAAGCCTGACAGCAGTTTTTAGCCCTGAAGTTTGAGCTCTGTGAGTCTGGCCAGTCGTGGCTTTGCCACAGGGCTTTAAGCCCCATGTAGATAAGGAAGTATTATTTATTATGTCTCAAAACACAGAAACTAGGGTCACCAAATGAAATTAATAGGGAGCAGGTTTGAATTGAACCAAAAAAGAAGGTCTTCACATAAAGCACAGCCAGTCTGTGGAACTCCTTGCCAGAGGATTTTGCAAAGTCCAAGACTATAACAGAGTTAAAAAAAGAACTAGATAATTTTGTGAAGACTACACCCCTCAATGTCTATTAGGATATAAAGGGATTGCAGTTGGCCAGATGCTGAGAATGGCTATTGGGGTGAATTACTTGATAATTGCCTGTCTATTTATTCTGTGAAACATTGGTCATTGTTGGAAGACACAACATTGGGCTAGATAAACCATTGGTCTGACCCAGTTTAGCCCCGTTCTCATCTAGACATACCCATAGTGGCAGAGCACAACAGTAGATGGCAGCCTCACTGCTATTCCTAGCTTTATGCTATGATTCCTAGAAGCTCTGTGTTAGCTCAGATGGTAGGGGTATAGGTTGTACAAGTTGAAGGGTCAAGATTATCTAGTCTTTGCTCTTTAAGCTAATGTGCATGTGTGGGTTTTATAATAATTGTGGCTGAGACCTAATAATATAGGTTTTATTTCAAAGAAAACTTGTCAGTTATAAAGAAAAGGTGCAATGCAGCCACACTCTCCAACCTCCTGGTTGTGGAGAAAAGGATGAAACATCAAAACAAATTTTTCCCATAGTCACATAACTCCAGGAGTTAGGGTTTTCAAAAAATAAATAAAAAAGCAGTTTTCATGATCCTTGCAATGCAATCAGAAGAGTTGGCCACTTTGCTGGCTGACATTTAGAAGAGACTACAACCATGCTTCACACAAATGTTTCCTGGAGGGCTGACATCATAGGTTTCAATGACACTCTAACAACTGATAAGTAGTATGCAAATTATTTAGAATTGGCTAAATACATTTTTAAGCTTTCTCTTTCAAACACTTTTATAGACTTAAAGAAATCCTTCATATTTGTTATGCTTGTTGTCATGAATGCAAGCATTTAAAATATCATGAACTGGGAACACATTTACTGTAACATTGCTTTCAAAATCACTCTTGATTATGCTAATGTACTGCTTGTAGGAGACAAATGACTTTGAAATTTACTGTACTTGAAAGACTGAAACAGCTTCTTTTCTGAGGAGTTCTCTATTTGAACTTTGGTTCATGAACTGTAGTTGAAAATATATGGAGTTCAGTGGAACCTAAGAGCACCAAATCATATTTCAGTGTTCATTTGTTGAGTCCCAGTATTCTCCTTCCTCTCTCCACTCCCCCTCTCAATTTCCTCATCTGATTTACAGACCTTGTCTGTGAGAATCTGGCTGTTTGGGCAGATACAGGCAGCTGGAAGTAATAGAGCCAGAGTTGTTTTGAAAGGCTGAATTTTCACAAGTGGTTTGAGGCTTAGATGCTGGTAGTCGTTATCTGGTACTTCGAAATAACACTTGAGAACTTGCTCTTGTGGTGGAGATTTAAAGGGGGTTATTCTTGGGTTGTATTTCACTGTTAAAAAGTTGTATAAAATTATATTGCAGCTAGTCATTTAAGAGGAGATATGTGCTTGAACTCGACAGACATATTTTAGTATAATGTATATTTTTATGGCACAACTTACTACTTTTATTTCATATGTTCAGGAAAACATATGCTCCCATAAGCTTTGCAGAGAGACTTTTTTCTTGCCAGTGATTTAGTATGCTGAGTTTTTCCTTTAAACCTCAGCTAACGTACGATGTAAATATGATAAAGTTAGCCATGACAGCTTTATAGTGGAGCAAGAATTTGTGATCTTATATTTGTGTGCCATGTGTTACTGTGTTTCTGCTACGGTCATTTCTTTTTATCTCGGTAGGTAGGCTTCATTGTATGTCATGCACACAGCTTTCTGTAATATCTCCTGCTGTACCCATAGCTCTGTGTGCTTTTATCTCCTCCACTGGTCTTATTTCTTTAGGTATGCTGTATATATAATTTTCAGAACTGGCAACTTGCAGAGTGGCACCTACTGACAGAGTGCTCAGTGTACAATAACTTCATGTGATGGCTTTATTGTGGTGTGGCAGAAGGGGCAATTTCCCATAGTGAAACAGAATGAAAGCCCCATATTTTTTCAGTGAATGTCAACATTCGCTGCAATTGTAATTCCAGACGTACTAAACCACTTCTTATAATGATGTTGTTTTGTATACATAGATAATACTTAGTACATCTAGTTATTATCCATTTCATAATGGTTTCTCTGTTCCCTGCTGTGAATGAAATGGGGGGCAACTTTTGATAACATGGCTGTCTCCCTCCAGAGAGAGTGGTCTGTACCAATTATTCACGTCCTTTGGATACTGTTGTACTCTTTCATTTCTCACAGAAAGTGTGAGAACCCCCTGAATGAATAGCTATAGTCCGCAAAAGCCTATGTACAACATTCACATAGAGAAGCACATTATTACTACCTTTGTTCATCAAGCTTTTGTTTACACAGATCTTTAAAAGTGTCTGAGTGAATTTCTATCGTCAAATACTGGAAAAGGGATTAGAGCATTTTCTGCCAAAATCTGGAATTTTAGACCTCCTTTTAGATGGACATGGAAAGCAAAGTGCTTAGTGTAAAATGAATATTGGATGTTTACATATATTCATCCAAAGCAATGTCAAAATGTCTAGAGAGAGGGAGATACACAGCTCTTCCATGCTAGAGCTGTTAGACAAATAGCCAAAAAAACCCAACTGCATACGGGGTTGAGGAAAAATACAGAGTAGTTTCTCTAAGAATATCTGAAACTACTTAATTAAACAAGAGTCAATAATGTGGGTCAGATCCCCTGCTGGTGTAAATACTCATAGCTTGATAGAGTCAACGGGGCTGTATCTGCTTACAACAGCTGAGTGGCCTGTCTTATACTCTAATACACTAAAGATATATTTTCAGACATAGATGCCTAATTTTCATCCTCAGAGTGTACACATGTACAAACCACAGTCACAGCAGCAAATGAGTATTTGAATACAGATAACTGCATGTGCAGGAGGTACCAAAGTTTCCATTATTAGTTTTTCTCACTTCAGAAGATATCCCATCCAAGTTAATTTTAGAACTCTAGTTAATTTTGAATTAGTTTTTATAAGCTCTGAGCTGCATATGACCCTGAAACCTTCAGCTTTCCTATTGTCTCAACTTTTTCATGTAGTTTCTAGGACAATTTTTTTATATAAAAGGGGAAATTGATGAAAGCATATACACTGTGTGAGAATTTCTGGCCCCACTGAAGTCAAAGGGAGTTTTGCAGTGGATTCTAACAAGCCAAGATTTCACTATGTCAGTTGTTACTTAATTTAATTTGTTTTCAAAGGGTTTTTAGATCTTTAAATCTCCTCTCACTCACCTTTAAGCACAATGCATGTAACTTTACCATTTTGTTTTCTGAGTTGTGAAGCTGAGTTCACTAAAAAACTCTTGATTTGCAGAAGATGCATAAGTGCCATTACTTTATCGATAATCAGATCAAACAGACCCATCATGATGAAGGCTGTAACAACTGCTTTTTATCCTTATTCATGCAGTCTTATATTTAATATATTAAAATAAATGCTTCAGGGTACATTAATATGTGACCAAGTATCTAGCAGACTTTGACATTATATGCTGGAGTTCCTTTGTCCAATACCATTACACGAATTACACAATGATATCATTGAATATGGCCTGTTCAGTCAAAATGCTATGCAAACCATCAGTTAATGGATGGATCCTAGAGCTGCCCATGCCTAGCAGTGAACAAGTTCAGTCATTTAAAGACTTATTCAATGTGGATAAATTTTGGTGATTTTCAAATCTTTTGAGATCTTCCTTTTCCTTTCCACTCTAAACTCCAGGAATTCCCTAAACCAGAGCCCCTCCAACTTCTCTTGTCACACCCAAATTTAGGATACCCAGAATTTGGAAGACAGCACTGGGACCAGCAGGGACTGGCTAGTTGGCTAACTTTTGAGGTGGAATTCAGAAATGAATGATAGCCTCTTAAGGATCAGGAAGAAGTGAATGTATTGAGTTGAAATCTTTTATATTTAAATAAATCCTGAGGTTCTGTTGAGTTGAATATTTTACCAGATTTGAATATGTTTGTTTTTTTGCTTTCTCAACTCGTTTCCTATTTCTGATGACACATAACCCTATCAAAAGACACTAATAAGGGTGAAATAGTCATGGTTTACAATAATCTAAGGCCTTACAAAATCTGTTAACAAAAGTAAGTTACATTTGCCTGGTAAAACCAACCATTTTGTGGTTATTCTGTTGTTGTTTTTTAACCATACTTTGTACAGCTACTACTGACAAAAACAACCTTAATTCATTCTATAGACAATAGCTTAATTTAACCTCTAAAATACTGCCTCATGCTCAAAGAGGAGTTATGGAAAGAAAGATCTGATAATCTAATAAAGGTTCTCACAATATGGAGAACCATGCAATTGCTAAGTTTGGAGCTCAGTCAATTTCTCCCTCAAAATATTGTGAAGCCAAGCAAAACCATAGGAAAATGTTGTGTAATCCAATAAAGATGATTTGGTTGAAAGCTGTATCTTAGCCCTCTTTGTTGTCTGCACTTAATGAGGAATAAATTGTCCATGTCCTTTAATTATTCAGGGCCTTACACAAATTGTCATGCTTTTAAATCAACCTTTTATTGGAAGTGGCATTTAAAAAGTTGCCATTTGCTAGTATTGGTACCCAGAGCCGTAATGTTCTGTTCCAGCACCCCTTGCAATTAGCAGCACTTGGGGCCAGCACTGCGAAACATGCCTTTCAATGGAGTGGCTTTATTGAGCTGCTCTGGTGCGCCCGAGGAAAAACCCCATTCATCCTGCCCTAGTTAACGGCTCTGTTGGTACCTAATGATGATGTCACAATGTTATCTAAGACAATACCTTTACCATAGTATTAAGAGTATGTATTACCTGTGGTAATAGCTTTATACTTCAAAATCTGAAATAGGCCACCTGCTAGATAAGACGTTCCTTCGTATGGATATGGGAAATTTGAGGTAAAACCTCAGATCAGAAACTAGAATGGACTTATTTGCATTTAGAGAATTCTGCTTCTGTTTGCCTTGAATGTAATGCAGACCCCCCCCCCAAAAGATCCTGATTTAAAAATACTTTAAGAAGAATAATCTTTATTTTATTTACGTTTCTACTCTACCACTCCCAATTCTAAATAAATTGGGCTGAAAGGGCCATTCATAATCAGCTGTCAAGAGTGTCAACGAGGAGACTTCCTATCAAATTTCAGCCACCAACAGTCATTTGAACTTGTGGACCAGCTTAAAAAAAAAGCTTACTCAGGAGTATTTTGTATTGTATAGTCTTCAATATATAAAATTGGGGTACAATAAGGTAGAGGTTTTAAAAAGAGGAAAGGTTTGTTTTTTTGTTTGTTTTTTTTAAGTTAGGATGATGTTTCTCTATAGTGTAAGTTACACCTGAAAATATTTACCAAAACTGTTTTTTGTATTTTCAAATTACATGTTTTTAAAATGATGAGAGTAGTCACTCACAACAAAGTAGGCTATGGCAGGCAGCCCATATTTTAGGTGCTTCAAGTCATGTAAAATAAAACCCAACTGGTTCACATAACAGATGTTCCCACACAGGTCGCCATATTGATTGCACATACATCAGTATTATATAAGAATGTAAACTGCTCTGTGCAAAGGACCCAGTCAGTGTTCATCTCATTTGTCCATGCCTCCAAATAATTTACATAAAGATGTTCATAACAAATGCAAAGTTTTTTCTAGTACTGCCTGAGAATTTCCTAGTTGAATCATTTGCTCAACTTACCATGTAATTCAGAAGTACCCTTTTGTTGCCTTTCTTATGACAGACATAACATTAATCCTCAAAGACTAAAATTCTCGCTCTTGCCTATGGCAGCTGAAATTCTCAGTTATATGAGAACCAGGCCAGTTCTGAAACATGGTGGTTATTGGGGAGGGTTTGTGTAGCCTATTTAGGGGTCATATGCCATTATGCAGCGCTGGTTAGGGTGGGTCAGATGTGGATTTGGGTATCTAGATCTACTGTGGAGGAGCAGAAATGGTGAAAGCTGCTGTGAGGTATTCAGTAGGGGCGTAGTTCCACTGATCTTGCAGGGCCCAGAGGGCAAGGCTGAGTGTCTAGCCTCAGAAGCAGTTATATGGGGTAGTGTCATCATTTTGACAATAGCTTATTTAACTGCTGACAATGGTTGACCGTTCTGTTTAAATTGATTGCTACAGACCCACTGTGAATACATTTCCTTCTCTCTAAGTAGACACTTCCAGATGACCCGTACTTTTGTGAGGCTCACACCCTAGCACATCTTCTCAGTGGTCTGTGTTCTAGTTTAGATAAACAAAAATTATAGTTCTGAACTGTGTCGATTGGAGTCAGGATTTCCTGCATCACACACAATTTATCACACCAGAGACAAATTGCACAAACAACTTGCATTTTCTTTTCTTTTTTGTGTACCCATAGAGCTCTGTGTAGGTGGCAATGAACCATTTGCTTGGAAAGTTAGTCTTCAAGAAAAGATTAAGATGTTAGAAGTGAGGATTTCTTGATGTCTAGAAAGTCCTGACTCATTCTAATATAACAAGTAAAGAAATCCTTTTAAGGCTGCATTAATTACACTGACCCAGATTCTGCAGCCCTTTTTGTGTGTGTAATATTACCTTATTCCACAGATAATCAGACTGCGGAAAATGGCACTGTATGCTTATATGTGTAAAGAGGTGGAGGCATAATCAGACATAGATATAGCAAAATTGATAGTGAAAATAAAAGAACAAATCTGGTAGTGTTTATAATATATATATTTTTAAATATGGACATAAAAGCAGATGCTTTGGTGGATGTGACCCAACTGTCCTGGAATAACTTCCTGAAAACACAAATATCAGGGCAGGCTGCAAAAAGAGAGAAGACTAGTAGGTTACCTGAAGTGGAGCTTCCTTAACCAGTCACAAACAATGCTTCTGCTTTCACATACAGGTTATCAAGAAGTCACAACAAAATACAAACAGGCCCCCTTTACTGCAGTTCAGCCTCTGGCTCCAGACAACAACTGGATCTAGTAAAGAGATAAGTTACTTAAAACTCCATGCTCTTTTCCAAAATAGTTCTTCTGACCCCAAAGCACCAGTCACATTACCCAGAACAATATAGGTGTGGATCTTATCCAAGTTACTGCCAGCCAGTTCTTTAGTGACTAAAACTTATGGTTTATTGTAAAAAAAGAAGAAACAAACTATGCAAAATGTGAAGGGATAAAGACAAATAACATGCATACAATGATTGAAAAGCCCATGTAAAGTGAGTTCTTGCTTGAAACTGGAGTTTGCGGGTTTGTGTAGTTTTTCTTGTATACGCCCAGTACCTAGATAGATCTCAATCCATTGTTCACAACTTCAGTTGCAGATGAATAGCTCCAGAGGTGGTTGTTGTCTGTATAGACTAAAAATGACTGAAGAGAAAATGGAGGTTGGCACACCTGCTTTTTGTATGCTCTTACTTGTCCCGTGCTGTGTGTGGAGTTGTACAGAAACAAAATGGAGACCAGAGTCACATGGGCAAGTACTGGGGACTCACCAGGTCTGTTCCTAGGCCCACTGAACCTGTGAGCTTCCTTTATGAGCTATTAAGGAGACAGTTGCTATAGACATGCTGTCTGGGGTGTTTCCCAGAATCACATCACAAACTGAAGTGCAGAGCTAAGAAAGATATTCATAACTTCCAATACAGATACGACACCTACACATAAACAATATAATCATTCTTATTAAATTATAATCTTTCTATTGATATCCAACATGGCACATCTCATAAGGATTATTGCAATTATTGATGCTAAATAATATAATACATAGTCCTCTAAATCCAGACAATGTCATAGTGGAATTAAATCACAATGATAAATGTTGCTTTGTGTAGTATAGAATATTTTTTGAATTTAGCTTTTGGCTAGATAGCCTGTAACTAAAACCCAGGCTTGATTTGTCTCTAATGTTCTAAAGACAGACAAAATGAAAAACGCCATTATCTACCATCAGTAATCAAAAACATAAGAAGAGATTTACATATACAGTTTGATTGGCTTACTAGAGATAAATAATTTGTAGTGGAGCTCAGCTCCTGCCAGTTAGAATGCACTAGTTTGTGTAGGCATGCTGATTGTTGAGTGTTGTCATCAGAATTGGCATTTGAGGTAAACAAAAACAAAACAAAAAAAATTTATGATTTGTTATAGAGTTAGTTTCAGATGTTTCCAAGCAGAACTTTTCCCATATATACACCAAAGAATACATTTATAAATTTTTACAACTTCTGCAGCACTCTCTGTGTGTATATATTTACTACATTTTACTTTGTTGGGAAATAAAAACACATCTAATTGAAAACAGCTATTCAAGAGGATTTCAATCTTCCAGCCAAGCACAGAAAATATGTTTGAGATGTCACAGAATGTAAGTGATATGGATGTTGCTCACTGACAAGTGAATAACATGGCATTCAGTTCCCCAGCAATATGCATCATCTAGAGTTCAGATGTCTCAAAGTTCCCTAAACCTTATGACTTTGAAAATGACTAATGATGTAGTTTGTAGGGTTGAAAGACAGCTCAGTTTCTAAATGACATTTTCCCAAATGTGCATCAAGATATTCCCTTATTTAAAGTACACAGATACATTATCCATTAGATGAAAACTTGTCTGTCAGCAACACTGACGACGGGAAATCATCATGGTGCCATCACATTTAGGTTAACAGAGCACACATCTGCAGAAGAAAGAGCAAATACAATGCTTTGAATGCATATATCAGACTTTTGCGTGATACATTTTCTGGCATTGCTGAGTATAAACAAAAGAGTTTCAGGCAACAAACTGTGAAAACATAGCAGTAAGTCAGATACTAAAAGTAACTGCATTGCTTAGCTATGGACTTCAAATTTATTATAGTTCCAAAAAGGTAGCTGTGTTAGTCCAGTTCAGCAAAACAAGCAAGGTGTCCCATGGTACTTAAATACTAACAAATTTATTTATTGCATGAGCTTTCATGGGAGAAGATCCCACTTCGTCAGACGCTTTATTTATTATAGCATGTGTTGGTAGCCTACATTAGATTTAAGGCCATTTGATCCCTGATCGCTCCATTAATGATCTGTTAATAGCCATACTCAGGCAAAAGGATAGCAAATCAAAGCTTCAAAGAGAAACTACAGAATTGGAATTCATATGCAGATTTGACACTGTCAACTTAGGTTTGAACAGAGACTGTTCCCCAGCCTCCCCCCCACCCCATTACAACAGGTAATTTTGCTTTTCTAAGTTTCACCTATATGCTGTTCCTCACTGTTTGAATCCAAACAATTGCATTGAGTTACTGTTACAGTGTGATCTGATCTTATGACTTACACTTCCCTGCATTTATTTTCACCCATTCTGTAAGTTCTCCATCTTCAAGCATCTGACAAAGTGGGATTTTCTCTCTCAAAAGCTCATGGAATAAATAAAATGTAGTCTTTAAAGTGACACTAGACCCTTTATTTGTCTTGCATTTAGCATTTTCTAGGTGCGATGGGTCCATTAACTAACCCTTTGTATTGTGATAATCCATGATGGTCCATCTGATTTTGATGTTTTTGGATGGTTTGCAGAAGAGGGGACAATTCCTGGGTGTGGGTTCACAAGTTCAGAGCAAACATTTTCAAAGTTATAAAGCAAATCTTATGTATTTTTGGATGGCTTAGAATACAGATATAAATGAGATTAACAAACACTAAATATATGGTTATAAGACTGATAGCTATTTAAGTGATATGGGCTAGTCTGCAGTTACAAATTTCTTAGTTCATAGCTAATGTCTGCAGGTCTATTAGCTAAGCTTGAGCAGGAGTTGGCATCTGGCCTTCTAGTGTCACAAAGAGGTAGCATCTAACAGTTTGAAGTGGCATCATGGCTCTAACCTGAAATAAAACCATTATTCTGTGTCTGAAGCTCTGTGTTTTGTTGTTAACAGTGGTATGGTCATGAAACTTTGCATTTTAGCGCAAAAATCTTACAAAATGAAACTCGAGAATTATTATGTCTGGAAATCACAACCATGATTGTTACAGTTAGTGTCACAAAGAAGTTATGTACAAGTCTGTCACAACCAAGAACTAATTCAAGCTGTAAATATAACAGTGTGTCTTTAATACTGTGTTTAATCTTAGAAATAATAGCTGATTGGTAAAGGGATATAGATAGGCTCTTTCATCTCTCATTAGACTTTGGCCCAAGTCAGTAGTACCAGAAAACTGACATCAGTAGCTGGTCAATGGGGTGGAAGGAATTTCATGGTCTCACTCCCATTTGTAGGGACAAGTGCCAATATCTCAAAATCACAGCCATATTTAGTCTTGCATGGCAACCTTTTAGACAGACTTCACAGAGGTCAAAGATTAAATTCGTACAGAGCAGGGATGGCCAAACTTATGGAACTCAACAGCCACACAAATTGATTATTAAACCTTCGAGAGCCACACTGAGGCATACAACCACATATTTTTGCCTACTCAAAAATTACTAAGCTTAAAATTCATTGCACACTTTAATTTTATCATAAAAACAGGGCAAGTATTGATCCTACTAACGTCAGGGTCTAATAATTCCTTGAGGTTACCATGAAAGCTAGGCCTATACCATGAAAACTTAGCTGTCGCTGGATGTAGAGCACTGCAGGCTTGTGGCAAGTTTTTTTTTTTTTAAATCTTGGCATAACTTGTCAATGCAGTAGCTAAAAGCTCTCTCAGATGCTGATCTCTGTCGGTGGTTCCCAGCCAGTGTTCTGGGGCACACTGGTGTGTTGCAGGAACGCCCAGAGTGTGCCGCGAGCATGCCCAAGACCTGGAGTAAAAGTTCGCTCCCTGCTCAGCCAGCCACCTGGGCTGTACAGGGCTGGGAAAAGGCAGGGGTTAAAATAAGAAGGAAGGCACCAGAACACAGTTCCAGGGCCCCCTATTTTTAGGCAGGCAGCCCCCACCCCTATTGCTGCTTCCCTGCTGTCTCTTTCCACACTGCTCCTTCTCTGCTCTCCCTGACAATAACAATGACTTCTGGCCCCTCAACCCTGACCCCGACCATGCTGCCCTTCCCTGCACAGCTCTGACCACGCTCCAGAGGCGGCCTAAGGCAATTGGGGGCCCTAGGCGAAGGCCCATTGTGGGGCCCCCTAAAGGGCCCACTATTGGCCCCCACTGCTACCCTCCCCTGACGCCAGTCCCCCCTGTACCCGTAACCACCCCACACCATCTCCCAGAACTCCCTGTTTGTTTTGCTGAACTGAACTAACGTGTCTATCTCTTTGGACCTCGTAAATTATTCTTGGGTATGATATTTCTAAAGATCTTCCCATCACGAAGCTTGTTAAGTTGATCATCTTTCACTTAACATAAATGAGCTAATGCTGCAAAGTTAAAATGAACATTTAATTTTTTTTTTTTAAAGCATGAGCATTAATTAATAAATAAAAAGTGGTAACATTAATGATGGCGCAAAAATAACAAATACCACCTTTAAAATTTTGGCAGTCAAATCTTACAAATTTTTCATATAGGCTTAGGTTTATGTGAACTAGACATTTAATACAAATAAGTATAATAAATAAAAAGAAGGTTTCTAGTGTGTAACTATAAATGAAAAACACCAAATTTCAATGAAATTCTCTGAAGTACTCTGGCCCCCTCAAAAATATTAAATAGTAAGTACAGAAGAAGCTAAAAAATTACTTACCAAAAGAAAGACATACAGCACAGATCACACAGATCTCTAATTATTGCCTAAGGGCACCACTGTATTTATATGTAGCAGCCTATATAGACCTACCTGGTAACCTGAACTAACCAAAGCCGTAGTAAAAATTGTCACAAAGTCAAAGGAAAAGGCAAAAGAACAGGTAAAAAAAAGAAAAGGAAAAGGCAATATTTCACAAAATTAAAAAATGGCAGAATAAATGGCCATACTGAGGAATTAAAAAAAAGCAACGAGTCTTGTGGCACTTAAAGACTAACAGATTTATTTATCGCATGAGCTTGAAGTGGGATATTCTCCCATGAAAGCTCATGTGATAAATAAATCTGTTAGTCTTTAAGTGCCACAAGACTCGTTGCTTTTTTTTTGCTTTACTAGACTAACATGGCTGCTCCTTTGGAACTGAGGAATTAAAAGCTGAGGCCACTGGAAAAGTTCCTGCTGTTGTGCTGTCTATTGCTTGCTCCTGCTTTTTTAGCATGTCAGTGTGGGTTATGGGCAGATAATGGTGAAATCTGCAATTCAGACAAAGCACAGATCCTAATGATAGCTTGCCTTGATGAGCCAAGAGTGAAAAGTGCTTAGGCTTCTAGCTGTACTGGCTCTGCTAGATGGGAACAATTTCTACATTTTTCTGTATTTATATTTCTGTCCACCAAATTGAGGAGGAGGCCCCTTATTCCTTGGGGCCCTAGGTGGTCGCCTGCCTCACCTACCCGTAAAGCCGCCATTATACTGCCCTTCCTACCAGCTGGACCCTGTTGCCCTTCCCTGCAGGGCTCTGTTCTGAAGGTGCCGCCTTTCCCTGCTGGTCTGACCGTGCTGCTGCTCCAACCACGCAGCCCTTCCCTGCCGGCTCTCACCATCCCCAGCATCCCTGCCAGCTCTTACCACACCCCCGCCTCTCTGCTGTCCCGGGGCATTGCTCACTTCTAGCCTGTCTCCCACCATGCTGCCCTTCCCCTCTGTGCTCTTAGGAGAGCCGCGATTTTTCTTAGAAGAGCTGCATGAGGCTCATGAGCTGCAGTTTGGCCACATCTGGTATAGAGACTAAATTACCTTCCTACCCGCAAGGTCAAGTTTGAGGTATATTGAAGAAGCTTGGGCCAGAATTTTGTTAGAGCTGTGTCAGTAAAACAAAGAAAAAATTAGGCTAAGATAATTAGAGAGATTTGTTTTAATGGGTGATGTGAAGCTTCATTTAATTCATTGGCAGTTCAAACTTTCAAACTGACATGTTAGTTAAAAAAAAAAATTAAAGGGATATTATTTTACCATAGTCAGTGTCTAAACAGTTCCATATAAGTGTTTCAGATAATGTTGACTTGTTTGTCTCCGAACATGGTAAGTTAGCATAATGAATTCTGACTGGCTTCTATGAGCTCTAATCTCTCTCTATTTATTTGCATAATTATAGCAGAAGGAATTCTTAATGACCAGATCACCATTTACAGTAGGGTGCTGCATATACTAATGTAACCTGATTCATTCCAAATATTAAATTAAATGAGAAGAATGCAAACTGCCAGTTTCAACCTTTACTCAAAGTTATAGTATCATTTAACAAATTTTTGTAAAAGGCTTTTAACCAAAAATTATTTAATTTCTGACTAAACGAGAGATGCATCACAAATGAGTGTATGGCTGATTAAATGTGCAGACTTCACAATCAGATTCTGTGTCTCCTTACCTTTTTTAAATTAAAAAAAATATTAATGCACGTGTTGGAACCAGATTAGTTTTGCTCCCTAAAGACCAAATTCAGCCTGGTCTGAGTGGGTACCTATTATTTAATAATTGACAGAATGTCTGAATTTGGCCTGGTGTGTAGAAGGTATGGGCAGATAGAGTTCTCAGTGTATTGATAGGGAATAAATACCATGTGTAAATAAATCTCTCCTTGAACTATAAATCATCCTGTTTCATGAAGCCTCCCAACCAGGTCTGAGCAAAAAGTATTGGGGGGGGGGGGCGGCAGCAAGGTTTATTCCAGGGTACCAATGTTTGCCCTCGAACACCAATTCTTAGCCACAGAGCAGGGTTAAGGGAGCTTGACTACTGATTACTGATAAAAGGGCAAAGGGAGAGTGTCTCTAAAGAAGATATCTGCTGTAGGGCTGAACAGTTGCGAGATAGGCATCATAGCAGCAGCAAAGCCAGGGAAAAGATTTGAACTGGTCTTTGTATTGTCTTGTTTAATTTAATAAATACATACATAATTTAATAAATAATAAAGTCAAGCACCTGGAAGAAAATGAGAGCAGGCAGGAAAAGTCATTTACTACTTCTGGTTTTTCGTGCAGATCAGAAGCACTGTGCTGATGCAGCACTGCTTTGTGCCTTGTGGCCATCTGCCCATGTGCTGGCTCTGCTAAAAACCCTGCTACTTGATCTCAGAGTCCTGGCCAACGACGGAAAGAAGGAGCAGCTGCAATATTATTGATCCCCAAGAGTGGCCGTCCATCCTTATACCTTGTTAGATCTGTTCTCCTTAAAATAAACATTAAGAAAGTAATTAATACCTGCTTTATGGAACGAATGATTTTCATAGAGCTCAGGTGTCTCGTCCTCCCGCCTGTAGTAAGACCATTATTCTGCTATGGCTTAGCTATATTAGCTTACAATACTTATTGCACTTCAGAAGAGTTTGGTGGTGGGGGTGGTTAACAGCAAGAAAAGTTACCTTTTAATCACCAGTTTAGAAGGTCAGGATTCAGTGAAGTGTTCCTGACCTTCCCATCTTCAAGCATCTGACAAAGTGATATTTGCATCCACGAAAACTCATGTGATAAATAAATTTGTTAGTCTTTAAAAGTGCCACCAGACTCCTTATTTGTTAGTTCAGGTAACTGTAAGTTAGGCTGCATAGCTATTTTTAAGGAAGAATGGTAAGGCTAGAGGAGTAATAAATTACATTTCCAGGCTATTTAATTCTAACTTCAAACTTGATGACTACAAAAGCAGTTAATTGAGTGTACCATATACTCCAATACCATGATATTATTTCTAATATATCACAGACAAAAGAAGATTCAGCAAAGCAGGATATTTTTTAAAAGACTCTAGTTCTTTCATCAAAGGGTATGAAAATTTGGACTTCTGGTTTTTCAGTCTTCACATTAGCGTTACTTTAGTGAAAATTTTTACAACAGCAGGTCAACAAGGTTGAAGATCAGGGGCTGTGATTAAAAATGAATAAGCATACAGTTTGTGTGGCAAGGCAATGATGGATTTGGGTACAGAGGATGAAATTCTGACCTCACTGAAATCACTATGTACCTAGAAACTTCCTTTGCAAGTGGTTTAGAACCAGACATCGATCAACTGCATCTGAATATTTTCCATCATTCTGTTTTTTGGGAATAGCTTATAGCCTGTACTGTTCACAGCAATTTTATCAGTTTGGATGTTTCTCTCTGTTAACAGCATTTCAGGAAATATTTTATATCTGTTTCCTAGTTCACTGTTAATTGTGTGTTTGAGAACTATCAAGGATAGGTGTTTATGCCTCCAGCCATGCTTTATAATTTATCTTTATGACAAACCACCGAAGTTCTTACTAGTAAGTGAGTAATTCAGGAACCAGTTTTGAAAAGTACAAGTCTTGTAAATTTTAGTGGTTCCATAGCTTCCCAGACTTTTGGCTGCTTCCAATGAAATTGCTTACCATGGATTTAATGCTATTTTTTGTCTGTGTACATCCCAAATATAAATCCATTCTTACAAAGATCAGAGTTGTAATACTGTAAGTATCAAAACTCTGCTCAGTGCTTACTTAATTGAATTATTAATCTGTCTCAGGCTTAAGTAGGGTCAAAGAAAATGTACAGTATCACTGGAATTCCTAAGCTTTATTGACATCTTGAATTTTCTAGGTACATGCTTAAAATTTTAAGGTTGACAAATCATTTTAAATCAAATTAGGAGATAGGAATGATCAACAGTTGCTTTAGCACTTCACTGTAAAGCATGCTATTTAAAATCTGCCTTCTGTAGCCTACATTTGTTGACCTTCAGAGCAAGCTGCAAGGCTCATCTCTGAATTGTTTTTCCAGGTGTTTTCTTCAGAGGCAACAGGTGGCTAAGTTAGCATGGCTGCTAACTGGGAGGGGCAGATGGTTGGGTTTTTTTATTTGTATCTCTACATTTCTTATTAAAGATTTAGACCTTGATCCCACAGATACTTATGCACAGGTTTAATTTTATGCATATGAGTAGTTCCATGGGCATAAATTACGTGCAGGAATTACTGTTTGCATGAATAGGTTGTTAATTATTATTGTAATTGTATACACATGTACTTAGAGATTTATGATCAGTATATTTTAGGTATTTGAATAAATAAGTAAATATTTTTTCTTTCTGTTCCTGGTACATCATGGGTTATATTATCTTATGGTAAACAAAGAAGATAAACATGCTCTGGTTTTAAAGTTGTGCAAGATAATTCAGTTTCCAAAGGGATAGCCGTGTTAGTCTAGTCCAGTAAAAAAACAACAAGCAGTTGTGTGGCACTTTAAGACTGACAGATTTATTTTTTGCATGAGCTTTCGTGGGAGAAGATCCCACTTCCTCAGATGCTTCGAAGATGGGTGAACTTACAGAAAGGAATGAAACTAAATGCAAGGGGGTGTAAAACATAGGATCAGGTCATAAAGTAACAGCAAATCAGAGCAGTTTACAGGCTTAAAGAATGGGAAGCCTGAAGTCAAATTACCCTTTGTAATGTGAAAAGAACCCATAATCTCGATTGAGTCCTGCTTTCACAGAATTTAGTTTGCATATTAATTCGAGTTCAGCTGTTTCTCTTTGGAGTCTTGATGTCCCAGGTACATCTCTAACGACAGTCGTTAACAAATCCATCATCGAGTGATTAGGAAGATGGAAGTGCTCAGCAGCTGGTTTCTTTGTTCTTTGATTTCTGATATCAGCTCTGTGCTCATTCAGTCTCTTACGGAGCGATCGTCCTGTTTGTCCAATATATAAGGTGTTGGGGCATTTCTTGCACATGATGGCATAGACCACATTAGTAGACGAGCAGGTAA